>CM022672.1:30107058-30299558 GCA_012295275.1 Chrysomallon squamiferum | reverse complement strand
GAAGAAATGGAAAAGAAGATAAAATGAAGAAATATGCATAATTAATAGAATAAAATGCTTGATTATGATATTTTATTGTTCTTTGGCCAAATAATAATCTTTATTATCGTGACAGTTGTTTAAATACAAAACGAAAACTTATAACTTATATTATTGTTTAATTTTAATGATACTTTTCCGATTATCACGTTGCTAATGAAAAAAGAATACGTGACGTCATCACAACGTGGGTTTGGTTTTCCCACCAGTCTGGCTATGTCCGTGTGTATAACCCAGCAACAGTTACAACCTCTGTTGTTAGGCTGCATTTGACATTTTATATTTAATCATCGAAGAGGAAAATTAAAAGTCCATTTGAATCATAATTACAGACTTTATTTAAATAAGAATAATTTTTAATTTTTTTTTTATATAGGTCATTATTCTATTTTTAGATTCGGAAACTATGTCTGCTACGCACATTTTCTGTATCACATTTCGACTTACACATGCAGCGTACGTCACTAGTTGGTGACCGATTTCCCCAACATTTTTGGTGTGACGCTGGGAGCACGTGTTAAATGTTGATGACGGAGTGTCGGTAATTTTGATGTACGCAACGTTGTGTAGCTACATTACGACACATTTGTGGACTTTAGACTCTAATGCAATCAAAGTCTGGACCTTTGGAGTTCAGAGTTGGTCGAATACTTAGATCGTCTGTTAGCGCTCTTACAGACAACATGTCGCTCTTCAAAGCTTACCGGCTTTCTTGGTCTTGGTATATTTTTGTCACTTTATCTTAATTATGGATGTCTTCTCACAACTGCTGTTGTCTTTTTCGTATATTTGGTGACAGGCGGCTACAAATTCACGTGGATTGTCATCAGGACCATAAGACGTGATCTGAAGTAAGTAAAATTTCATTAATTTGTGTTTGTAACCTTATTTACATATAATAGATCTATCTGTATGTAGCTATCAGAAGTGAAGAAAACCGTAAATTTCATCATCATCGCCGTCGTCGTCATAATTTATTATCATTATTATTATGGTTATTATTAAGTGTGTGGGGTTTTTTTTGGGTTTTTTTTTTTTTCTTCTTGAAACAGTATTATCCTTAAATCTCAGATACCTTTAGTTTTAATTTTAATTTTATTTTTATATTTTTATCACATGCAGTCTTCTGTATCTCAGTTACTGATATAAAACCAGCTTAAAGGTTGATTTAACTGATTAACAGCAAGTAATCTTTTCCTTGTTTTTACATACCAAACACTCCAAGCTGTTTAAGGAAATACTCAGATTTGTTTACAAATGATGTAACAACAAATCCACATAACAATGAAATCGGAATCACGTTCGGTTTTAATGAAGGTTTTATATATATTTTAGTATGTTTTTCCTCATTTATCCCTTAGAAACCCAGTGAGATCTCTTTACAAATGGATTTATTTTTTTGTTTTTGTTTTTTTTCATGTTTTGACTTGAAATAGTTCAGAACAAAAATAATAGATTTAGCAGTAATTACAGAAATCAGCTTAACACGGATTACTTTCCAGACAGGGCTGGGTCTAGCTTTAATGTTTTCTGACTACCGGGCTAATTAATTTTAGGAGGCTCCTATACACATACAGTGTATATATCAAGTGTCAAAATGAAGGGTAGAAAATATATTTATGTATCATGCTTCAAAACAAAGTTCAGAAAAGATAGTTTGCATGTCAATAGTGAAAAAGAAGTGCAGTATGTGTGTGGCTGTGCACAATGAATAACCAAAGCAATATATTTTAACAGCAGACAAGCAGATGGCAAATACACTGATAAACGTTCTGTATAATACATGAACAAAACCTTTTTTTTTATCACTACAGCAAGTCAAAAAGATTTAGAAAAACAACAACAACAAAATATTAAATAAATAAATAAAAAATAAATCAGACTCCAAAACAGACACAAGATAAATAACAAATGTCAGTTCAATAGATATTTTTTATTACATTTATTTTATTAACAACACTTTGATTTTTATTCTTGGTTCTGGCTGTCTAAGCACCCCACACCCTGGGCTGCAGCCTTTGTGACCCTATGGGATAAGACAGCTTTGTTAACGACATACACACAATGAAAACAAACACACCAGACTAACGAACATATTATAACCAAGTAATCTGCCTGAGTTACGTACTCAGTAGACAGTCTGGTGCAAAACTCAATAAAAACTCCTTCTCGCCTTCACTCTCTCTCACTCAGATAGATAAAGAGATACACAGACATATAGATAGAAACATATACAGATGTACATATAGATATATACATGGAAACACACAAACACAAACACATATATATTTCTAAGAGATAAATGATGAATATTAGAAGAAAAAATAAATATATTTTGCAATAATTTTATCTTTTGGTTCCATTTGTGTGGGAAATTTTAAATGTCAGATGTTTCGTGTGTACCATCAGTAGTTAAAGAACAGTCAGTAGTTATCGCTTTCTAAACTATTTAATTTTAACACCAAAACAAGCAACAACAGGGCTTCTCTTTAGAGCTTTATTTAGTTAATTTGTAAAATAATTACTTTTGTTTTTTTAATAATTTTTAAATTACAATTTTTTTCACTCTCTCTATGGATTCTCTTGAGTAAAAATGAATTCCTGAAATAATGTTTATTTTAGTTATTCTGTAAAAGTTTATTATTTTTAAAATAACTTTTATTTTAATGAATCAGTTTTAATATTATTATTATTATTATTATTTTGTTATATACAGGAGGAGTGCTTTTGGTTTCAAATTTGAAGAACTTTTTTCTCCCTTTCTTTCTTTTTCTTTTTTTTTAAATTTTAATTGCTTGTTCCTTTTGAATACCAAACTTTCAGTTTGTGATAAATTAAATTTTCAAGTCTGCTAGAACCATTTAAAATGGAAACAGTCCATGTACATAATGACCTGTTAAAAATTAAATTAATTAAAGTTCCTATTATAAATCAGTGCCAGGATGTCAGCGCTTTTTTAATTTTTAATTTAACAATGTCAAGGTCATAATAAAATATATTTAGAAACACAAGTGAGTAAACTGGTTCACTTTCCATGATGACATAGTTTTCATTCATTGTATTCAAGCAAAACAGACATGCATGGATACATTTCAATGCACACACAAACAACAAACACACACACACACACACACACACACACACACAGTTGTATGGACGACAATCAAGAGAAAGATGATCATGATCTATCTTCTCTATCTACATGTACATCTGTACCACAATATTTATTAAATTAAAACTATTACTACTGTTACTGCAAACTGTGGTGGTAAGACTTCTGCTACTATTACTAATACATCCACCACCATCACCGCCACTGTTAGACTACAACAGTGGTTCTCAAACTTTTTTTGCCAAAGGCACACCTTGGAACACATGAAAAAATAGCGGCACACCTGGCTAAATATATATGAAAAATATTTGAATTTTGTAAAGTAAAAACATGGCAACTCGTAGACGGCATACAATCGTAGACACAGACTATCATAGACACATAGAATGATTCAAACTAAATAAAGAAAAACACAGCTATACTTCACTGCAGTGTTTCGAATTTCATCAGTCAAATAGCTGGCTTCTTTAGTGAGAAATTTGTGCCTGACTTTTATTCATAATTTCCTCAATGTTTGGTCAAATATGAGACAGACACACCCTCATTTCTTCTTTCGTTGTATGTAATCTCTCGTGCTTCATGTTTTTGATGTTGTTTAATGTTGAGAAGCCTAATTCACATATATAAGAAGTTGAAAATTGGAACTGAAATCCAAAATGAATCAATGGGCAAAGTCGAATGTTTTAATTTTAACAATTTTCTTTTTGAGGGCAGATAGCTTGTCTGTTGAAGTGAGAATATTTTCGTTTTTACCTTGCATACAACTGTTTGTTTTATTTTTGGACCACATGGTTTTTCGCATTTTCTTAGAGTGCCGTTCAAAATTTGGTGGCACACTTAGGAATATCTTGTGGCACACCAGTTGAGAATCACTGGACTACAACAACAACAACAACTAGTACTACTAAAGTAACAACTACTAGTACAACCAGTACTGTTACTACCATGTCCTGACAAAAATCCTTTGAAAGGCACTATTGTTATAAAATGTTTTGTAACCTGTAAGAGGGGAAATGTGACACACACACACATATATAAAATATTTATTATTAATAACCTGAAAGGTTTTTCTTGCTGTTTGGAAATGTATGTGCATGTGTGTGTGTGTGTGTGTGTGTGTGTGTGTGTGTGTATGTACGTAAGTACAAAAAGCATACTAATCCTACTTTCTTTTTTTTCTCAGAGGAATCTCAATTTTGTTCAAAGTGAGCTTTTTCACCAAGTGGAACTCACGGAACAAACTGACAATTCCTAAACTGTTCGACCAAACTGTAAAGAAATACTCTGGCAAGGCTTGCTTCGTCTTTGAGGACAGAACGTGGACTTTCACTGACGTGGACGAGTACTCCAACGCAATCGGGAACTATTTCCTCGAAAATGGCTACAAGAAGGGAGACACTATTGCTCTGTTCATGGAGAATAAACCTGAAGTTGTCTGCTTCTGGCTGGGATTGTCCAAAATTGGAATCAACGCAGCATTGATTAATTTTAACTTGCGTGACAAAGCGTTGGCTCATTGTCTCAGTGTGTCCAAGGCCAACACAATTATCTTTGGTGGAGAACTGTCTGAAGGTATTTACTTACAGATTTCATTTCTTTTCTTTTGTCTATTTTATGTTATATTTATTATTTTATCTTATTGTTAGAATTTTTGAAAAAAAAAAAAAAATGTATTGTTTTGATGTTGATGGTGCTTGTGGTTGTTGTTACCATTAATTTTCATCTTATAATTTTTATTATTTATTTAATTTTTTATTTTATTTTTGAATTTTTTTATTTTTTTTATTTAAAGTTTTATTAGTTTTTAGTTTTAGTTACATATTATCTTATTATTTTATTTTATTATATATCTGTCCCTTAGTTTTTTTAGTTGTTTTATCTATTATTAACCTTATTATTTATTTAATTATTTTTACTTTAATTTTATTATTATTATCTTATTTTACAATATTCTATTTAATTAGTTTTATGTATTTATTTTTAATTTATTATTGTACTTTATTTTTTACTTTATTTTATTTAAAAACAAAAATTTCTGCTATATCTTCAAGCATAGTCAGAAAAAGAACAAGACTGGTCACTCGGTAAAAATTCTAAATAAAATATAATTTTCTTTTCATGTACACTAAAACCGACATGTCTATCAAAGGTGCCTAATTTATTCCTAAATCTGCTCGGCAGTAAATTATTATTAAAAACAGAGATGAGATATTTTTGGTTCTTGTTTCAGCAATTCAAGACGAAAACAGTGCATGTACATAATGACCTGTTAAAGAGTTAAATTATCTTAAAGTACCAAGCTATAAATCAGTGACATGATCAGATGGCTTTTTATTTTTTATTATTTCATTTTATACTATTTTTATTTTTATTTTTATTTTTTGACACCATGTCAAGGTTACAGTAAAATATATTTAGACACAGCAGAGAGTAAAATAATGTACTTGCCAGGTTACTAAAAGCCTTTGTAAATCAAATTATCAGTATCTGCTGGCTTTCGAGATTATATGTTAAGTGTTAAAAAGACGTGCACAAAAGATAGTTTAAATATCTATAGTCAAAAAGAAGTGCAGAAAATATAGTATATATCAAGTATCAAAAAGAAGTGCAGAAAATATAGTTTATATCAATTATCAAAAAGAAGTGAAAAATATAGTATATATCAATAGTGAAAAATAGGAAGTGTAGAAAATATAGTTTATATCAATAGTGAAAAATAGGAAGTGTAGAAAATATAGTTTAAATATCAATAGTCCAAAAGAAGGCCAGAAAAGATAGTTTATATATCAGATGTCAAAAAGAAGTGTTGAAAATGTAGTTTAAATATCAATAGTCCAAAAGAAGGCCAGAAAAGATAGTTTATATATCAGATGTCAAAAAGAAGTGCAGAAAATGTAATTTATATATCGTGTCAAAAAGAATTGCCAAAGACTATAGTTGGTTTATTTCCTAACATCAACTACAGTTTAAAATTAAAAACATAAAAAGTGACTGGAAATATTAAAAAATATATATATTAATGCTGTTTGTTTTCAGTAATTAAAATTTATTTTAACAAGGAAAAAATAAAACAAGTCCACAATAACATGTATGTAGTGTAGTTGGTTTTAACTTAATAATCTTGAATGTATTTTTCACACATTCACTGATATATTTTACTTGAAACATAAAACAAAATAAAAAAAATGACCCTTGGAAGTAACAGTATATCTATCAATTCATTTATCTATCTATATGTATATTATTTATTTAGGTATTTATTTATTTATTTATTTACATTTCAACAAAAAGAAATTCTCTTATTGTTTGTTCAGTTTCTTTTCAATATAAGATGTAAAACAATAATCACATAGAAATACACACCTTTAATCTGTGTTCATATCTGTGCAGGTAACACAACAGTAAACAGGTAGTTAATCTCTTGTAAGATTACTGTATAGCATTACACTATCTTTTCTTGCTTTTTTTTTTTTTTCTTTTTTTAATTTATCAGTGAGTTCTCTTTTATTTAATAATCCTAATTTGTTTCAGTAGGGAAACAAAATGTGCATTATGTTAAAAAGTACTTGCAAATACTGAAAATGATTTTTGGCTGTTGCATTTATATCATCCATAGATATCTTTTAAAACAATTCTTTTTATGTCACTATATTACAATTCAACAGCAAAACAAAATATATATATATATATATATATATATATATATATATATATATATATATATATATATAATAAAACAATATATAAAAAAAAAAATTAAAAAAAAAATCTTTAAATGTATTTCACAAAATGTGCGTGAACTGAATTAGGTGTATTTTTATTTTTTCATGCCAGTATTTGTATATTAGAATACTCTTCTAATTGGATAATTATCATTTTACACACACACACACACACACACATTTTATAAAATTATACTATCTAAACAAAATGAAAAAAAAAAAACACCTAATAATAAAATAATAATTAAATTCTACACCCAGTCTGCTCAAAGGCTGATCACATGCAGACTTTCTCTTCAGTGATATTGTTGTTTTTATTATCAGTGATTAAACTTTGTCACTGATTGATAGTATCTTTTTTTATGTATGTGTTTTCAAGATACATGTTTCAGAGTTGCCTCAAGCATGATAAATTATACATGTGTGTATGTGTTTATTTATTTTCCTTTGTGTCTTTATGTATGTATGTATGTATGTAAGTCTGTGTGGGTATGTATGTTTGTATGTATATCAGTGTGTGTATGCATGCCTGCATGCATGTATGTATGTATATGTACGTAAGTATATATTTATGTGTTTATGTATGTCTGTGTGCATATATATGTGTATGTGTGTTCAGCATTTCTTTCCCTTAAAATGTTGTCTGTATGCAAAACATGTTTGACTGCAATAACTTTTTTTATTACACTGTGAAGGACATTTTATTATGGCTGGAACAAACAAAACATGTCACTGTTGGTGTATGCATGCCCCAGTACTTGCTTGTATTATATGCTTCATAGATAAGTTATTTTTATAAAATACATAAACACAAAGGTAATGGGGGGGAAGAAATACAGACTTTATATACAGTTAAGGGTGACATGAGGAGGTTTATTCATAGATAAAAATAAAGCAAACAACATTTGGCTTTTAAGTTAATACTGAATGTCAAATTTGAGGGACTCAGGATTTTTATACAGCATTTATTAAATTAGGATAATATGAGAGGATAATAAAAATTTAGAAACTCTGGCTTTTACATTCAAAGTGAATGTCATTTTTTTTTTTTTTTTTTTTTTAAATCTGTTGAACTGTTTCTGTTTCTTTGGAAAGCTCTTGTGATTGCTGGTGCCAGATATATCCAGTAGAAGTTTATAAATACATTCCACATGCTCCTGAATGGTTGTTTTTGTTGCTTCTGTTTGCTAATAATAAAGTCTGGAACTAACATGCCAAGCTGATGAAAATGCAAGAAGACTGATGCTGTTTTTGTAACATTTGGTACAGGAATGTGCAAAAAATCCTGATAAGCTGAGGATTTTGTTGCATTGCAGTGATTTACTCAGTTTATTAAGTAATTATTTATTTATTTATTTATTTATAATATTATTTTAAAAAAAATTATTTTATTATATTTTGTTTTATTTCATTTTATTCTATTTTATTTTATTTTTATTCTATTATTTTAATATTTATTTCATTTTAGTTTAATTTTTGTATTTTTTTTTTTTTTTTTTTTTTTTTTTTATTTATGAAACGCTGTAATTTCTATCTCAAACTTTTTATTTTATTGTTATATTTTATTAGTACCAAAATAACAATAAAAAGACTAAGAAATAACTTGCAAGTGTGATTTAAGATTATAGTTTAGTTAACGAATGTAAAGCTCCTGTGACAAAGATTTCCCCACCAGTCCCATTTTCTCTACAACAAACTGCATTCTGTCCATGAATACAATCTTCACCAGCTTAATTATGGGTACACAGAGAAAAGAACAATGAATACTGGTATTAAAATATTTAAACAGTTATAATTAGAATATTGACAATGGCCAGGGAATGTTACAAATATCATGATCATAAGTGAGATCGATTATGATATTAATTCTGAAAGACTGTTTGTTGAAGTTTCTGGATGCTGGTAGCAATTTTAGTAAAATGAAAAAAAAAATCAGAAGTAGAAATAATAATGATTTGTCACAGAAAACTTTAAAATAAATTGAGATTTGTGTTATTCATGAGGGTTTTAAATTCATCATCATCATCATCATCCTCAGCATATTGCTTTTAGGTCTGTGTGCATCACACTGTAATCATCTGGAAGAACATACAAATGATTCCTTTCATAGTATTCATCTAGTTCATCCAAAACAGCCCTTATTGCTGATAAAATAATAATAATAATAAAAAATAAATAAATAGTCTGTTTCTTGGCATGAGATATATTCTGCTATTTTCTGTGTGACCATATAAAAGTTCTCTTTCGTGCAGTAATAATATAGTGCATTCAAAAGAGCTATACTGCTAATATAATTTTTTGTTTGTTTGTTTAAAAAAAAAGCTTTTTTCTTGGTATCAGATATATCCTGTTATTTTCTACATGTTGGACTTTCTCTGTGACTGTATAAAAGATCTCTTGTTGCTAATGAAAATACAAATGGTCAGTCACATGACTTAATAGATCTTCTTTCTTTATCAAGCATGAGACTGAACCTTCTCTATGATTCATACATCCACAGACTAAATATATGTTAAATAAATTTATTTAATTTTTTATTTATTTATTTTTTGTCCTGGGTTTGTCTTATCTGAGTATCTTTTAAATGCGTCTTGCTGTTAACAGGAAAATGAATATCATGGACTTTAATAAACCTATCCTGGGCAATGTGTGTCAACAGGAAATTGCACCTAGAAAGAGTGACCCATATATCAGCAACAGCTGGTTTCATAATCAAAGTCATCATCATAAAAATGTTATTATGTTGGGAGATGCAATAATTTTTGTTATAAATTATTGTTAAATAAATGTTAAAACTATATAATTAATTTATTTAATATCTATTTAACAGTGCATTTTATATTTTTAATTAATTTTATTGACTCTTAATATTTGTAATATTTTTGTGTTCATCTTTCATATCATTCTTTTTCACTTTCTGAATTTTTTTTTTTTTTTTGGTTTTTTTTTTCTTCGTTTTTTTCTGTATATCCTTTCACTTTCTTATTTTTTCTATCTCCTTTGTTTCTTTATCTTTTTCTCATTTCTTCTTTGTTTCAGTCATTATCATATTAAATTACTGGCAACAGCTGTGAGTTAATTTGTTTATTTTTCAGTTAGTTGGAAATGTTATAACACCATTAACACAGATATTTATTTGTATGTTCTTCTGGATCTAACATGAAAGTATTATTTTAAATGCATTTGTTATTTTGTAATAACTACTTTGTCAAATATCTTACTATGTGATTCGTCTGTAGAAAGTATATAGGGTGTTCTTTTTTGTTTTAATTTTCTTCAGTTACTATTTTCTTTTTTCTTTTTTATATGGTTTCTTTTTCTTCTTCTTCCTCTTTTTTTTTTTTTTTTTTTCAGCCTTATATATAACAATCCAGCAAAACTTTAAAAAAAAAATTTACAGAATCATCTAACCCATATTTATTATTATTATTTATCATTAACATTAATCAGAAAACCTGAGCCAAATTTATATTCATTCGGTTGTGTGTGTATGTTGATATACAGATAATAGATGGATGGATGGATGAATGGACAAAAAAGGTGATAATGATAGGTAGGTTGGTAATGAGATGCTTAGATGGACAGATAGCTATAGAATGATTGATAGACTGACAGGTAAGTAAGTAGATAGGAATACATGGATGTGATAGATTAGATAGTAGGTAGGTAGGTAGGAAGACAGGTATATAGAATATAGATAAGTAGATAATGGATAGGCAGGAAGGCAATTAGATGTATAGATAACTAAAAGTATTATTTTATTTTTATTTTTATTTTAATTTTTTAATTTTTATTAGTATTTTTTAATTTAATTTAATTTAATTTTTTTATTTTTTATTTTTATTTTTATTTTTATTTTTATTTTTATTTTTATTTTTATTTTTATTTTTATTTTTTGTTTTGTTTTGTTTTGTTTTGTTTTGTTTTGTTTCATTTCATTTTACTTCACTTTATTTTATTTTATTTTATTTTTTATTTCAGCTGTGAAAGAAGTATTGCCCAGTCTGGATAAAAAATGTCACTGTTCTGTCTGGGTGCTATGACAGTTAATGACTTGTCACCTGTTTACCTGGACACCGTTCTCCAACAGTCACCAAAATACCCCCCTCCTGATCCACACAGCAACACCCATGGTTTGTACCAACATTTTTAAAAAAATAATTTGTGTTGTTTCATGTTATATTGTATTGTATTATATGCTATGGTATGATATTCCATTTTATTATATTCTTACTATATTCTGCATTATAATTTTTCATGTTTTTTATAAAACAAAGTTGTTGTTTTTTTAAACTGTTTTTTTTGCAGATAAAAACATGTATTATATATTTATTTAAAGAAAACTATTTTACTTTGCAGATAAACTGTTTTATCTATCTATCTATCTATCTGTCTATATTAACAGTGTACATTGTCTAGTTTTTTACCACATATTATGTTTTTTCATATAAATTGTTTTATATATAAATTTATTTATTTAATTATTTATTTTAATAAAGTATTTTATTTTTCAGACAAACTGTTTTACATATACACATCTGGTACAACAGGACTTCCAAAAGCTGCTGTTATCTCACATTCAAGGTTAATACATAACATTATTATAATGTATGGTTATTCTGTGGTGAAGCCATGTGGTTAGAACACTCGTGCAAGATATAACAGATAATTAGAGACACAATCTAAAGTTGATAGAGAACTCTTTATCTGTTTCTCACTACATTCTCACTGATTACAGGTTTAATTCTGGTAGAAACAGACAGTGTCTATTCATTATACTAAACCAGTGTTTCTCAGTCTTTTTACCCTTGTGAAAGAACCCTTTTCTTGTCTCAGGGAATCCCTGCATAAGAATTAATATTTACCTATATCAGTATATTTCTCTTTTCTATCTTTATCATAGATCACATGATAAACATACTGTTTTTCTCAGAAAATTGGTTTAAGGGAAAATATGATTCCCTTTTTTGTCAAATTCATTGGCATGGGTATAGATATTGCAAAGTGTATTCTCTATGATTATTATAATTTTTATAACAGGTTGAAGCCTTTATATATCAACCAAAGCTTTTCCAACAATATGCCATGCATGTATGATGATATTACAAATATGAAATTAAATAAAAATTATTTAAAAATGCATTAGCTCATTTAACACTATTTCTCACGGAACCCATAGCAACCTCTTGAGGAAAGTTAGTGGTTTTGGGGAACCCTGGTTGAGAAATGCTGTAATAGACTGATACAGTATGTGGAAATTCTTTCATAACTCGTCTATTGTGACTCTAAAACCGTAGAATAGGTTCTAAAAAGGCCAAATGTAAAGGAGAAACTGAAAAGTTTGATTTAAGACATAATTTTAACTGTTACTTGTTTGTCTTGATATTCACTTTAACCCTTTTGGTGCCATTGGCAAGATATCTTGATAGGCTAAAAGACAGCTGTTGTAAGATATCACAAGCTGCTAGTGGACAGCTGTTGGTAAAATACACTGACTTGCTAAAACAAAACAGCTGTTGGAAGATATTTTGACTTGCTATAAGACTGCAGTTTGCAAGACATCTTGACATGTTAAAAGAGGTAGATATTATCATACAGCACATTAGCTTTTTGTTTAGCACTTGCTAAAAAAAACCAGATGCTGGTAAGATATTCTGACTCATTTATTAAGAGCTTTGATACGTTTTCACAGCTGTGTTTTAATTAAAATTAGAATTTTCATATATAGAGTAGTCACAGTTTTGTTGTATTTCCCTTGGCTTGACACCCTGTAACTGATATGTTGTTTTTTTTGCACTGGGGTGTCATTAAGGATTCATTCATTGTTACTAGACTTGTTAAGAGTTAATATTACAGACTTTTTTTTTTTCACCTACAGATTTTTCTACATGTCGTATGGTACCAAACTGTCCTACAACCTGAGAAGTGATGATGTGATATACAACACTCTGCCCCTCTACCACTCTGCTGGGGGGATCTGCGGGGCAGGGCAGACACTCCTGTTTGGTACGACGATGGTTATACGTAAAAAATTCTCTGCAAGCCAGTTCTGGTCTGATTGTATCAAATACAATTGTACTGTAAGCATTTTAAAACTTCATATTTTTAAAAAAAAAATTGTGTTTTTTCTGTGTGTTATTGCCATAAATTGTTGTTTTATTTAAGTATGCTGTATTTTAAATTTACTTACATTTATTTTTGTATCATGGCCATCAATTTTGCATTTAATAATCTAGTATTTATAATTTTTTATATTTATTTATGTTTCACAGCCATCAAAAGCCATCAATTATTTTGAAGTTGTTAAGTTACACTAAGACATCATATGTAATATTCACAAAGTTCTTACACCATTCTAATACAGATTTTGATCAAAATCGTTTATGATGTGATTTAAAGTCTTTTTCTTTTTTTTTCTCTGGAATTTGAAACTGTCTAGTTGTCAGATCTGTTTTAAATGTTTTCAACAGAAATAATTACAAATTAATTTATTTTATTTTATTTTTATTTTTATTTTTTTATTTTTTCTTTGGGGTTAGATCTCTGGTTGTCAGACCTAATTTAGTTATTTTCAGTAATAATTGATTTTATTTATAATTATTTAATTTTATAATTATTTTTTTATTTTTTCAGGTGTCTCAGTACATTGGAGAAATTGCTCGCTACTTGCTGTGTCAGCCATTCCGCCCAGAAGAAAACAGACACAAGATTCGAATGATGTTTGGAAATGGTCTCAGACCACAGATTTGGGAAGAATTTCAGAAACGATTTGGTATCAAACGCATTGGAGAATTCTACGGTGCTACTGAGGGCAACTGTAATATGGGTAAATATCTTTTTAATATATAGACACACATACACACACACATACAATAAATGCAAAAAAGACATTTACTAGAAGAAGTACTGTTTACTAAAGAAAAATTGGTATCCTGTGACCACTGAGTGAATATACAGGTACAGGGTACATCAAAAATTAAAATACACACCTGTAAACTTTATTAAAGGTAATTAAGTGATTGATGTGTGTGTGTGTGTGTGTGTGCACATGTGTGATTTTCGTAGGCACTCATCATGAATAAATACTAATGTAAATTTATTTTTGCGTTGTAGTTAACTTTGACAACAAGGTGGGTGCGGTGGGGTTCACCACACGGATTCTGCCCTTCCTCTACCCTCTGACTCTGATTCGAATTGACGAGGCCACCGGAAACTACATGAGAGACCGCAACGGAGTCTGCATTCATGCCGAGCCAGGTAGCTGTTTAGTAATTAAAACTCAAGCATAGACACTCACCCAGACAGACAGATACACACACAGATATATATCCAGAGACACAAATACACACACAGATATATCCAGAGACACAAATACACACACAGATATATATCCAGAGAGACAAATACACACACAGATATATCCAGACACAAATACACACACAGATATATATCCAGAGACACAAATACACACACAGATATATATCCAGAGACATTTTATTCTCATATTGCAAAGAAGTAATGTAAGTAATACTTAAGTGTACTTAAAAAATTACTCCATTGTCATATTATTAGAAATAAGATATTTTGTACTTTATATACTTTTTATGGAGGTTAACAGAGGTTAATAACACACCGATATGTATATACTCATAGACAAATAAACACACACACACACACAGCTGTTTGGAGAAGAGTGTGGTAATTAAAAATGTTATTAAATAAAACACTTCACAGCAGACATACTGTTAATAAGTTTTTTTAGAAATGACTTAATAAATATATAGCAAAAAGACGTCTGTATGTATTTTTGAAAAACAATAGATAAAAATTAACCATTTTTCAATAGCAAAATTATGTCCTTATTTTCTTTCATTTTTTGGATATTTAATATGTTTCTTTTTTTTTCTTTTACTTTTTACATAGCGATATGTAAACATATTAATTTAATTTTTTTTATTTAATAACAGGTGAGCCAGGAGAACTTGTTGGGAAGATAGTGAAGGGAAACCCACTGAGAGAGTTTGATGGTTACGCTGACAAACAGGCAACCAAGTCAAAGATTGTTGAAAGTGTTTTCAAAAAAGGGGACAGAGCCTTTCTTACAGGTACGAATATGTTTATCATTTAACTATCAGTCTTCTCTCTCTCTCTCTCTCTCTCTCTCTCTCTCTCTCTCTCTCTCTCTCTCTCTCTCTCTCTCTCTGTCTCTATATATATATATATATAATAGAGAGAGAGAGAATATTCTTTAGCTGACATGATTGAAAATAAAAATCATGTTTAAAACAAAATGGTGACATTCCTGAAAATAAAAGTTATATTTAAAACAAAATGGTGAATATTTTTCAGGTGATGTGATGGTGATGGATGACGAAGGTTACATGTACTTTAAGGATAGAACAGGTGACACTTATCGCTGGAGAGGTGAAAATGTGTCCACATCAGAGGTAGAATCTATCATCAGCAGCAGCATCACTTATCAGGATGCCGTTGTCTATGGCGTTGAAGTACCAGGTTGTAACAATTTGTTAAATCATTTATTATAACTATTTAATTTTTACAATATATTCTAATAACTTGGACCTGATAATTACAAAATTTATTTAAATGATTTATTAGAACCGTTTCATTTTTTACAATTTATTGTAATAATTTGACTCCCGGTAATATCAAAGTTTCAGTAGAATTATTTAATTTATACACTTTATTGTAATGACCTGATTCCATGATGATATCAGAGTTTAATTAATATAGTCGAATGTAAAAACAAAAAAAAAGTTAAATGTTTAAAAAGGTAGTTGTTTTTTCAGAACAGATAAAATTAAAAAACTATATTAATAATAATAATTTATTTATTCAGTATATTTATTATTTTACTTTGCTTATTTATTTAAAAGTTTATTTAATTATTACTTTATTCATTCATTCATTCATTCTTTCATTTATTTATTTATTTATTTACTTAAACATTTTTATTTATTTATTTATTTTCATTTACTTATTAATTATATTATTTATTTATTTATTTATTTATATATTTATATATTTATTTATTTATTTATATATTTGTTTTGTTTTGTTTTGTTTTTTATTTTTGTTTTATTTATTTATTTATTTTATTTTATTTTTTATATTTTATTTTATTTTATTTTATTCTATTCTATTCCAGGGTGTGAGGGCAGGGCTGGAATGGCAACCATCGTTGATGAGAAGGGAAATCTGGACCTGGAGGAAGTAAACAAAATCTTCAAGAGATCTCTTCCAGCGTACGCCAGACCTGTCTTCATCAGACTCACACAGCACGTCAGTACCACAGGTAGCCAAGTGTCTGTCTGTCTGTCTGTCTGTCTGTCTGTCTGTTTGTCTGTTTGTTCATTTTTAATATAGTTATTTTATTTTATTTTTATTTTTTATTTTCAATGATTTATTTATTTATTTATTTATTTATTTATTTATTTATTTTTATTATTATTATTTATTTACTTATTTATTTCAGGTTGTCTTTTTATTATTATTTTTTTTTAATAATTATTTATTGCATCTTTATGTATTTTTTTTTTATTTTTTTTTTATTTATATCTTTTTTCCTTTTATGTTAGCGTATCACATGAGTGTTGGGGTTATATTCAGTGATTTTATTTTATTTTATTCATTAATGTCCATAGATTTTTTTTATTTTATTACATTTTTGTTTTTTGGCTTTTACATTAAGTTATTAACTGAAATGTTCAGCTGTTAATTCATTCAAGCTTTTTTACTGCTTCAGTAAAAGTAAAAAATAGGTCAAAAAAAAAAAAAAAATAATAAAATACCTTTATTGTTCAGATATGAACATCTATAATGTGTGTTGGTTTTTTTTATATAATTTTAGATACTTTCAAGTAAGAGAAAGCATTCAACAAAACAATTTTTTTTTTAGTTTAATCAGTGTATTTAAATACTGATATTTTTAATTTTTAATTTTTAATTTTTAGGTACATTCAAGTTAGTGAAAACAGAACTTCGGAGAGAAGGATTCAACCCGAATGTGACAAATGACAAAATTTTTTACATGAACTCAAAATTGGGTCAGTTTGAACCTGTCACCCCACAAGTATATTCCGATATAAACTCTGGCAAAATTAGGATATGAGTGTGTGGCTACCAGTCTATGAAAGAAGACAGCTCTTTGTTTTGTGTGTGTGTGAGCAGAATAGCTAGGCATGTTTTCTGTGTTTGAAATCTGTTTTTAACAATTCGTGTGCAGTTCATTTAAAAAAAAATTAAAATGTTTAGTTATATATATATATTTTTTAAAACGATAATAAAAAGATTGTTAATTTATTTTATTTTTAATTATGTTTTTTTGTCTACTTATTGTGATTTTTATTAATTTTGGGGGAATTTTGGGGCAGGATACTTTTTGAGGCTTTAAAAGTGTTTTGTGCACATATATTGCTTTGTTCTAGATATTTTGAATATGTATATTCTTTTTTTTGGCAAGTGTGTGTTTTGTGTCTTAATCATATCGGTACAGCTGAAACAAGACAGATTTATCATGCCAATATTTTTAAAATAATCCATGGACGTGAATTATTAAGCTTTCTGTTGATATAATTACAATGATATTGCCATGGTAACATTTCTACCATTTTTTTTATTTAAGTCTTTTACTTTTAAATTTGTGCCTTACTTTTACTTCACTGTTGTTACTGGATGGTTGTTTGATGAAATTGCTTCAACAAATGAAATTATTTTCTATATAATGGAGAATTTACATTTTTGTATTTTTTAAGTGTTTGCAGCCAGATAATACTGTCCACCTGTTGATAAAGGAATTGTTATGGCCTTAGTAGTGAGGTTTAACTTGTTGTTGTTTTGACATGTTCTTTAGAGGTCTCTGGAAGGCAGCCATATTGCTTTTCTTGTTTTTGTTTAGCAATTCTTTATGTTGCAAAGCATCATTTATTAAACAATTTTTGACACCAACTTTTCAAATATTCATTCTTCACAGCAGTAAAAACTGGCTAAATAATATTAATCTTACTCATTTATGTCAAACTTTGAAACTTGAGAAAATGTGATAAAGAGTTCTGTCCCTTCTTATTCTCTTCCTCTTTTATTACTAGTAATATTTATTGTTGGATAAACTTATTTTTGTTTTCATTTATTTATTTTATTATTATTATTATTATGATTTTAATTATTACTATTATTTATTATTTATTTTCATCTTATAACTTTTTTGTTATTATTATTTTATTTATCATCATATTTTTTTAAATTTTCCATTTTTATCTGTGATAAACCAGTAACTTTCTGACATCAAATGTTTCTATTCCTATTTTACAAAGATCACCACAAACATAACCATGCTAATGCAATTAAATCTACTAATCACATCAATAATCAAACAAGTTGAAAATATTTTTTAATGTATATTTTATGTTTATTATGTTTCTATATGTTTATAATATCAGAAATTGTGCATTAAGATGATTATTTGTTTTTCCTTTTCTACCTTGGAGTCTGACACACATACATACATGTATGTGAAATTTTTATATAAATATGAATATAATAACAGAGGTTTTCTTTTTTAAAACAATGTAAAGCGTCTGAAAAAAGCGAAACTGTTTATATTATTATATTGTTTAAATTTCACAAGAATATCCTTTGACAGTTTGAACAGTCTTATTATACAATACTTTTGCTGAGAAACAATAAAGAAACAAATGTTTTAATCATTATTTATATTAACATTTTTTTAATAATTGTAAACAAATAAATCAGTTCTTTATTTTCTGCTATTTTAATTTAATTTAATTAATTTAATTTATTTATTTATTTATTTATTTATTCACATCACTTTTCTTTTACTCTTTTTTTAATCTGGTTTTAAAGTTTTATTCTATACAGTGCACTCTGATAAGAATATATTTGTGTACATTCAGGCAGCTTTTACTGACAAACTAAATTCTTTTGAAAAATGTTTTTTTTGTACATTAAGAAACAATAAAATAATACTCTGTCTTAATACATGTCATACTGTATTATATTTACACAGCAGAGTGTGAAATAAATTCTGAATATAAGTCAAATGGGTCAGTGCATCTTGTTCCAGATATTTCTTTGTGTGTGTGTGTACACATAGATAATTTGATGCATATGTGTATTTTTATATATACATAAAGAAATTGTAAACTTTTTATATATTAAAAAGTGACCTTTATGAACCGATAGATTCATATTACACCTGATTGGCTAACATCATTTATTTTTAATAGCTTCTGGATTGGATTTTAACTAAATATATTCCTACAGCTATTAGTTGTTTGTCCAGCTGTGTGCCCAGTAGAATTATATTAGTTTTAATAAATTATGTGACCAGTCTTCCATTTGCTTTGTTTAAGATACATAAGACAATGTGTATGTGTGTGTGTCTATATATATATAAAATTTAATTCAAATCTATTTTATATATATATATATATATATATATATATGTATGTGACAAAATGGCATATTGATATATGGCAATGGTTTTAGCTGACAAAATAGCTGAAATATATTTTATATACTACCAAATTACTGTTTAATTGTATGTTTTAATTTCACTGTTAAATCAGTAAAACCGGAAGGTAAACAAATCAGTAGTAATTTATGAAGTCTGTAATTTTCATGCTTTGTGTATGTTTGTGTTACATACTAGAACAATATGTATGTACAAAAAAAAAAAAAAAAAAAAATTTTTTTTAAATATTATTGTAGATAATAACTATAGTAATGGAAAAATGAAATATTCATTATTCAATAGTGTGCCATTTGTTTATATACAAACTGTAGTTAGAGTAGTAAATTTTAGTGAGAAATGAAATGTTTGCCATAATGATCAAAAACCATTGTGATATTTTCTTTTGTTTCATTCTTATTTTTATTTTTGTATCATCATGTATGAATTAGCAGAAACAGAAGTTTTTCTTTCATTTCATTATTTAATTTTTTAAATAAATAAATAACCTATGGTGTCAAATCTGACATTTATTTTAAAAACTATTTAAACAAATGAATTAAAAATTTAATTATAACTTTCAGACCTTTTAAATAATAAATGAAGCAATTTATAACTTATCTACTTTTTATTTTCTTAATAAAAGGTAAATATTTATATATATATATATATATATATATATATATATATATATATATATAATGAAAATCACATCTAAATGAATTTCTATGAAAACTTTGCTCAAATGTAAAAGAATTATAATTGTGTTGTATTTTGAAAGATTTTGTGAGTTACTGTGAAAATGTCGTAACAGTTAAAACTTTAGTTTTCATGGTAGTTAGGGTGATTTGATATACAGTTAAAATTGTTCAGAATTATTTTAGTGCATATTTAATCCATAAATCCTTTTGTGTTAATCATTGCCTCAGGTGATTGTACATTATCATTTGATACTGAACTCTTCATTTTAAGTGAGCTAATATTGCTGAGATATGCTGAAGAAACAAAATAGAAAAAATAGCAGCCAATAACAACAATAATACAGAATAATGATAATAATGATGATGGTGGTGATAATAATAATAAATAACTCTTATGCTGAAAATGGTCAGTTTAATTCAGAATAACTGGTTTTGACTGCTGTTTGTGATTTTGATATCATTATTTATTATGATCCAAATATATTAATAACAAAAATATGGGCATTTTCACTAGCTTTTGTAAGATATTCTTTCCAGGGTAGATGTAATATGTAACATATATATTATATTATTATTATTTAATCTTTTATTTTGATTTAATCAGTGCTGGTTTTCACCATGTAGTAGTAACAATAATAATAATAATAGTAACTGTACACATGTATATCAGAAACAAATGCATAGTAATAAGAAGAAAACCTTGTTTTATCTATAGTTTCTTTTGTCATTTTTATTCAAAATCCAAATAAACTTTTTATATATTAATTTTTATTTTCATCTTCTTTTTCCTTTTTTTCTCTTTGTTTATTATTACCAAGGTGTTTTTAATTTTAGTTTATATATATTGAATTTATTTGTTATTATTCTTATAGTTTAAAGTTTATATTTACATAGGAAAATTAGTATGATTAAGAACAAAATTATTGTTTATTCATAGGTAAGGAACTGGTATATCAAATACACTGTACAATTACTGTTGTAAAAGAACAGTCAAGCAGCTATTGAACAACATCTCAGTTATTTTATAATTAAACATTGAAACATCGTCCACTACAGTAACAACATCCTTTTCAAAAAGCTTATAGCTGTGCGTAAATAAGTATTCAAGAACTTACGCCTGAAGAATATTTAATTTTAATATTACTAATAAAAAATTAAAAAAAATAAAAAACTGCTCGTTATGATTATGCAAGAGCTCAAGGAAAAAAGTGTCTATAAATTTTGTTGATAAACAAAATTTTCACGTCAGTTTCTTCGTCAGTGAAAGCTATACTTTGGGTTATCAAGAATTTGTGTTTCTCTATTCGGAAATCATTTCACAGCAACAGAATTTATATTGATATATTTGTATATGTTCTGAATATTTACGTCGAACTTGAATGCATTTAAGCATGTGACTTACATTTTGCTGTTACTTAATAGATTGGTGATATTGTTAATTTTGTTAAGTACTGTCATCAAAGTATGTTATTGCATTATATATCGCTGTAAGTTATAAAAAATACTTTTAAATTATATTGTATTCTGTTATCATTTCATATATGAAATTTGTATAATAAAATTATGTAAATTAACAAAACTATCTACCAGATATCCTCAAAACAGAAGTATTAAAGAAAAATAAATACACCTTTGTGTGAATTAAAAAATAATGGAGTTTATTTATTCTTTCAGATTTTATGCATTCACATGTACCTGTAAATTACGTACATTATGGGGGAAAGTGGTAATTATAATATTTAACGTCATTTATCGCGATAAATAAATGCTAGGAAAAATATGTAGACATCTTGATTACGTCAACATCCGACATCTCCGGAAAAGCAACAGGCGACACCATCAGTTTTCCGAAATCCAGGATTTCCAAAGCCTTTTTCTCCAAAACATTAAATATATTACTGTACATCCCTCATTTATCGAAAGCAACATGGATATTAATTAAATTAAACAAATATTAAATATAAATTGAATGATTATATGAAATACATTATTAGAAATGTTAACGTTTTTTTGTATCAGTCATATTCGATTATCAATAAATAAATAGATTAGATTAGATTAGATTAGATTAAATTTTAATTAAATTATTTCAGATGCCTGGAGTAATTTTATCCGGTTTGAAAGCGTTTCCGAGGCAGGAGCTTCCGTAAAATCGACTGTGTACGTCTATTAATAATTATTAAAGATCTCATAATGATTATGAATGGCGAATATAAGCAATATCTAAAAAGCGTGTGAACAGTTAACTTTTGTACAGTGTAGTGTTAAAGAGAAGCAGCCCCCTTTTAAAATTGTTTTTCTTTCTTTCTTTCTCTAATATTATTAACAAACTAATCTTGTTAATAATATTAGATTTAAAAGGAAATACAAGTAACATGACGTAGTTTTCATATCACTTAACATTTATTTATTTTAATTTTAAATAGACACAACAGAAGTGTAACAATAATCACGTCGAAATACTTGATCACAAAAATGATTATTGCATAACCTGCAAATATGCAATTTTATGTCCCTATAATGCGCGTGTGTGTGTGGGTGCGTGTGTTAAAAGGGTTTTTAGACAACATGAGAAGTCGATAGGCCTGTATTCCATAGCAAGAATTTATAATATTCAATCTATGATTATATCAGTTTAAGAAAAATATTAATAATAACAATAAATAAATAAATATATTTTCAATACCTTAATTTTAAATAAAATATTTTATCTAATTCATCTTATTTTATTTATTTATTTATTTATTTATTTGTTTGTTTGTTTTAAAACAAAGCACACAAGAAAACGATTCCTTAGTGTATGCTCAGCCCGTTTGTTTAGCGGCACCGCCACAATGTGACGTCACGTTTTATAGTACAAGCCTAATGGCGATACTGAAATATGTCCGCAATAAAAATCTCCGTAGAAAGCAGTCATATGAAGGCAATTATTATTATTATTATTATTATTATTATTATTATTATTATTATTATCTGTTGTCGATGAATATGGCAGGTGATAAGTGAAAATAATGCTGCTGAATTTAAATCAGTGTATATGATAGCCAGAACACGGACCACGCTGTCCTATTCTGCAGTGTTTTTAGAATCCATCTTGTTTTACAGTCATGTTTTGTGATGACGTCATATAACAGTAATTTTTTGGCTACTGTATTTCTGCTATTTCATCTCAGCATGAATTACGTAATGTTTTAGAACACCGGAAATTTTATACTCCTTATACATTAGCATGTTTGGAAATAGCACGAACGAAAGAAACAAAACTGTTATACTCTTTTCGGAATTCTACGAACCTCATCCACAGTGACTTCTGGGCGTTGTTACCTGTTGCCGTGTCGCCTAATGACGTCATTTCATTATTTGAAACAATTGTAGTTAAAGCTCAAACCAATGGATAGCTAGCTACCCTAGTATTATTCTAATGAGTTTTTGCGTAACGTATAATAAGTTACAGTGTCTGGCAGAGCCAGCTAATTTATCTTGTTACGTGTTCTAATTTCTGAAAATAACTGCTAAAACGTGTTAAAGTTCTTTTTAATTAAAACATAATATCACTTTTATTTCTGTTGGTGTGCCTTCATCTCATTTAGAACAATGGAAATATTACCACACGAACTGAATTACTATTTATGAGAAACAAAACATGACATACCTACTTTTATTGTACGTACACCCCAGAGACTTAAAAACCTCATACACGGACAAGTCGGTGTAACGTCATATATTACGTGTTGCGGAATGACGTCATTTTATTGTTCAAAATAAGCAGAAAGACAGTAAAACTGACTAACTATGGAAAGCAGAATTATCATCGATATTGTAATACATTGATTCCTAGAACTTCAGGAAAAAAAAATCTCATTTAATATTGAGGTTACTATTTATTTTAGAGAGACTAGAATTGCTTTTAAACGATGCTCACATGATCAACAACTCATTAATAATTATTTTTACGTTTAATATATTCTAGTCGTGTAAGAGATCTTGGAAACTTGTACGTAACCTCCACCTTTTTTTTACTGTATCGATTCATTTATTTATTTGACATAATATTTATTGTATTTGCTATACTACTATCTTTCTGTTTTTATTTCTTGCAGTCTAACAACCCCAGCTTAAGAACGTGTTATTTTCATATCTTCTTCCTAAATAATGACATATATTTATTGGATTTATACAACATTATTTCAGTATGCTGTTTATTGATATTGTTATTCTTCCAAATCACCCCTTATTAATTTATCGCTTTTTAAAATGTAGAAGTTAGAACTGAAATTATCACATGTAATATATGCATTGATTTTATATTATAATTTAAAAAAAAAAACAAAAAAGGTCAAAATAAACACAGATTCAACTAACAAAATTTCTTTATTCACAATTAGTTCATTTCAAAAAATTTTGATAAAAAAACCAACGAAAAAATCAATCCAAAAAGAAAAAGTAAAGAAACCAGAAAAGAATATGCACATTTTCATTTGAAAAAACTACACACAAACGTAAACCTTAGAAAAAAAAAAAAAATGCACATTGCAAGTGAAAAAGACATAGGAAGCAATGAGATGCATATCTACATTCACAGTTATGATGTTAACACCGATAAGAATGAATGGAAATTATGCTAACATTAACTGATCAAAAAAAAAAAAAAACCACCATTGTAATGCCTTCATCCACTGCCTTCACAAGTAACTCAATAAAACACTTTGCATCATTCCAAACCATACATTCAACTGGAATGCCAACCATCACCAAAATTCCTTTACAATTCACTCTCTCTTTGTTGTAGCACTTTAAGGGTCAATCTGTTTGACCCGACCTCCGTCTCCCTCAGAAACAAATCGTTTTCTGCCCCTGAAGAAATAAAACAAAAATATGTATATAAAAAGAAATAAAGATATTTCTGTAAAAAGACCAATATTTTATATTGATCTTTTGACTGTATTTCTAAAGTAATGAATAAACCAGTTTTAACAGTTTTTGCTAAGCAACATCCTGCTTTCTTATATGAGCCAATATATATATATATATATATATATATATATACATACACACACACACACACACACACACACACACACACACACAACACAACTAACACAATAACAATGGAGCTTGGTTGGAATGGGAAATAACAAAATTAATTTACAAAATGACTAATGTCAATGAATCTATCATTAATAAAGTGACTTCCCTCACAGGCAGTTATTAAAAAGACTTAAACTCTTGCGGCTATTAATACTAAAATGACTCACTGTGTCATCTATTAATATCAATGACTAACTCTGTGGCAGCTGTTAATATCAATGACTAACTCTGTGGCAGCTATTAATATCAATGACTAACTCTGTGGCAGCTATTAATATTAAAATGACTAAGGAAGCTGTTGTTTCAAAAGTGACTAATTCCACTTTTAACACTGAGGTTATTATACTACTAGGTTGGGTGCTAATCTCTAAGATAGATATTAATGTTTAATCAACCTCTGAAGTGACTAACCTGTGGCATATTCATATCAAAGTGACTAACCTCTGCGGCATATTCATATCAACGTGACTAACCTCTGCGGCATATTCATATCAACGTGACTAACCTCTGTGGCATATTCATATCAACGTGACTAACCTCTGCGGCATATTCATATCAACGTGACTAACCTCTGTGGCATATTCATATCAAAGTGACTAACCTCTGCGGCATATTCATATCAAAGTGACTAACCTCTGCGGCATATTCATATCAACGTGGCTAACCTCTGCGGCATGTTGATATCAAAGTGACTAACATCTGCGGCATATTCATATCAAAGTGACTAACCTCTGCGGCATGTTAATATCAAAGTGACTAACCTCTGCGGCATATTGATATCAAAGTGACTAACCTCTGCGGCAGCTCTTTCAGAAGAGTGGCTGTAAGAATGCCCTCTCTGTGGCAGATGTTTGCAAATCTCTCGAGCAGCATGTAGGCGTTGGGGACGTCAAGACACAAGTCAGGCATGTTGTCGTACACTCGCCGAAATCCCTGAAAACACAAATTCACAGCATAAAACAGAATGCCAGACTTAAAAAAAAAAATAGTTTAAATTAAAATGGAGTATACCTTTGTTTGATAAAGAGTGTTTATTATATAAAGGATTTTCCATTATTTAGAAAAATGCATAATAAATGATAATAAAGTTTTTTTGTTTTTTTTATATGAATTAGTTAACTTAGACTGGTGTATGGTAATCATTTGAAAGAGACTGCAATTTTGTTTCCTAGTATTTGATAAAGACTGGTTTGGGGTATTGATTAAACTAGTTTCAAATTGAAAATAAAAAACCAATATCTCTGTATCAATAAATATATCTATATCTATATATCTTTATCTATCTATCTATCTATCTATCTATCTATCAAAGTGAATTTTAAAAATATAAAATAAATTTAAAAAAAAAGACTGCCATTTGGCATCTTATTGCAGGATTTTAAGCTTCAAAAAATCTTTGATAGACCATTTTATATCCATTCATTCATTCATTCATTCATTATTATCATGGTTTTTTATTTTTTGTTGTTTTGGCTTTGTACTAGAGAAATGGCTATAAATTCTTCAACGAGAAATGATTTCATGACATTCAGCTCCTAAAGCAAACAGGTGAAGTAAAGCTACGAGTTTAATACCTGAACCATCTGCTCTGACGTGATGATCACAGAATCAGACAGCGACTTCAGCAACTCACACATCATCTCTGCCGAACGCTCACTCGAATCTTCAAGTACAATCACTGTGGCCTGCAAATGCAAATAGTTTCCATACACATCCAGATTTTGTTTTTTGGCAGTCAATAATTAGCTAAAAGCACATTAAAGTACAGATATCCACAATATTTTTTATTTTTATTAATATTATTATTATTATTTTTTTTTTTTTTACAATCTACAATTAGCTAAGATCATAGTAATAGTACATTTTCTTTTTTATTTTTTGTTTTAGTTTTTATTATACATTTTTTCTTACAGGCTACAATTAGCAAAAAATCATATAATAGTACATTTTGTTTTTTACTTTTTTTTTTTTTTTTTTATATTTTTTTTTTTTTTACAGTCTACAGTTAGCTTAAATCATGACTAAGTACCTCAAAGACCACTTCATGGTGAAAGTGAGGTACTTCAAGTTCTCGAAGGCAACGTGTTGCTTCATCAATATCTCCCGAAGACAGATACTCTTTAAGTAACATCACAATCTGAAATACATCAGAGGCAAAAACAGAGTTAAAACAACTATTCATACACAAAGGAAAGAATGAAGATACCAGTTAATGTAAAGACAATGATAATAGTTTACAATATATGTATGAATATTTGTTTATCAATTTTAATAAAAAAATTTGACTTTACTGTTATTAAACATCAGCTAAAGGGGGCAGACATTATAACCACATAAACTAAAAATAAGTAGTAGTTTTAGTCTGAATGAAGTATACTTTCAGTGAATGCATGAAAAAAGGGCTGAAATAAAAAGAGAACATACTGTGCCATATACTGTCTGGCCCTGAATGAGGTGTGGCAATCAGAATAATAATACCTAAATATAATAAATTTCTAAGAGAGAGAGAGAGAGAGAGAGAGAGAGAGAGAGAGAGAGAGAGAGAGAGAGAGAGAGAGAGAGAGAGAGAGAGAGACTGCTGTGCGTATTTGCACATGTGCATATCTCTCTCTCTCTGAAACAAGGTTATGTACATCGCCATGTTAATCTCAAGACAAATAAAAGGTAAATGATATAAAGATCTACAGTTCTACCGACACAACTGTTGTGTCAAACAAAAAAATCAAAAGTCATAATGAGATGGACTCTACCTGCTTAATCAAGTATTTAACTGGACGAATTCCACCACCAATGCCCCAGATGTTGTCCAGTCGAACAATCCCATGCTTCTGACTCAGAAGAACATCTGCCTTGTCCAGAGCCTCTCTGATCACAGGAAAAAAAACATTCAAGAATTAAAAACAAATCTACAAAAATATGTCAGCTGCTGAATGAATATCAATTAAGTGATGTATCAGTATTATCAAAAACAATTAAAATGATATTTTTGTTTAAATAATGTCAAAAATATTGTATCAGCCACTCATTCATGCCACTTTTTATCATTTAGCAGTAAGTTATATTTAGCCTGCACCTTCCCCATGTACCGAAAAATATCAGTTGACACATTTATTATATCAGTCCCGAGTCTGTTACTTTTATTGTCATTGTCGGTTGAATTTATTACTTACACTGGTTGGAAAAGAAACATTCACTGGACACATTTGCTGGTTGGTACACAGTTATATTTACTGTTGATAGACAATTGTATTTATACAAGAAGTAGGTCACACTTACTGCTGGTGCTTGCAGTCCACGGTGCCCTTGAACTTGTGGATGTATTTTGGTGGAAGACAATCATCAGCCACAGCACGAGCAATGAACTGTCCCACTACCTACAAACAAATGAAACAATGAAACAATTAATTATTACAAACAAAACAATGAACTATTACAAACAAAACAATGAAACAACTAACTGTCCCACTACCAACAAACAAAACAGCGAAAAAATAAATTCTACCACAGCTTACAAACAAAATAGTGTAACAATAAACCCTCCCACAATCTATAAACAAATCAGTTCTCAGTCACACAAATTCATACTTAAACCTCCAAAATACCTCAGTTAAATCACAGTTGACTACAGATAGATTTCTTTCTTTTGTAATGTAGACACAACTAATGAGTCACTGTGAAAAACTTTCAAAACGATGTCTATCTGAGTTCAGACATGTAACACACACATACACCCATTCACAGAATACCATAGCTATGTCTCGAGTATCTATTCTGAGGTGAGACAGTAAGAAAAACAGACAGACCACGACAGTTTACCTGGATGCATCTAGATGTATGTTGACATGGAACAAAGACAGGCAGGCAGACAGATATACTCTGTGTATTCAACACAATCATCTACTGTGAGATCCAACCGACAGAAGGACAGTACTTACTGTAAGGGCATCTGGGGTGTCTATTGTGAGTTCACACATACAGACAGACACACAGTACTTACTGTATGTGCATCTGTGGTTATATTGGCAGACACAGTACTTACATCTGAGGTGTCTATTGTGAGTTCACACATACAGACAGACACAGTACTTACTGTAGGTGCATCAGGGGTGTCTATTGTGAGGTCAGAAAGTCTTGCAAGTATTTCATCGAATCCTTTTCCCATGTCCGAGTGGTTAAGCATCTTGCCGTACAAGTCAGAGATGAGCACCGACGTCATCTCACGATGCGTGGCCTTGTGGTCGAGGGCAATGCTGATGATGTACTCCAGAAGTTTTGGTTTCCATTTTCCCAGATTTAGATCGTCAAGATCCTCCTGCAATTACAAACACCGATTTAATTTTACTTTAAAATTACATTCATTGGAAAAGAAAACACAATTTATTTTTAACTGTCACAATATAAATAATAATAATAATAATAATAACGACAACAATAGTAATAACATTAATAATACCAATAATAACAGCAATAACAACAACAATAACAATTATAACAATGATGATAATAACAATGATGATAATAATAATAATAATAATAATAATAATGACAATAACCTTAATAATACCAATAACAACAACAATAACAAACAAATTACAACAACAATAACAATAACAACAGTAATGATAACAACAACAATAGTTCTAATAATAATTTACTTACAATGACATCCTGAGTGCTGCCATGTTGGAAATATTCCAAAAATAATGGTCCAACTATTTTTTCAAATTCCTCCTGAGTCAATTCTGGTTTTATCTTTTCAACGACATAAGTTCCCTGTAAACCAAGCAACAGTGTTATATTGAATACATCCCCAAAACAAACTCCTGTTACAAACTATATTGGTGTTTTATAGATCTGTAGATAAATCAGATTTAAAAAAGTTGATGATATTCATTTATTTGCATTAATTCACTTTAGTAAAAAAATTTCTGAATTATTAATTAATCTTGCTTTAATGTAACAGCTAATATCATTTCCATTTTTTTTTTTTTTTTGTTAATTTAGATTAATTTGTTCGTCCTGGTTACTCTTCTGTCAGATTTATTCATCTATTCATCTAGACAACCATTATCATAGCTCCATTCGTATCCTGATTAATTTAACAGAGCCAACAGATTTATTTATTCACCATTTTAAAACTTATTTTTCAATCTCTTTTGAACCAACTTATTCAAGCTGTTTTAAACCAACTTATTCAATTACTTTTAAACCAACTTATTATTCAATCTCTTTTAAACCAACTTATTCAATCACTTTTGAACCAACTTATTCAAGCTGTTTTTGACCAACTTATTCAAGCTGTTTTAAACAACTCATTCTCCTTTAAACAATTTATTCGCAGGTTTAACTATGTCACACTGACCTGATTGTCAGAATCGTAGTTGGGGTCGTGTGCGTCTTTCACGCTGCTGTCCTCAAACAATTCCTGTCCAGGCTTCCCCCATACCCCCTTTCCTCCCGCACCACCTAGAAATACAAAAAAATAAAAACAAAATCCTTCAATAAAATGATATATTCTTTTTCATGTTAATAAAATGTTCATTATTTCTTAATAAACAAATAATTTTAAGAAATTTTTATTTTTTTAGTCTGGAATATGGGTTAACACACACATGTGCACACAAGCACACACAGACACATATATATATTTTAAATACTGTTTATAAAATACATACAAAAATTATACAAAATGAAACAAAAAAATATATAGGAAGTTATACAGTATAAAATAATAATAATAATAAAAAACATGTATGAAAAAGGGTGTTACTTTAACCACACCCTGTTTTTATTAATTCCATTCTGAAATCTTGAAATTTTCAGTAATATCCCAGCTGAAAACCTGGACTGAAAAACAATTACTGAAATAAGCGAAACAGATAAGAATTATAAATTTTATCCCTTTTGTATCAATACATTCATAAACAACTTGATGTCCTATAAAGCTAAATATAAAAAGCCTCAATGAAATTAAACATAAAATGAATTCATAATTATAAATTTATTCCTGTTCATAAACTGAATCTCCACAACATCAAGAAATTTTTATATAAAAAAAAACAACAGAAGATCTTAGTTCAGTGACTACATGATTAACTGAAAAGCTTCAAGAAGCATTCTATTCATTATGGGATTCTTTTTTATACAAGTTTACGTACTGTTATTAAAAAATATCTCAAACACTGTAGTAAAGCAGATTACATCCAAACTAATTAAAGCAGAAATACATAATCAGCTTTACTTCAAATTTCAAGATATTTTTTAATTAGAAATTATGTAAACATGTATTAAAAAGAATCTCTCTCTCTCTCTCTCTCTCTCTCTCTCTCGCTCGCAAAACAAAAAACTACCATGTAACACTTGTTAAACCATTCATGGAGCTTCAATAGAATGGAAAATAGAATTAATTTGTTAACAACCATACTCCTCAGACCAGAATAGCCTACCATTAAGTTGTTGTAATATATAATGTCACAATTAATTAATTTAGCTTTATTATGTAATGGAATAACCAACAGTATTTAACAGCCACAATGTTAACAATTGAGATTGCAACTACTTTCAGGTGTTAATATAAGACACTTATTTTCAAACAACTGATGGTCAAGTACATTTTTTATTGTTTTAGTCTGGACAGAATTTACAATGTTCACTTCTAATTCATTGGTGGTCAAAAGCAGAAGAAAGCCTTTAATTCTTGCCTAACTTAACTTAAATTTACTATTATTACTCTAATTATTAAACTGCACTGAACTTCAGTCATTTTCACTGGAATATATACATTAATACATACATGTTTATTTAACCCACAGAGCTCATGTGTCAAGAATGATTATAACTTGGTAAAAGATATATGACTATGTTACCTAAATTGGTCTGTTGTAACATAAAAGATGGCATTATTTGGAAGAGGTAATGGGAAATATAGTGGAGATATTTATTTCATTTCAAACCTTTAAAAAAGAAACTGCCACTGACACAAATGGGATGCTTAAAGTATTGACAAGACAATCCATAACATTTTGCCTCTATCCTCCAACAAACAACCATTTGTTAATATAATAACTGTAATATTCTACTACCGTTATTTCCAGGGTATCAACCTATCGTCATGAAATTTTCAGATATATATATATATATATATATATATATATATATATATATTAATTAAAAGTAGACTTTTTACTATCATCATAATTATTATTTTTTTATTTTTTTCAAAATAACTCCATTCCAGTCATAATACTCTTTGACATAATAATCAACTATAAAACCAGAATGGTTTGTAAAGCTACAAACATTCGGTTCAGTTTAATTTACTGGTTTAGTATGTGTAGAATATAACATCAAACATCCATTTTTCAACATGCTGAGAAAATCAAAGATGCAAGATTTTAAATGATTTATAAAATTTGGCCTTTTTTTTTTATCAGATATGCACATTAATCTGGACTTTATTATAAATTACTGTATCACCTTCAATCAGATGATTTCTAAGATTTCTGTAGCAGCTATGCTGCACAACATGTACTGGGATGGCAATATCAAAACTGCAATTTTGGGGGGGAATAGTATCAAAACTGTATTTGAAGTACTTGATATTTACAGATTTTACTGACTATCTTATTTTTCCATTTATTTGTCCTTGACAATTTAAAACACGATGTTGTTGTCTGGAACAAAGACTGCAACCTGCGTCATTTGTGTCAGTCTTTCATCTGTCCATCTGTCACATTTCCATTACTTTCATCACTGCTGAAACCCGTCACCATAGCAACAGGATAAACTTCATTTTATATAACGACAAATAGCCCTAAAAGATCTAAAGCACTAACAACAATCCAAGTAATTAGTAAACTGATAAATTTATTACATTTAGAAAAATAAAATAATAATCTATAGTAAGTTGTGCAGCTTCAGGTAAACAGGCTCAAAACCAGAGACTGCAGATTAGACATGCCATATGCATCATCTATATATGCTCAAGAACAAAAAATATTTAAACATAGAATAAAACATTTTTACACTCAGAAATTCTTTCCTAATTGCTAATGATTAATGTATCTTTACAGTTTGCTAATCACATGTATGGTGTCTTCATCTGGATTTATTTTCGAATGCCAAACTAAATGCCAAATATTTTTAGTGTGAATTAAATTTCAAAAATAGAGCTGATACAACATTATTAATAATTTGCTTTAATTGTATGTAACAATGTTTTATTTTTTAGATTAAATTACAGTAAATGACAGTTATTTAGACATCATCAACTTTGACGATGTTCAAGTTGAATACTGGTATACAAATATATATTAATAATAAATTTAATAAAACCTCTTATTCATTAGAATTCATAATACATACTTCTTATATGTTTAATTCACCCTGTGGACTTAAGGAAAATATAAATGTATTTACCTTAAAATTTGCTTCAGGATCAAAGAGTAAAGTAAATGATTCATTTGTGAAGTTTGTGAAAATGAAAATTCATGTTTATGAAATTTAGTTTTTTTTTTTTTTTTATTATTATTATTATTTTTTTTTTTTTTTTTTTTTTTTAGATGTCCAGGTTTGCTTCATTTTTCTATATTTTGATAATGAAGCCAGAATTAGTAAATTTGAAATGGAAATATTCATGATCTCAAACAATTAACTGAGAACAAAAAAAATATTACTAAAATGATTATTATAAACTTTTTTGATACACACATACAAAATTATATAATAAAAACATTTAATTTTATATTAAACCTGTTACACAGTTAGTATTACGCGAAATTAGCCTAAGTATAAAACATAAAACAAATTTTAATTATAATTCATTTTATAGCTTCATAAATATTAAATGCCTGCATATTCTGCACTTACAGCTACCAAGAAAATGTTACAAAATACATTTTTTAAATGAGATAGCGAAATCCATTATGGATGCTCTTCAAATAAGGGGCGAAATAAAGGCTATTCAAAAACCAAAATAAATACTGTTTTATTTGTAAACACACTTAGTACTTTGGAATCAAAACATATATTATCACTGTTTAATGAAGCCAGTACAGTACGTTTTGTGCATACATGTGTATATTTGTGTATAGGAGCTTGAATGAAGAGAAATTATCATGTGACATATTATCTTGTCAGATGTCAAAGCAAATAAACTTGTAAACAACATGCCTTTCTTCGGCAACCCTCGTCCTCTTCCGTCTCTTGATTTCCGGCTATTTTTAGAAAACGGTAGCCTTTTATTATCCACGTTAATAGTAACTGTATCGTTGCCATTCGTTGCAGCCCTTTGCTTGATATGTCGTTTCGCTTTTTTGATAATTCTCACAGTCCTCTCGTTGCTATTGTCTGGATTATCGTCTTGCTCTATAATATTTCCATTCATTTCTGGAAGAACGCCATCTTGCACTAACCCATTATGCATTTTAACACTTGCTTTAGACATGGCTCTTTTAGGAAAATGCACTCGACAATAACTTGAATGGTATTAAAGCTGTATTTACAACTGTAAATACAAGAAGAGAGAGCAGAAAACAATAACTGCCACACACACTGTTCGCGTAAAACAAAACCTTCTACAGCTTTAGATGTTTACTTCTTACTTCAAGGTAAACCTGCTTCCATCAGCAATAAATCCGATTGGCTGACCTCAAAACAACTTCTCTGACACCGCGCTATTAGCCGTACAACCGACAGCGATTTCTAACCAGTTTCTCGATTAGATTTAAGGGTCTCAAAAATACCATTATAAACGGAAATTAAATCAGCATACACACTGTTACATTAATAAACAATTTAAATTTAAATATATATCATAATCTACAGTTCTAAACTTCCATAACATACAGATTGCAGTTTTGTTTTCGATGGTAATGGTTAATCACACGTGTGTGTTTGTGTGTCTCTATTTAAAACCAAAAATAAATAAATAAATAAGAAATATATGAAATAATAATAAATGAAGAAAGAAAGAAAAATTATCATATATTGTTTGAATCATGTGACTAATATTCTGTTCCAGCTTTAAAGCTGTGATTTGCTTTTTTTTTCATGGCCAATCATATCCCAGCGTATTTAAAATTGCTTAATATTTAATCTGCAAAAGCTTCCCTAGTAAAGTCGAGTAATTCCCAGTGAATTCACGAAATATAAATATAACTGTAATATTAGCTTGAATGGTAAATAACATAATTTATAATTTGAAAAATAAATGCTGCGATTAATACCTATGAGGCGACATATTTATCACTAGGGAGCTAGATGGAATTAAAATAATTGTTATTTCAGTAAAACATAATCTATTTGTAATTAATTACTCTTCATTATAAAAATTTCAGTGCAAAATCATGTGTGTGTGTTTGATATTTGTAATTACTGTAACCCCTCAAAATAGTGTTGTATGTTTATTCATGCTTGCGTGTTTGCTTATTTTAATTTTAGTATTTACTGGTGGTCTGTTTGTTGTTGTTGTTGTTATTGTTGTGTGTGTGTGTGTGTGTGTGTGTGTGTGTGTGTGTGTGTGTGTTTTAACTTTCTTCTTTTTTTAATTTTTGTCAGTTTTGGAAAATATTTTGGATAAACGTAATTGAAGCAGCAGATCTTCAGAGGCAATTAACTGCCAAAACAATATATATATATATATATATATATATATATATATATATATATATATGTATATATATATACTAACACACGTATACACCTGTATGTATGTATATACGTACACACACATACATATACATCACTCTCAAACATTAAGGTACATATCTGAGCTCAGTGTTATTTAAAAGAGTAGTACTGTTATTATTAATTAATGTTCGATCGCATCTTAGTATTATTCTCGGCAGTTAACAAGAAGTCTGTTTAGAGAATATTACTTCCTACTCTTGCGATCTGTTTACAAACATTTGTGAACAAAATAATGCAAAATAAGTAGTAACTGATTCTTAGTAACAGTAAATATTCTCGTAGTCATAAAAAATGTAATGTTCGAAATTCAATACACATAATGATGCATAGAAAATACTGCATGTAATTCATAAAATATTATTTGTTTACTATTTTGTCTGACACAGATATGTAAATGAATAATGACTATTATAATGACCTTTTGTTTGTCAAGGACAAGGTCGCTTGGTTGCCGACTGACTTATTTCGGATATCTTCGGAAATGCTCGTAATTCACTGGCAGTCTTTCCAATCAATTGTTTATTTTTAACATCTGAGTCAGACTCTCCGTTATATGGCGTGACACAAACGTGAAATAAATACACGTATGTGTTAAAATTAGAAAACGCAGAATCATCATTTTCTTTTTCTAAATATAATTATCTAAATATAAATGCACGTTATCATCCTTTTTACCATGGATATTAATTACTAAAGGTGTGAGAGGGCCCGTCACCTGATATCTCTTTCACGTTAATAAAATGTATGTAATACATAAATTAAATAATACAGACTGTCAACACACACGCGCGCGCGCACACATTCCACACACATGCATATATAAAGTATACATTTTGTTTCAGATATAATCTAAATTACAGCAAGTACTGACTTATTATTGGGGAGGGGGCAGAAAGATGGCATCGTTCAAGAATTCAAATTGATAATAAACTGATTTCATGCAAATGAACTTGGTATCTGGTATTTGAAGTATCAGTGAATTGAACATGGGGCGAAAAGCACTAATTATTAAATAGTGAACACAAAATTCGATCTGTAATTTTAGTTTGTTTGATAGGCCTTTAGCATTTATCATAAAACAATAATAATTAAATATCGCTGAGTGGAGAAATTGTCAGAACCATCTAGAAACAATTCGTTGACATTTATTTCTTTAAAAATATCACTTTACAATTAAAACATACATTCTCAAACGTCACTGTTTAAATGTAGAATTCTCAATTGTAAATTTTTAAAATAAGCATTCTTAATTGTTACTCTTTAAAATGAGCATTCTCAACTGTCACTCTGAAATGTGAATATATAAAATAAAATGCAGTTGGACACAATGTAATTTCATCGATCTTGTAGGAGCTAGAGCTGGCAGTCGAGGATTTACTGTCATTCCAACGTGGTTTACAAAATAATTCCTAGCTTGACTTTTATCTGACTCAGCCTTAGCATTCCTTGACTAAATGTATATATCAATATTAAGTTATGCTAGTATTTTCATGCACGATCTCATAGAGTACTTTCACGTGTTTCGCAGTTCATTTTTTTTTCTTTTTTTCTTTTCTTTTCTTTTCTTTTTTAGAGTAACAGGATCGTTAGTAATTTAATTAACAAATTAACATAAGCATGCAGGTTATATTAATAAGAAAGTAGGTTAACTGATTTGTGTTGGAGGTTACAGTAGTTTTGTCCGGGTAACTTCATTTGTCTTCAGTTAGATTCACAGATGCTTAATAAAATCATAAAGCAGTTTTGGATAACATTGTGAATACGAGAATTACGTTTAAAATCTTCTTTAACGATGAAAATGGACCAAAATTACTGAAATCAGAATATTTTAGTAACATTTGTGTCAACAATCATTTTATATGTTTTTTATTATTCCAAAAATCCAACCTAAATCGAGCCCTTATAGAGACTCTAACCTATGAAATGTCTTACTGATTTTCTATAGTTTAATGTCCACAGTTTTAAAGATCCATAATATTTTTTTTATTATTATTATGTATGTTTTTTTGTTTGTTGTTGTTGTTTTTTTCTTAAATATTTTTATTAGCGAAACGCCGGTACTAAACATTTAACGGAGGAAAATACAACCAAGAACAATTTATTGAACCAAACGAACGAAACGATTGTGGAAATGGTGTTGGTAGATTTCTTGTTTGTGACGAGAAAACAAATTCAATTAAAATAGTTGATACTTCAAGATATAGTTATTTAATAATAATATACTCAGAACTTTTAGTGCATTTCTCATTTTGTAAATACTTCATTCAACTTACTTTCATTTTATATTTTGTTTTACAAACGGATGGCAGACGGCTAAAAATTAGAATAAGTTACCGCCGATAACGGTTTCAATCACTCTATAAGTAATATAACCCCACCTCGCCCAACCAGAAAAAAGAAGAAAAAAACCCCGAAAACCTCGTTTGTAAATGATTGAAGTTATCATAAATATGTAGAGACAGAGTTAATTTAAAAAGAAAACAAAACATATTTTGATGTCCATATTTTTTATAAAAACAGGAAGAAGTGTCGGATTTTGCACATGAAATCTGTCATAAAGTTTGAAATGATGTTTTTTATGTTAGCTGTTACATAATACAGTTCATCAACTTAAAATAATGATGAACGAAGATATAAAATATACCAGCACTGATTCAGATCCATGTAATACAAGCACTTACACTGTTACACTGAATGGCGCCGATGTGACATTGAATTCCATACCATTAACAACAGTTGGTTCTTTTTCTGATGCTGTTCAAGTTAAAGTTGAAATGTCACCTTCTGATGCATCAACATTAATTTCTGAAAATGCAGTTTTAGTGGAAACATCCAGAGGGTAAGTCTGGAAAACATTTCAGTAATGTTTTATTTTTATTTTTTCAATACAGAATGCTTCTTATAAAAGACTGAAACTTAATTAGTATTTAATTATAATGTATTCTTTGTAACATTCACTATAAGTTTATTTTAGTTATTAATCTTGTATGAAATACTTGGTAAGGATATATAATATTTTGTTTTCTTTAATACTGGTTTTTGATTACAACACATTTAAACATTTCCCAAGTTCAACTTTTTTTTCTCTCAAGTATAAGTTTCACTATGCTCCAAGTGTCCACAAAGACACTGCAACATAATGATCATCCAGTATTGAAAAATATTGTCTGTCTAATTCAGTAAAATTTTCTAGAAGTTTCATTATAAAATTAAGGATGGAATTTTACACAGACTTGATTAAAATGTTACTGATTATTGTTATTGTATTACAGTCTTTTTGAGATTATATTTTGTAGGTTGACTTTGTAGTTAGTTGCATTTATCTGTGTGGTTTGTGTAAAAAATATACATGCATAAAAATATACTCATATGCACTGATTGAAAAATAACAAACAAATGTGCCAGTATGAGAGTTTAATACACAGAGTATAGGTAGATACTAACATTTCAAACCAGATGTCAGTTTAAACTATATAACTATTAGGATAAAGTCTTTAACAAAAAAAAAATATATATATATAATTATACATTTATTGCTTTATGAATAAAACAGTGAACTATCAAAGATATAAACCAATATTTTATGGTTCCAATGAACTGCTGTATAGTATTCTATGTGCCTCATAAAGTAGGACTACTGAATATTCAGTTGTAACTTTAAGGTAAAATATATTTTTATTAATTTATTTCTAAATTTAATTTTAAGGCATAATCTTTTTACTCACAGTGTCAAATTAGTTAAGGTTTTCAGAAGGTTTACACAGAATCAATTACCATTCAAACCCCATTCCCAGTCCATTTATTTGTTAAACGTTGGTTTTTATTGTGGTTGTCAGTAGAATTTGATTTTGAGAATGATGCATTTATCTGGTTTCTTATAGTTTGTTGTTGTCAGTTGCTGATGGCGTTGGATGTGTCTCCTATACCAACATTTCTACAACTGCAGATGATCAGGGGAGACAACTTATACCTCTTCCAGGTAATAAATATATCAATTATATATCTAGTCTTCTGGTAAATTGTAATTCATGACATAATCTTAGCTGATTAACTGTAGAGTCATAGTAAGTGACAAGAATTGTATTTGTACATTTTTTCAAAATTTTGTTTCATGATAAAAAAGAACAAGAAAACAAGTCTCAGACTCCTTGACATGAGTTTATTTTTATGAACAAAAGTGTGGTCAGATTATTGACAGACACAAATAAACTCGTTATTTGGAAGTGTGTATTTTATGTATTTTAATTCATTCTTCGGTTTCATTTGTATTTCACATGTTTTCAGCCTCTTTGTTCTCTACCTGTCAACAGGAGGATGGGGTGGAGAATGATCAGCATGGACATATATTTGACAGCAGCTCTGTACCAAGTCACAGCAGTGATGTTAGTGTGTGCCAGCAGCCTGGCAGCATGTTTGACAATGGTGTTGTCACAACAGACAGTGACGTTGTCGGCATATGTCAACAGACTGGTAGTATGTTTGACAGCAATGCAGTGAGTGCTGACACTGACATTGTTGGGGTGTGCAGGGATACTAGTCATATGTTTGATGGTGCTAACACAGACAGTGATGTTGTTGGTGTAGAGAGTCGGTCAGGTCACATGTTTGATGCTGTGTCTGCTGCAGACAGTTTAGTGCATGACACGCATCTTTCAGAGACAACAACTACAGTGACAACAAACACCTCATTACAGCCTAATGGGCAAAATATTGAAATTAAGGTACTTTATCAATTTTTGTTCTCATGCAGCTGGGATAAAATTATTACCATATTAGGATGTAGTCTTGGGATAAAATATATATATATAGATTATATATAATAAGTGTTAGAGCTATACATAATAAAAGTTAGAGATATATATAATAAGTGTTAGGGATATTTTAAAATATTTGTCATTCTTTGAATATAAATGCTTGAAGATGTCAAATATGTTTAGAATGATATTTTAGAAAAGATTTTGATACATTACATATTTATAATATGTAATAAAATAACTTGCTAAATAGAGAATGAATTTAGGAATGATTTTGATGTATTCTATATTTTTAATGTAACTTTTTAACAGGTATCAGGTAGAAAATACTAAATGTGACAGATCATCATCTGTTTTGAACTTATAACAAAACTTAGAGCATCTAGGCACACTTGAAAACATAAATATAAAATTTGTTGGAACAGAAGCTAAATATAAGTTGAGACAAATTCAGTTTTCCTAATAAATTCTGCAGATAGAAAATTATAAATGAAGTGTTTTGTAATAAGGCACTAAAGATGAATATATGTAGTCTCTTAAATGTTTAAGTTAAGATTCTTTTCAACTTTTTTTTCACCAAGTTCATCTGTTTATAAGTCAACCTAGAGCTGCAGTGTTATGCAGAGATATTTTTCCTAAAGTTACATGCTATAATATAACTTCTTTTAATAGTTTATCTCAAATTCTTTCATAGAATCAATCTCGAGCTGTAATGTTATGCAAAGATATTTTTCCTAAAGTTATGTTATTTTCCTAAAATACTGTAATGTAATGCTTTTTAGTAGGTTATCTCAAATTCTTTTTTTTTTTTAAAAGTGCATTAATAGATGTTTCAGTGTTTTCTGTTTGTCACACATTTATTTAGAAGAAAAAAGGAGGTTGGCCAAAAGGAAAGAAGAGAAAGACTTCACCAGAAGTTCACACACCAAGAGCACCCATGACAGGGTAAGTATCATAAAACAAAGTAATCTAGTTGGAATTATGTAAATATAATTATATAAAACATGTGCCCCCATATAATACTTGTTTCACAACAAAAAAACAAAAAAGAAGTTGACTTAGTTGGAAGTTAGAAATTGTTTTAGTAGTTTCGATATTAATACTTATATACTGTACTGTTTTCAAGGGCTTGGAACCAGCCTAGTCTGATTCATAGAATGTTTTTATTTATTTATATTTTTTGTAAAGAAATAAAAGCATTTCTAATTTCAGTGATTTATTATTCATAAAATTATTCGTAGGTACAGAAAAATGTGATTGACATGGGTTAGACCATTCAGGCATGGATCGTGCTCTTAACATCTACTTCTTTATGATTCAAAATCATTTCTTTTGGGACATACCACACATCTCACCGGTTCTAAGGCATTCATTTATACATCTCACCACTGACACACTTCAAATAAGTCAAAAGAAACAAATCATTTGAAAATAATTACATTAATTTTAATAATTACAGTAAAAATTTTAAATCTGTAGATGTTAATGATAAAGTGAAATCTTTTATTTTTGGGGATAGCAGTTATTTCTTTATTTCATGTTGACAAGTGGTTTATAGCCGTGCTTTGTTTTAATTGTTGTTGTTTTTTATTTGTTTTTTAGGTATGTATTATATGCTATAGATAGGAGACAGGAAATTAAAGAAAGTAATCCAGATATGTTGTTTTCCGATGTCACTAAAATACTTGGTCAGGAATGGTCAACAATGCCAGCAGAAAAAAAACAGGTGATGCTAAAAAACTGTCTGTGCTAGAGGAAAATCTAATTATTTGTAGATGTATTTGCAAATTTACGTTCAACCTTTTATTTACTTTGTTGTGAGTAATAGTTGTGTTTTGAATTAATAAACAGTTATTTTTCATTTAATGAATAGATGAATGTCTAACAACAGTTTGTTTATTAGGTGTCAAAATAAATGTACTATCAATTAAAATATTAAAAATTCTAAATATTTTAAAATAAAATTAATATCACAGTTATGAAGTTAGAAATATATACACTATCAGTTAATGTATTTAAAATTCAAAACAGTTTTTAATTAATATAAATTTTTAATTAAAATAAATATCACAGTTATGAATTTGGATAGAATAAAATATAATATTAAAACGTGCTTTTAAATATTGCTGTAAAAATGTGGTTTTCATTAAATAAAATATAAAATCATTTGTTTTATTTATTAAAAAAATTCATCTGTTTACAGGACAGTATATAAAATTATTAAGTATTTAAGAAGAATTGTTTATTTTATGTTATTTTGTTTTATATTCAGATCTGTTTGGTTAATTGTAAGAATTACTTTTTTTTAAATTTAGAAATATCTAGATGAAGCCGAGGCAGATAAAAGAAGATATATTGAGGAACTGAAAACTTTCCACCAGTCAGAAGCTTATCATAATTATGTGAGAAAGAAAAAAATGAAGAATTTTTGTGGTGTGTTAAATTGCCTTTTAATATAGTCTGATTTGAATGACATTATTTTTTTAATATAGATTGGTATTTCATTTCTGAAAATCGGTGAAATCTTTACAGTCAGCCCAGTTTATTAACTAAAACATTTGATACAGTTTGTTACAAGCTCCATGTTTTAGTTCTTGATAGCTAATAGGTTAACATTATAATGTGAACATTTTTTAAACCTGTTTTTAAATGAGACCATTTGTGTATGCAGGTATTTGCAGATTTATGTATGTCAGTGAATGTGTGTTTTTTGTGTGAGAGAAAGAGATGTTAATGATTATATTTTTGTTAATTTGTTTTTCTCTAGTTGAAGGTACTACAGGTGTTGATTCAGGATCATACACAACATCCATGATTGACCTAAATGTAAGTGTTTTAATTCCATGCAAGCAAGCTCTTAATTACCTGTTCCTCATTAGCAATTACAGAAATACAACATCATTTAAAATGAACACAACAGAGCAAACCAACAGCAAATACTGTTTTAAGTATAAACATTTTCACTGGATACAGTTAAAAGGTTTGTTACAATTTAAGACTTAAGAGAATTTTTGCAGAAATAATTTTTACTATGTTACTGAAGTAATCTATATCTGAAGCCTCAAAGTCGGATGTATTTTCTCCTTTCAGATAACTGACAGAATATTTACTGATAATTATTTAATTTATTATAGAAAAAATACAATATGTACTGAAATATGGCTTTTCTCTCACAATTTTTGGGTGTACTGAAAAGAATTTCTTATGAATTAATGGTTCAGTTTTTGTTTTCTTTTTGTTTGTGTATATGTAATATATGCATATATATGTGTGTGTGTGTGTGTGTGTAGATATACTCACATACACACACATATTTATAATGACCAAATCAGCAGATTAATCCCTTAATTAGATTATTAAACAGCTGCCTTAAAACTGCTGACACTGTTGTTTTCAGGAAGACTGTGTCAATGAATTGTATTGCCGAGTTTGTCGACAATACTTCAGCTCACTTCACAACAAGAAAGAACACATGTTTGGACGCCAGCACTTGCAGGCTGTCACAGGTTTGTGCATTCATTTGCTAATGATATGCTGCAGGATCAGTCTGCTGCAGTGACTTTTGTTGAATATTATCCCATTGTAGCCAGCCCATGACAATAAGTAAATAAAAATGAAGTACAGGTAGCCATTTTCTTTCTGTAGGGGAAATGAATTTTATTGCTGATAACAATAGGCCAGTATCTGGCAGAAGAGGTTTCCTCTAACAGTAAAACATCCTCAGTTAAAGAAGTACAAGTGCATTAGTGATGAATATTTGATTATTATTAAATATTTTGATATGCTTATTTGTGTTTATTATTACAGATTTTTGTTTTTGATATTTTTATGTCCTTGCTCTAGGTGAACTTGAGAAAGAAATCCACAAACAGCAACAACAGCAGCAGCAGCAGGAGACTATGTCTTCCACGCCGCTGTTGGTGGTGGATATGACAGGAGAGAGTTTGGGATCACTGTCTGATAGTGATCTCACTAACGATGCCCAAACTCTGCCAGCACCAGTGAATATAGAGAGTTTTATTCAGCAGTTTATACACAAAAATTATGGTAAATATATCTATAAAAATGTGTGTGTGTGTGAACAACTCTAAACTCTATTTTATATACTTGTGCATACTTATGTCATTAATGTCATTTTTTACTTGTAAATACATATATCATTAATTTAGATAGATTGATACATATAGATTATAGATGTCATTAATATAATTTTATAATTGTAAATACACATCCTAAATGTATTTTGAATTCTTATGTGTTTTTAAATATGTATCTCTGTGTGTTTTATTATTATTGGTGGTTGTTTGGTGGTATTGTTCTTCTTAATCTTATTATTATTATTATTTTTAGATCACGTAATACAGTGTATAGTTTTTAGATTCTGATTTGGTTCTATAACAATATTTTCAGAGCGAGAACAAGAAATTCAGATGTTGAAGCGTGCTGTAAAAACAACACAAGAGAGTAACTTCAGCATGATTAAAGAAATTCAAGAACTGAGGGTCTGTTATTGACTCGCTAAAATTATTTCAGTTGTAAAACTATAGTAGGACAATATTCCTTAATAATCTGTAAGATTAGAGGTAGGTGAATGGATGAATGGATAGTGTGTGTGTGCACATGAATGTATATATAGCTGTGTTTTGTGTGGGTGTGCATGAGACAGAGGGAGGGAGGATGGAAAGAGGGGGAGAGAAGGACAGGTAGAGACAGCACAGGAGAACAATATGTCACAGCCTGCTACAGTTTGCACCTTTAAACTTTGTATTATGTATTTTCTTATTATTTTATAATAATAGTCTTCCTGCAAGTGTAATATTCTTCATTCAGTGAATGAACAATAGGTTTTAATTGAGGTTTTTTTTTTTTTTTTTTTTTTTTTTTTTTTCTCCAGGCCTATGAATCAAAGTTAGAAAGTGATATCAAGGACTTGAAAGCTTTCAGTATGGCTCAATCTATTCAGATAGATGGACTAAAAATGGTACCAACACTCTTTGGTGTTATCAACTTCAGCTGACCAGTTTGATTTAATTTTTAATTTATTTATAATTGTTGTTTCATTCCATGAGTGTATGGATTTAATTTTAATTTATTATTTAAAATTACTGTGTTTTGTTTTATCATTGTGTTTGTTGTATTTTATTATCAACCGTGAATTAACAGTGCCTAATTATTAGTAATAGAGTAACAAAGCAAAAGTACCAAACATTTTGCACAACAGTGAAAACAAGTGGTTATAAATAGTTTTCCAAACTTTTACTTAGGAGCCAATCTAAATGTTATTAATAATTTTGTGAATTGTTGCAGATGGATTATTGGTGTGGTTGCTTCATGACTGGTATTTTTGCATGCTTACTTCATTATTTTGCATTGATTTAAAGCTTATTTTCCAAAAGGTTCACATATTTTTAAAGATTTATATAGATGATGACAGGTTTAGTTAAATTGCATTTGCCTATACTAAGAAATAAGCAAATGAAGCAAGGATATTTGTTACCTTTATTTCTTTTTGTTTTGTTAGTTTATATCTATATCTGTATATAGATATATATACTTAACAATATTATGAAGATAAAGAAATAGAAATAATTAAAATTGGAATGAAAGAGAAAGTGAGAATGATAAAACTATTGCAATAATTTTGAACTAAACTGTGAGTTGACACATCTGTAGAAAAGAACAACATATTTTGTCACAAATTATTTTTATTTTTTTTAATCTTTTATTGTTTTAACTCCACATGAATCTGACAGTTGTCTCTCCTTGAACATTTCCCCTCCTGCTAAATCTGGCAAAAAATGGACAAAGACTGGACAGTTGTCATTTAAAAGTTTGGCCAAAACTGGATATTTCTCTGTGCAGAGTTAGGTTTATTTTGATATTATTTATGTTCTAACAAATTCTTGGTTATACAGAGTAGATGATGTATTGGCTAAATGTGGGAACATTTCGCTCATTTCAGTCTTCATCTGAACACCCATCATAATCTTACTGTAATTTTAGATATGGTCTAAATTTGGACAACGTGCATGTTGGTTACATTATTTTATCATCCTAATTCATTTCCAATTGTTTGGTTATCAAATAAAATGGGTCATCATTGAACAGTAAGTTCATTGTTCAAATAAAGATAAAATAGACAAATCTATGAGATATCATACAATGACCATGTTTGTAAGTTATTTCTTCTTTTTTTTTCCTTTTTTTCTTTTTTGATATGATACGTAGATTTATTTTCAAGTAAACTTCAGTTAAAATAAATTTAGTTGTTTGCTTTTGGAGCTGATATGCAGTCAGTTCTTGTATTTCATTCAGTACCATCAGATCTTCCAGTTACCATAACAGGTGTACCCCATGGATCTTTCTCTGTTATATATAAATGTTTACAATCTTTTCTTTTTTAGTGGCATACCCCAAACCACCCCATTCCCGTTCTTGTTCCTGTTATTATTTTTTTATTTTTTATCCTTTGTTACATTAGACCATAGGTGAGGTCTTACCTCAGTAATTTATGACTTGGAGACTGTTCCCATCATCTTCTTGGGAGCTGTTACTGCCATTTTATCAATATGTGTTGACATCAGATGTTTCTCTAGCACAATTTTTTTATATTGGATGTCTCTTTTTTTATGGCAGTGTCATACATGATGGGGAAGCTGGACTGTTCAGTGACAGCCATGTTGTTAACTTCTTATTTATTTTTTCATTAATTTGTAAACTCATTTTAATGTTTCCTTTGAATGGGAAAGAAAATCTGTTGTTCTGTAACTATGTATCCATCGAATACTGGTATACCTTTCCCTTGTTCGTGAAGAATTCAGTTTATGATTCGTCAGTAATATTCTTGCTTTCTTGATTATAAACAGTAACAATTTATTTGTGGTATGTTACGATATCCATTAGCAAGACAAAATGAATAATTTGTTAAATATCTTTGTGTGGAAAGAATGTCCTCTATTGTAAAAATAAATATTGAAAACCTTTCTTTTTAAAATTTAGTTATTTTATATATCTATAATCTTTAACATATTTATGACATAAAGCTGCACTACTAAAGGATTCATACTGATATTAAATTCTGAAATGACCATTTGCATAAATTATTGATGATAATATTCTGTTAACTAAAACTAACTTAATATTTGTCTTAAATATCGTTTTTGTATTTCATTACTTTTCTGTTTATAGTTTTTAACTTTCACTGAGGTTAATCATGAGCAAGATACAATAATTTTTTTAATTACATCATGTTTCCAAATAACATCTGATAAAGAAATGACATTTCAGGCCACAGGGGTCTCTTAATGTATCTCTGTTAAATAAAATGTCCAACTCCAGTATACAGCTGGACTTTGTTATTAGAAATACATTCATCAAGTATCCACTCTTTCCTCTCACACACTGTATTAATGAACGAATAATAGATATTAATCAATTCTGGTGGTAAATAATTCACTTAGTTTATATAGGTCCAATTCCCATTTTAATTTTCATTGAAGGCTAATTGTCAACCAGATATTTATTCCATTTTCAGGACTTTAATTCAATGTCTGCAGTACTGTCTTGTTGTTTTCTTATTAAATTATTAAAGAAAATAATTACTCAGCTTTGAGCAAGAAGGGTGAAGCATAACCAGCAACACTGGTTCCATATAGGTACCAGTATTTTTATCATCACAGACAGATGTAATATTTTTGCGGAATAACTCATTTTTCTTTTTTTATGTTATTATTATTTTTATTTGCTCTTTTTTTTTTTTTTCACATTCATTCTATAACCTGCTGTATCTACAATATCAGTATCATCAAATGAGGTTTCCATTAAAAATACTCTACTGGTTAATAAGGTTTAAGAATTGTGTTAAATCCAGTCTAGTTATCAAACAGAGATGTTCAATCTGTAATTATGTAGATTCTTGCTGCCAGGGAGGAGTAATTGTGTACATAATTTTTACTAACGAGGGTTTGTAAACATCTTCCTTCATCGACCAGTTTGAGATATGGATTTTACTTTTTATTTTTTATCTTTGGTCATACAAATCATGGGCGACAAATATATTCTGTTTTGCATGATGTCATGAGAAAACGTCACTGACACCAAAATTTTAGAGTTTTTGTTAATCATTACTTGATGTTTATAATCACTTTATCAATAATGGGTTATGTATTAAGGTTTGTTTTTTCCTACTGGTTCAGTGTGCGCAGTGAAACTCAGATGTATATTTTTGTTTCATTCCATCCTTAAGAAATTTATGAAACACTTGTTCTGTATCTTCATTGTTCTTTTCTTCTTATCATGAAGGCAGTATTTTCTATCTGTAAACAAAAATGCTTTCATAGAATCCTTCATTCACATTGGAATCTGTCAATATTATTTCTAAGCTTAGCTTACCTCTTTAATAGCATCAATAACATCTGCCAGTTGTTTTAATTCCATATAGGCTTCTTCACTGAGAATATTTTCCATGTTTGTTAGTTTATTGTAATTTGTTGCAACGTGCTAAGGTATTTAAAATATTAACAAAACATTCAGAAGTTTATATATTTCATACACACTTACATACTTCATTGAAATGTGCTCTCATGCAGTAGTAATGTTCTTGATAGGAATTCCAAAAATATTTCAGTGACAGCTCTGGTGTTGCATCTCTTGCCAATATCAAGGCTTGGCAAGTGTTGCCTGGAGGTTGTAGGCCTGCAATTCAGAGAATGGTGTTTTGGGAAAATGTAACATTTTGAAATGTCAATTGTGGTCATCCTGGTGCATTATTTAGAATCCAGTAAAATTCTGAAATAGAATGTTTGGGGGGGGGGTTGTATAAATTTTCTGGGCCTGAGCTTTGAAACAAATCATTCATGCATTTTTGTATATTGCATTGAGTTGCTCATTCATATTCTTTAATGCACATGAATTTATTGAACAATAAATTTATAAAGGGCATCAGCAGGTAGCCAGTGATGTTTCCATCAAAGAGCAAAACTACTCTATCCTCAAATGTTAATTTGGTTAAATAAGAAACATCAGGTTGTACAAATTTGGCCAAGATTTCTGGTTCATTCAGAAGTCTTTCAACTTGTAATGCAGGAAATAGTCCTTAATATTTCTACTGAAAAAGAAATAATTCTGAATAGAAACTACTGGATTTCTGCTGGGGGAAAAACCCCAAAATGCTTACATATATATATATATATTTAATAAAAATTATTATATTCCTGTTGCAAAAGAAAAAAGGATGTACTTTATTTTCTGTTGACAAATAAACAAACCTGTGTGTGTGTATAAACACACACACACACACACACACACATTAACAAGTTACTGAATGTCTAATATTTTTTATTTTATTTATTTATTTATTAAATTAAATAATCCTAATATGTTTATCAACTCTTCAAGCTTTGATTTTCTGAAGAAACAAAAACTAAGGATAATTACTTTGAAAACATTCTGATGTTTTTATGAAATATGATCATGAAACTGTTTACTGAATAGTACGACAGACTTGCATATTCAGTGTTTTATTTATGTGTTGACATTCAATATATTTCTTATTTTGTTTTATTTATTTATTTGTTTTTATTTTTATTAATATTTTTAACTTAACATTCGTCTTTATCCTTTAATTGAAAGGGAAGGACTTTGTATAAAAGATGCATGATGGACAAAAAAGTATATAAATAATAAAATTGTCAAACTGTTTACAACTTCCAAGGACATTAGTTCTCATGACCATTTTGTAAACCTCAGTCGAACTTATGTTTACAATACTTCTTGCATATTTCACACCTCTGGAAAATATATCTTGGACTAATTTCCTTTTTGATAAAACTTGGATCAAAAACTTGCTTTTAATCAGTTATTACCAATCTTTTACAGGTTACATTTCTAGAATAGTTAACCAAGTTTTGAACCACAGTGCTTGAATATTTTAAATTATTTATTGTAATATTGACATTAGTATTCCCCAATAATATTGTAAACAAACTTGCTGTTCAGATTTTTGTAAACAAATACAAGCAATTTACTGTTCAAAGATGGTGCATTATTGTTGCTGAATTTTGTATACTCTTTATTCCTGAAATTGTAGTTTTCATTAACAAGATTGCCAGTATTCCTGATGTAAAGGAATATCATATGCATTCTGTTGCATTGTGTATTCCTGAAATTGTAGTTTTCTTTAATGATAACACCAGTATTCCTCAGTCTAAATAAATTTGGGATGTAATCAGTGTTTGCAAACAGATGCAAGCAGTTTACTGTTTAAAGATGGTGCATTATTGTTGCTGAATTTTGTAATTTCTGTAGTCCTGCAATTTTTGTTTTCACTAATGTTGACACCAGTATTCCTCAATCAAAATAAATTAGTCAGTGTTTGAAAATAGGTGCATGCAATTTACTGCTTAAAGATGGTGCATTATGTATGCTCTGTATTCCTGTAATTCTTATTTTCATTAATGAAGACATTAGCATTCATTATGTAAAGCAAATTGGTATGTTGGTCCTTTGTAAATAGATGCATTCAGTTTACTGTTAGAACATGGTGCATTATTGGTGCTGAAATTCTTGTACTCTTTATTCCTGAAATTGTAGTTTTCCTTAATGATGACACCAGTATTTATCAGTCTAAATAAATTAGAGTTATCTCAGTCTTTGAAAACAGGTGTGAGCAATTTACTGATTAAAGATGATGCATTATTGGTGCTGAAATTCTTGTAATTTATATTCTGAAACTTGTAGTTTTCCTTTAATGTTGAAATCATTATTCCTCAGTAATATTAAAACAAATGTGCTGTTCGGATTTTTGTAAACAGGTGTATGCAATTTACAGCTTAAAGAGCACTTTTCAGTTTATATATTATTTTGCTTAAACTTGCTTTGACTTAAAACTAATAAAATTGTCAAAAAAAAAAAAATATTAAGAAGGAAAAAGTTAATAGTAAATAAATAATATATCCACTGTTACACATGATGGCCTACATACACTACACATTCTCTTGCTTTCTGTTTAATATTATAAATATACAAAAGTCTTAGAATTTCATTTCATTTCATTTTCATTTTCGTTATGCATTTCTTGCAACACATACACTCTCTTGCTTTCTGTCTAATATTTGAAATATACAAAGTCTTAGAATGTCATTTCATTTTCATTACACATTTCTTGCAAGGATAACATTATTTAAAAAATAATACTAACAGTAAATAAATAATATTTTGATTATTCATGACACACACTCTTGCTTTCTTTTTTAAATTTTAAACATACAAAAGCTTTACAATATTTGTTTCATTTTTATTATGCAATTCTTGCAGTAATTACAAAGGAAATTATCTATAAATAATTTCCAAATATTCTTTTGTTGGATGCTTTATTTTCTAAATGCTACTTCTTGTTGTAATATCCTTGACAGCATCTGGCCATCTCGTCTTGTGAATTTTTAGAAAAATTCCTTATTGCCAGTTTGTTCCTCCTCTGTAAACAGGTGAATTGCAATCTACACTTTTGATGTGCTGCTCTTTTTATTTATATATTGTGTTTTGGTGAATTTTTTCTTATTGTAAAATAAAAAATAAATAAAATGTGTTTTAAAACAAAAAAAATGTGGATGCTTTATTGTTGATTCATAATCAGAGGCATCATTATGTCAATTAATCTCTTAATTTCACCATTGAGTCATTTAATACATCTGTAGAGATCCAGGTAACTGGTTCCTATACGAATCCATCTATACAAATGGTACTTTTCTCAGTTTATTTATTTATTTATTTTCTTTTCTGTAGTGTTCCAGTGCTGAAGCAAAAACATGTTGATTTCTTGAAAGTTCCTACACTCATTACATCTCCATTTTTCCATTAATTTTCCAGTGTGAAGATTATTTATTTCTTTCTTTTGAACAGAACTTCAACTGTAATTATTCCTGTTTACAGCTTGAGATTTCAAACTCAAATCACTGTTGATATAGTCATTAAGTCCCTTTAAAAACAAATTATATGATAACATTTCATTCCCATGGTTGGCTGTGTAGCAGAGTAGTTGGATCTGTATCAGTGAGACTGAACATGTATTGTGAATAAAATGGCATATGTAGTACAAATATCTAAATATATTTATTTCTAATTTCACTTCAAAAGATGCAGTGAACTTTTGTTCCAACCCAGTACTAATCGATTGTTTTTAATACTATTAATGATGAATGTAAAAACCTCACCTGGTTTGGTAATTTTCTGTGCGTGTGTGCATGTCTGTGTCATTAACACAACATTTTAGAACCATTTTCATTGCATAACATATATTTTCATATTCCAAAAGACAAAATTACTTTGCTCATGGGATAAGTTGACAACTGTCTAACCTTCTTGTAACTGACATGAACACAAAATCACTTGTCTGTATCAAATTTTTAGGGAGCTGCGATTAATGCTTCCAGGAATTACCATTAATTTATTACATCATTTACATGCAGAATTGTTAAGCTACATTACTGTACCATTATTATTATGAAGAAATGTATTTTATAATTATATTTTTTAATTATTGTTAAAAACTTTGTTGATTTCTTTTGTTTTGAAATATTATTTTTATGAGTATTCACAAGTGAGTAAAATATTTAAAATAATAAATTATATAATTGAAATTTTATATATGTGTCTGTGTGTGACTGTGTACATAGACACACACAGTTTCTTAACTCTTTGTTAACTGTTTGAATAGATAATAAAAACAAATTATACTAGTTCCATGTTAGTAATAATTGTATTTACAGAATAAATGTTTTGAAGGATTCATTTTGTTTTGTGAGATAATTTAAATTCATTTATGCTTTTTGTTGGACAGCCATTATTACATTATCTGCATTTTCATTCTTGAATGACATTTTAATAAATCATGAACATGTGTACAGTGTGTATGTGAAAGAAAAAGTAAAGACAAAATAAAATATGTTGTGTTTTTGTCTACAAGATAAACATTGTTATTTATTAATAAATCATTTTGATAAATGTTTTATTTGTTGTTTTTTATAAAAGTTATATGATAAAAGGAGAAAGAAGTCTCCATCATGTAGCAGGTAGTATATGTCATTTGTTAACAGAAATAGCTTATTTTCAGAAAGAAGTAAAACAGTTGTTTGGAAAGGTACAAAAGTATTTAGCCATTTTATCACTACCATCACAGATTTGCTTAATAATAATAATAATTAGTAATCAACATAAAAATACACACATCATTGTTTTTATTATTATTATAATATTTATTTATCCTTTTTGGGGTTTCATTTGCTAACCCTAACAACAAAACAGAAACTGATAAAAACTTTATACAAATTTATTTACATATTTATTAATACAATCACAGATAAACAAACAATAAACAAAATTTACAATATAATAACAAAAAAAAAATTAATTTTTAAAAAAAACTTTGTTTATTTAATTTTATTATTAATTATTTTTTTGGTAACAGTCCTATAGTTGGCTTTTTTGCCTTTAAACATGCTAAATACAGAATAAGTGTGTATTATATATATATATATATATATATATATATATATATATACACAGAGACAGAGAGAAAAATTTAAAATTTACAATGACCATTTACATTTTGTTATAAAGAATTTAATATTAAATATGCTTACAAGTTGTAACTGAACAAAGACAATGTTATTGTAAAACTGCAAAACAACAAGGCATTTCCCCATTTATTCAAAGCTGGATTGTATTTCTGGAGCAGATTTAGGTGTAATTCCAGGATTAGAATTGGCAAATCCAAAACACACCAATTATCAATTTCCATGAAGTCACATACTCTAATTATGCATTACCCTACATAATCAAAATACTGTGGTATGTACAACAAGTTAAAAAAACAATAATAAAAAAATAAAATAATAAAAGTGTTACAACCAGCTCTGGTCTCTGCATGTGGAAAAAATCCTTGATTTTTATATACCAAAACCTGTATGAACCCCACACAACATGACATGTATGAAAATAAAAATTCTGTTTTGTTATTTTCACGAGATCAAGACCATTTTTGCTAATTCCATCTACAGGAATAAGACAAAATGTCTGAATGGGAAATAAATGTAGTGACGGAGCATCAGAAATAAATTTTATAACCATAAAAATTTTCTTTTCTATCAAAATTAACTTCATTAACTTGAAATAAAAAAAGAAATTTGTGGGGACTCTCAAGAGTAAGTTAACATCTTTGCAGTCAAATTTGCCTCAGAAACACTGTTTTATTTCAATTTTTCTTTATTTACAGAATTATGCAAATACTGTGATCTGTAATTTATATATATATATTAAAGGGCACATTTATGCCAGATATATTAAATACAACTACAGAAGGAAATGAGTTGAAGAATTAAAAAGATAAACTGATACAATGGAAACAAATGAATTACAAAGGTGTGTATTTCATTTAATGTCACAGAATAAGAAACCTCCATGGTCTGTGTGCAAACAGCCATAAATGGTGATGGGAAATAAGATTATGTCAACATCAGCCATGTTGTTTTAAATTCAATACGGCAGACCCAACATAAATATGTTGCAAGTTTTTAATTGTTTCAATGGAGGAGACAATTTAGTTTCATCATTCTATTTTACAAAGTATGGAATCAGGTGCTGAAAGAATAACAGATCAATTACATGTCAGGGAGGTTCCATTCTGTAAGACTAAGTCTAATGGTTAAAAAAAATAATAATAATAATAAAATCAAATTAAAAAAATAATTAAAATATCCAGAACAAAGCAGCAGTGGGTTTTTTCAAATACTCCAGTTATTACAAAAATTATTTAAAAAGAAATTGTATAAGGTTAAAAGTGCACAAGTGTTTCTTGCTTTAGTGATCAAAACAAAAATGAAACATGAAAATGTCAGAGGTGCTAATATACAAGGATACCATTTATCAAGCTGGAAGACCACACATTAAAGAAAGTCTTAGCAGACTTTAAATAAAGCTGTGGACTGAGTGTATATAATAATCTGTGGATGTAGATTCTATGAGATTTTTCTCAATTGTGTTGCATATATGTTACAGAAGACATCAAAACTTTGGCATGCATGAAATACGTCGGAGAGAAAATGAACTGCTGGTTGTCCACCATAAACAGCATGACATTAAGAAATGTGTTCATCACTGTGATGTCCTGCCATCAGATTTATCAAGAAGATAACAAATAATGCATTCTCAAATTTACACTGAATTATATTTATACAAAGCACTAAGAGTTGCAACAAATATTTTAAATTTGAAAAAAAAAAAAAAAAAAAAAAAAAAAAAAGAATTCAAAATTGAATTTTTTTTGTCTCATTTGAGATCTTGATAAAAAAAAATTAACAATAAATAAGTAAATAAATAAATAAATTAATAATTTCAATAGAAGTTCACCCTTGCATATTTGCCAGTGCAAGCCAACTCTGTTTTCAACTAATGGGGTCTCTGACAACAACAAAAATGGCATAAAACAATCTATCAGAAAATCAAGCTGCATCACTCTACAAGTAATGTGACCTCCAGGACAAAACCTGGAACAAACTATGCTCATCCCCAAACATAAGTGGGTCACAAAATGAAGGAAACTCCTCACTAGCATCCCCTGAATGATCAGAACATCCACAAGAAAAGAACCAGAATGAAATGCAAAAGAAGCTAGTAACTTTTTTTACACATTTTTCTGTCTCTGAAAGGGGAATGAAGAGAAACAGTTGACATTCTTTTCACAAACTAAGAGAATAAAGCGTTTATGTTTTGAATGGAGTTAGTCTCCAATTTACAGAGATCAGAAGCTCATTAAGGATAAATGTGGCACTGCATGCTGTGTTACACCGTTTTACAAAGACTTGACACATGGTTGATGTTTGTTCAACCATGTGAAAGGTGTGTGTTTCATTTAATGTCACAGAATAAGAAACCTCCATGGTCTGTGTGCAAACAGCCATAAACGGTGATGGGAAATAAGATTATGTCAACATCAGCCATGTTGTTTTAAATTCAATACGGCAGACCCAACATAAATATGTTGCAAGTTTTTAATTGTTTCAATGGAGGAGACAATTTAGTTTCATCATTCAATTTTGCAAAGTATGGAGTTAGATCCAGGTGCTGAAAGAATAACAGATCAATTACATGTCAGGGAGGTTCCATTCTGTAAGACTAAGTCTAATGGTTAAAAAAAAATATAATAATAATAAAATCAAATTTAAAAATCAAATTAAAAAAATAATTAAAATATCCAGAACAAAGCAGCAGTGGGTTTTTTCAAATACTCCAGTTATTACAAAAATTATTTAAAAAGAAATTGTATAAGGTTAAAAGTGCACAAGTTTTTCTTGTTTTAGTGATCAAAACAAAAATGAAACATGAAAATGTCAGAGGTGCTAATATACAAGGATACCATTTATCAAGCTGGAAGACCACACATTAAAGAAAGTCTTAGCAGACTTTAAATAAAGCTGTGGGACTGATTGTATATAATAATCTGTGGATGTAGATTCTATGAGATTTTTCTCAATTGTGTTGCATATATGTTACAGAAGACATCAAAACTTTGGCATGCATGAAATACGTCGGAGAGAAAATGAACTGCTGGTTGTCCACCATAAACAGCAGGACATTAAGAAATGTGTTCATCACTGTGATGTCCTGCCATCAGATTTATCAAGAAGATAACAAATAATGCATTCTCAAATTTACACTGAATTATATTTATACAAAGCACTAAGAGTTGCAACAAATATTTTAAATTGAAAAAAAAACAATAAAAAAAATTCAAAATTGAATTTTGTTTGTCTCATTTGAGATCTTGATAAAAAAAAATTAACAATAAATAAGTAAATAAATAAATAAATTAATAATTTCAACAGAAGTTCACCCTCGCATATTTGCCAGTGCAAGCCAACTGTGTTTTCAACTAATCAACTAATAGTCTCTGACGACAACAAAAATGGCATAAAACAATCTATCAGAAAATCAAGCTGCATCACTCTACAAGTAATGTGACCTCCAGGAGGAAACCTGGCAGAGGTCAAAAATAGTACTACTGGAACAAACTATGCTCATCCCCAAACATAAGTGAGTCACAAAACGAAGGAAACTCCTCACTAGCATCCCCTGAATGATCAGAACATCCACAAGAAAAGAACCAGAATGAAATGCAAAAGAAGCTAGTAACTTATTTTACAAATTTTTCTGTCTCTGAAAGGGGAATGAAGAGAAACAGTTGACATTCTTTTGACAAACTAAGAGAATAAAGCATTTCTGTTTTGAATGGAGTTAGTCTCCAATTTATAGAGATCAGAAGCTCATTAAGGATAAATCTGGCACTGCATGCTGTGTTACACCGTTTTACAAAGACTTGACACATGGTTGATGTCTGTTCAACTCTAAAGAGACATACAAGTGTAAAGTCAGCGAGAATCTAACACAGTTTAGGGATTTAATACAGATGTACATATGGTGAGTTATCCCAGGCATGGAACAGTAGTTAAACCTTGCAGCATACTGAAAGTCTCGCATTCTTACTGTTCATTGTTACAGAGGCTCTGAACAAACTGATACAGTATAGGAACCTCCCTCTGGTCTTTAGAGGTTTTACTTAAGTTCAAGCTGTACCTGAAGTATACAAAATTAATGATGTGTAGAGGGAATTTTAAACAAAATATTAAAAATATTTATTAATAAATATATATATATATATATATTATATTTTTTTTTCTTTCATATTAATTGCTAAAGTTAGTGAATGTTTAATGATTCCCCAGCACAAAAAGCAATCAGTTACTGGAAACCACAAATTTTAAACAAGCTCATAATATGCATAGACATAGGGTAATAAAATAAGGTTGAAAACATTTTATTTTTTTTTTTTTTCGTTTGTTCTAACACTGAATCTTTTGTAATAGAAGTTTGTTTAAGAAATGTTTTATAAAATTTACAAGATAACTTCCAAAATGTGAAATATGTACAAATACTCCAAAGATTTTTGGAAGAGTTCTGTTCACCTGTCTAATTATATTAACAGTTTGGAATAATTCCCTAATCATACTGAACAAGGGAAGTTAGTGAGACATAGGTGAAACAGATCTTGATAATTTTGTTTCTGCAAAACAAAATATGTTATTTGGCAAAGAAAATAACCTCACTGGAAAGCATGGAAAAAAACTGAAAAATGTCCTGTCTGATATCATGATAAACCAATATAACCATTTTCATCTTCATTATACAGTTGGTAACAATTCATATCCTTCTTCTTTTTCTTTTTTTGCTTTTCTTTTTTCTTTTTGTTTATTCAGTATTTCTTAATGGAAGGGTCACTGATATTGTGCGGTGAAGTTTCAGAAATTATTAAATACATTTTTCTATCCATTTTGCTATGGCTGGTTTTCACTGTCACTTTTCTGGTTGTGAGTAAATCTCAAATCACTGTTCAATCCTTCCCGGTTACGCGCAATCTCAATAGCCAGAAACTGAACTCTATAACCTGAAATTACAATAACAATAATAACAACAACAACAGCAGCAGCAATTGTTATAATAAAACAAATATTAAAAATAATAACAGCAATAATTATAATAACAAAAACAAAAATTGAAAACAATAAAAGCAAAAGTAATAATGGATTTTTAGTAAATAAATAAAATTTCTATTACAGCAGCATAAACAATAAAACTAATTGTAATTAATAGTAATAATAACAGTAGTAACTGTAGTGATAATATTAAAATGTAGAATAGAGAAATAATAGCCATTGCTTCCTATTCTATGAAGGTCAGATTACATAATGTTTTAAAGTAATTAGTGGGGAGTAAAGTGTTAGTAAGACAGATTAACATGACTGCCTCATATCTGGAGCTTTTGTTAGAACTGGGGACTGTATGGTCATGTGATATGACCAAATATGACAACTGCTGCCGGGATTTAAGGGGGAACTTTCTCAGAGAGCAAAGGATTGCACTCTGGCCTGGGACATTGCTGTACCTTAAAAATTGCTAGTGGTCATGTGTTTTTTTTTTTGTATTGGTTTGATGTTTTTAGTTCTGTAGAATTGTGATTTGTTTTATGAACCTGGTCAGTTGTCCTCCTTGGAGACACCAGAATTGCCATGTGGTAAATGTTAACATTGCTACATCAGGAAATAACCAATGTTAAATCACTTGAATTGGGAACCTTGACTTGTCTGTTATTCTTTAGATAGTGTATTACATATATATATTATATCAACCTATCAGTCTCACCCATTATAGATAGTATCAGAAATAACAATAACAGTAGCAGTAATAATAATGATGGTAGTAGTAGTAACTAAATGTATAAATTTGCATTATTCTGTTGAACATAAAATGTCATTAAACAAACATTCATTTACCCTAGCATTTTTCTCCTTTCAAATGTGTAACAACAGATATAAAATAATAATAAAACTTACCAAATATTGAATTTTTTTCAGTGTACCCTTCCTTGCAATTCATTCGTATCAGTGTCCCAAAGTTATGATTATCAACAACATCCTTGAAATGTTCACAAAACTCCCTCCAAGCCTTAAACAGTAAGATATGGGGGTTTTTTAAAATGATAATAAAATAGGAAAAGAAGAATGATATTTTGTTACCTACTCTTTGCTTAGGCTCCTGAAATCACTGTATTAAGGTTTTTGAACTGTTTTTTACTTCATAATTACAGTGAGTTACTATAATGAATATCAGCAAAGAATCTTTTTATATTCGTCTTGCCATATATAGAAACAGATATGGCATACCTTTGCTATGTTTTTGATAATAATTAAAGAGAATATTTTCTGCTCTTTACCTTTATATGTATGTATAAACACATGCAGAGTGACAGACACATATATTTACATATTAAAGTACAAGAACCAAATTAAAATATTAAACAAGAAATGAATTTGAATCATAATAATATAACATATTGAAATGATCTATTAGTGTTAAAATAGTCTTACACATATTAGAAACATTTAATTATACTTGTGACAATTTTGTGACCATTTCTTTTAATTAATTTATTTTTAAAATATTACCATTTCTACAACAGTTATCTCATAACCAGGATATTATCCAGGTCAGATAATACTGGATCTAATCTTATTTATAACTATTTATAATGTTAAAATAATTAAACATGATACAAACTATAAAGAATTAAAAGATATTAAGAAAATGCTAAAATAATTAAACAAGGCAGAAACTATAAAAAAATCAGAAATGAGATGAAAATGTTAAAATGATTAAACATCATACAAACTATAAAGAATGAGAAGAAATTAAGAAAAATGTTAAAAATATTCTAACCAGTTTAGCTCCAGCAGACTTCAGCTGGTCTTCCTCCAGGATGTCAAGTTTAAATCGTGGAAAGTCTTTTTTAAACTTTTCATAAATAGCATTGTCATTCTGAGTCAACTTCAGCAGTTTTGGCTCAACTGAACATAAAATCTGAAAAACAAAAAAAGCAATGAATGAATTAAATCAAATTAAAGAGTACAAACAATTTTGTTTAACGATTCTTTGATACAATGAAAATAGAAGTAAAGATGGCACCACCCCCAAAAAACACAACCATAAAATCAGCTGATTATTTATGCTCACTTCAACTCTGTGTCCAAAGAAAGGAGAATAAACAATAAAAGAATTAAAATGACTGAATGTGTGTACATGTGTTACAATGAGAGAGACAGAGAGAGAGAGATAAACTAATGAAAACTATTCCTGTGACCTTTCATACCTTCTGTCAAATGCTCAGAATGTCCTTGTTTTTAAAAAAATCTTGGCTAATAAAGGCTTACAAGTTAAATGTAAATAATTAAATTTAAACAATGGCTGACACTCCCTTAACCAAAATTCTCAGTAACAGAACAAATCTGTAGAGTTTATTAAACAAAAATTTAAATAATATTAAATATTCTTGAAAAATAGTTATACAAGTGATGCTTTATGCAGAATATAAAAGATGTGGAAGAATTTTTAAATAATGGATTGATAATTTTATGAAACTAAAGAAATATGCACAAAATAGGGTTTTAAGTTAAAGTATTTACTGATCTTGGTCATGAACAGAAAACTGTAAGCACGTACATTAAAGTAGATTTCTGCATCATCATAAGCTTTTGTTGCCCATGTCATTTCCAAATCTCCCTAAAACCAACAAAAACAAAACAAAAATATAATAATAAAATAAAACATCACTGGTATTAAAACCAAAGGAGTCAAAAAACACACAAAAATATCAGATATTATAAATTATTAAACATATATAACATAGGTTCAGAAATTAGTCTTTTCTGTTGTATTTCAAGTTAATACATCCACAAGAGGTAAATAAATGAATTTTTGAAATGTTTTAATTTTAAATTGAATTGTATTGATTACCAAAAAAAAAACCCTATCTCTTTTCTTTAAAACAGTATTTGAAATGCTTTGTTTAAAAGAGTAAAATTTAGAGTATACAGGTTATACTTCCAAATATGTACATTAATTATAATTTGTAGGAACCAGTTTTTACTACTAATAAAGAATTAACATGATAACAATTACAGTAAGTATGCACTGACTCATTTCTTTTTTTGCTACTCATGATTTTTAATCAGAACACCCTCCAGTCATTGAAAAAAAAAAAAAATTTAAGTAACAGCTATATATATATATTTTTTTTTATAACTTTAACCATTTTCATTGTGTTTTACATAATATTTTATTTGGTTGTTTTTTTAAAATTAATTCAGTTAATTTGAACAGTTTTTGCAATCAAAGCTAAAATGCATTTGACAGTTATTCACCGGATTGGTCAATCCATCTGGATTGGTGAGCATTGAATGTACAGAAGCAGCCTGAAATAAAGAGAAAAATATAATTCATCCTGTGATAACAAAAGGAAAAAAAAAAAAAAAAAAAAAAAAAAAAAAAAAAGCTCTTATTTGGCTATAAATAGGTTTCAAGTGTTTATATAAAATGAATTTATCCAACAAAACCTTTAAAAAAACAAAACAATGGACCATCTCCATACCATACCATAAAAAACAAAACAATGGACCATCTTGAACATGCCCGTTATATGCGTGATGTAGTGAATTTGTGATAATCTAATAAAATATACACAGAAATATAGGACACATCACAATACAGATTGTCTAAACTTAAATTTCTGAAATGTCTTACCAGGCATCATTTATCTGAACAGACAACTGTTTAAACTGTTACTTCTTGTAGGTGATTGTGTCACTTAACTTTCTGTCATGCAATTAGAGGAATGATGAAATTATTTTACTTAATAACACGATTAAGTGAGTGAAAAAAACATGCTAATCAATGAAAACTGAAGCATGCTTAATCATTAATGACATACCCAGTAAATATATGTGATTATGGACTACTCAGATAATAAAGAAAGAAACCCAGTTTGGCATTTCATGACCCACTCATTTCTAATTAATACCAATGGATCTTTTATACACATCATCACACATATATATTACAGCCTGTCTTACACCAGCAGTGGAGCAATGGCTGGAATGAGAAATAGCTCTGTGGGTTCATCAAAGGCAGATGCTCGAACACTGAGCTATGTTCATCATGTGCAATTAGATATGTTTGTGCACCAAAAACTGAAAATGAGTACATTCATTAATAGCCTGTGTGTCATCTGTCATACATGATATATGAATGTCATTGCCAACAACAATAAGGCAATAATGGCCATCAGTATTAGTACCACTTGCTAATAATAACAGCTACAGATTTTTACTAATAATAACATATTTTTATTGTATTTTAAAATGAGGAATTATGCAGCAAACTGCTAGTTAATGATCATTTGTAACCTATCATTTCAAAAAATGTTATTTCATTACATAAGCTAATCTGTTTTAGGTTGTTATTGTTGTTTTGTTTGGTTTACTGTTGTTTTTGTGAGGGTTTTTTGTGTTTGTTATTTTTGTTGTTTTTTTGTTGTTGTTTTTTTGTTTTTTTTTGTTACTTTGGCAGGAAAGGAATATATGTTTTCGTTTAGGGTTCTAATTTTTTTCTTCTTATTTTTATTTTAATAAAGTTACTATGGTACTTGTATCACAGTAAATAGTAATTCGACATAATTTCACTTTACTAACTTATGTTTTGTTTTTGTTTGTTTTTCAAAATATTACGTAAGTCCATAAAACTTATCTCCAAAAATTTGCTATACAATTTAATGTATATTTTCGTCTTTCCAATTTTGCAGTTTGCCTTTTGATTGTGTTAAATTTAAAATTAACGTTTAAAATTAAACTTTCGTTCTAAATAATTCATGAATTATATTGCGTTCGAATTAATAACAAATTAGTCATTTTTAATAACTAGATATAAATGAAATCTTCAGTTATATATAAACAATCATAACAGTACCATTACTAGTGATTTCAACAGCAGTTAAATCAAATTCCAATACAAAACACACATTATGTCGTTTGCTTTTGGCACGTGCTTCCGTTTTCGTAGACAGTTTCCAGGTTATATTTGCGTGTTAAATAACTTAATAAGGCATACAAGCGTATTATATTATAAGGTACTCGTCCAATTTCTCGTTCGCTTTTACTGATCAAGATGAACGAAGAATCAGAAAACGTTGGTTTTCATCAAATGGGATTAGATGATCGAATTTTGAAGGTGTGTACCGTTAACTATAAAGTACAGATAAAAGTATGTGATCACAGAGAATATAGTGTCAATATTAAATAAATACAATAAAAACATAATTGTCGGGTGGGGGGAGAAAAATAATAATTCCCACATAATCAGATAATGATTATGACATTTACATTAATTTGATTAAATTATTAATACTAATACTAGTAATAGATAATCACATATGTGATTGATATAATTGAACTAAAAGTAAAACAGTTCACAGGATGTTTTAAAAATTATTTTTATTTAATTTTTACATTATATTTAAATTAATTTAAATTTTAATACCGATATTAATATATAATAATAATATTGTGATATAAAATAATATATAAATATATTTGGATCACTTCTGACAGTTTCAGTGTTACTGAATTCCTTTAAATATGAATTTTTATTATCTTAACATTAGATCTAAAGTTGGCTAAACCTAATCCTACATTTCACATACCATTTGACTAATGAAATTTTACCCCCCCCAAAACAAACCTGCCTGTTGTTGATAATGTTTATTTATTTATATTATTATTATTATTATTATTATTATTATTATTATTATTATTATTTATTATTATTGTTATTTTTTAATTTTTTTGACAAAAAAAAAAAAAAAAAACATAATAAAATGGTCACTGATCAGTTAGTGTTTAAGTTTTATTTTGGCTTTAGAAATAATATCCAAAAAAGCTTTTTTAAATTGATAGTGTAACCTCCATATTTCAGGCTATATCAAAACTGGGTTGGAGAGTTCCAACCCCAATTCAGGAACGTGCTATACCCCTTGTACTGGAGGGAAAAGATGTGTTAGCTCGAGCTAGGACTGGATCGGGAAAAACAGCAGCTTTCATTATTCCACTCATACACAAAATACTTGTTGCAAAACAGGTAAATATTAGAAAAATATTCTTTGAATTTGATTGATGTCTTGATAAAAGTTACAAGTATTTTTTATTTTTTTATTTTGTTTTTGCCTTTGTAAACAAGATATTGATAACAATATTTTATGCCATATATAATTAACAAATCCAAGAACTGTTCTTAATTAGCTCTGATCACACACACACACACACACACACACACACAAATATATAAAAAACACATTACTTCAGGCTGTTTTGTCCCTTTTTTCTGTTTCTCTCTTTTTTTGTTGTCTAGAAATGAGTATATTAAAACTAATATTATTAATAGCCCTATGAATAGTTATTGAAATTGTTTTAATGCCAGTTTTGTAGCTGATATACAAAATTGTTTATATTTTCTTGTAGACAGCAAAAGAGCAGTGTGTAAAAGCCCTCATCCTCACTCCATCCAAAGAACTTTGCAATCAGGCATATAAGAATATACTGGTAAGACAAATATAGTGCTGAACATTTAGATTTATTTATTTATTTGTTAAATTCTTTCTTTCTGCTAATCTAAAATAAGTTGTTTTTATTTATGTTTTGTTATTAATAAAACTAAGCTTTGTAAATATATGATAAATAGATAATATATTAAAAGTTAAAGTTTCATATTAATTAAATGTCAGTTTAGAGCTATTTATAGTTAATTAATTTTTTTATATAATTTAAGAATCTGTATACCCATAATTTTTTTGTTTTCATTGTACTGAATCTGTAGTACTTTAATATACTGTTGATGTTTATTTATTTTATTTTTTTATTATTATAGGAACTTACTTCTTCGTGTTCAAGAGACGTTCGATGTGTTGACATTTCACCTCAAGCACCCCTCCCCTCACAAAGGTAGTCTGCTCATATGAAGACTTTTTTTTAATAATTTTTAAAACTTTAAAATGTTTTTAATTTTTGAAATATTATTATTATTATTTTTATATATAAATATAGTTTTTTGTAAAACTAAAATATGTTCTTTCTTAAAGATAACCTATCATTATATATAATCTGTATATAGATTGTTATGGGGGTAACTTTATGTGGGTCAGTGATTATCTTGTCAGCTGTGGTTGGTCAGTTCATCTCAGCTTATCAACTGGGGTATTTCCCGTTTCTGCCAGTACCCCATGACTGGATCATGAGAAAGAAGGGAAGGTGGAGTTGAAAGATTCCTTACTGCTAATTGTCATGTAAAGTCAGCATATTTTATCTCTCAATTTTATGTTACTTAAGAATCAAAGTTAAAAAAAAATGTAATGGTATATAATTTCATTTCTTGTTGATGGAATAGAATAAAAGAAAATTTAACTTAAAAAAGGACAGACTAATCATGCAGATTTCAGATATATGGATCTTAACAACAGATATGTTGTCTTATAAACATAGCTTAAAAATGACATTATATCTTATATCTGTTTTTCTTTGCATTGGAAGTAACAGCCTATCATGTGGCTTGAGCAGATTTCTTTTTACATTTATGGATCCTTAATGATTAATTATAGATAAGTTATTTAATAACCACAGTTTAAAAATGTGATTGTATGTGTTTTTCTTAACTTTGGAAGTTGATTTAACTCAAAAACAGCACCAGCAGATTTCTTTTTGACATTTATATGGTTCTTAACAATGGATAGGATCGTTGTAATCATGGCTTACAAATGTTATTATATGTACGTTTTGTTAAATAGAAAGTTCATTTACCACAAACTCAGAAATAGTAGCCTCTGTCAAAATGCAATATGTTTCATCACTCACATTCTTCTCTGTGATTGTAATGTATGATTTTGTATCTGTAGATTAAAAGTGTATTGAGTACCTCAGTAAATATACTTTTTGTTGTTGTTTTCCAGACCTCTTCTGATGGAGAAACCAGACATTGTGGTAGGAACTCCCAGTCGTATCAGAGCCCACATTGTCGCAGAAAACCTGTCTTTGAAAGACTCACTGGAATACCTCGTCATAGACGAGGCAGATTTGGTTTTCTCGTATGGCTACGAAGATGATGTCAGACAGTTACTCAAGTAAGTAATAAACATTAGTTAAAAAATAATAAAGAAAGAAGCCTGTATGTTGATAATATCACATGCACACATTATAATCCATATTTATTTATTATTATATATAATTTATTGTATTTATTTATTTATTTTATTTGTTTATTCATTTGTTTATTTATTTATTTATAACATTTTTGCTTTATATGCTGCATGCATAATTTATAATGTTTATGACAAAGGCTGAAATAAATAAAAAAAACATTTTATAATATTGCTATTTCAGTAATTTGAAAACAGTAAAGTGTGGACTAATTTAACCTAACCAGATGTCAATATTTACAATGACAAAAGTATTAAAAAATCTTTTAATGATTAAGTGTATTTAATGTATGATTAAAAACTAAACTTTTCAATGCTGTAGTGTTTTTATTTATTTTTTATTTTTTGGGGGTTGGGTTCTAAACAGAAATATAAGAACAATTGTTTTATTTTTTATTAAATTAGGGCATATATTTGTCTCTCGGTTACCTTTTGACATCAAAAACTTATTAATTTGTTTTAATACTCAATTGCTGCATAGGCAAATGACCCTTTTCTTTAAGTAAAATAATTTACTCATAATTATGAAGACTGAGATACTACATCAAATATTTTTCTGGTATTTTTGGAGTTTTTTTTTGTTGTTGATTTTTGATTTATTGTTTTTATTTTTTTGCAGTCACTTACCAAAAATCTATCAGGCCTGCATGATGTCAGCCACAATGAGTTCTGATGTGAAAGCTTTGAAAAAAATGGTTCTTCACAATGCTGTAAGTGTTAAGAGCTTTTTTTATAATTTTATTTTCTCATCAATTTTTAAAATATTTTCTGTTATCTCTTGCTCATTGTTATCCAAAAAGCAAACTATCTTTAATTTTTTTAAATTGTGTTTAAAAACCAAAAAATTAATATTTTTAAAATATATTTCAAGAATGTACAAATTAGTTGGATATAAATATTTATTGGCAATGCTTTGAAGTTTGTATTTATTTACATATATATATATACATGTTTTGCTAGCTTGCAAAATGACAGACAGTATGTATACTCATATATAAGAAATCTAGCTGCATATTCATAAAATAAAAATATTAGGGAGTACATAATCAGTCAAGTTTTTTCACTGGTTCTACAACTACTGTTTTTGTTGTTAATGATCAGTATCAGCCCCAGAATATATAAACACTGTTGGGTTGGTGACCTTTTACAAAATAATTGACTTTATTTGTTTCATGAGATTACTAATTATAATGTGGGGGACATAAATGAGTGCAAGTCTTAATATAAAAAACGAACTTTACTGGTTAACTTGTTATAACATCAGATTTTACAATTCATAAAAATGGTGACTGTATTAAATTGGACATTTCGTATGTTGTGTCCTAACTTAGATTGATGTCACTCCAGAATTATCACAATATGATCCAGCTGTCTTGATTGTATTAGCTAACTTGTTGTAACACAAAATGTCCATAGCTTGACAGGGCTTAACTTTGTCATTATAATGAAACTGTGCCATTCAACTTACTGGTTCCACATATAAGATTAACAACATGAAACTTAAGTTCATGTTACCACAATATGATTTAGCTGTCTGCAATATTTCATAAGATTAATAATATCTGCATAAAATCAACATTTTATTTATTTTTGCTTTGTTTTGTTTTGTTTCTTTTTTTTTCTTTTCTTTTCTTTTCTTTTCTTTTATTGTCTTTTCTTTTCTTTTCTTTTATTTTAATTTATTTCATTTTATTTTATTTTATTTTATTTTATAATTCAGGTGATTCTGAAATTAGAAGAATCACAGTTACCAGAGTCATCACAGCTTACCCAATACCACATAAAGTAAGTCATATATCCAATACCACATAAAATAAGTCATGTTCCCAATACCACATAAAATAAGTCATGTATCCAATACCACATAAAGTAAGTCATATATCCAATACCACATAAAATAAGTCATGTACCCAGTACCACATAAAATAAGTCATGTATCCAATACCACATAAAATAAGTCATGTACCCAGTACCACATAAAGTAAGTCATGTACCCAATACCACATAAAATAAGTCATGTACCCAATACCACATAAAATAAGTCATGTACCCAGTACCACATAAAATAAGTCATGTACCCAATATCACATAAAGTAAGCCATGTAACCAACATCACATAAAGTCAGTTTAACTAGTATCACATAAAATAAGTCATGTACCCAGTACCACATAAAGTAAGTCATGTATCCAATACCACATAAAATAAGTCATGTACCCAATACCACATAAAGTAAGCCATGTAACCAACATCACATAAAGTAAGCCATGTAACCAACATCACATAAAGTCAGTTTAACTAGTATCACATACAGTAAGTCACTTTAACCAGTACCATATAAAAAAAGTTACGTAACCTGTATGTGTGTGTATGTTTGTGTTCATTATTATTATTAGCAAGATTATTCTTATTGGATTTAAGTTGAATATATTTAGTACTTTTTTATTGTACCGTTTCATTTTTGAAGCACAAAATGTAACTATTTTACTATTTTAGGACTGATTTTTATTTTCAGATGCGAGGATGTTGACAAGTTTGCTCTGTTGGCTGCTCTGCTGAAACTTCATCTCATTCGAGGGAAAACAATCCTGTTTGTCAACTCAGTGGACAAGTGTTACAAGTAATCACTCTTCACGTTTAATTATTCATCTGTAATATAGTTGCTTTTATATATGTGATATAGTGTAAGATGATGTGTATGTATGTATTTATTTATATTATGAATATATATATATATATATATATATATATGCATGGTTGGATAGATGTATGTGTATATCATTATATGTATGAATGTACATATGCATGTATGTAATGTAATGTGTGTGTAATATATATAATGTTGATAAAGTAAGTAATGTATGCATGCATATATGTATGTACATATGTACATATGTACATATTTCTGTATGTATATGTGCTATTGCCAAGTTGTATCATATTTCATATTATGGGTAAATATAGGCTACAAGAAAATAAAGCAGCACTACATCTTATTTCTTTTTGTTTTTGTAATATTATCTTACAGGGAATTAAAAATCAAGAACAACAATGTTGTTATTATTACTGTTGTTGTTGTTACTATTATTGTTATTGGTGTTACATTATAATTAATATTATTGTTTATTTTTATCGCACAGTGATGAAGGCAAATAAAACATTTGTTATGTTTCAGATTGAAGTTGTTTATAGAACAGTTTGGAATACCATCCTGTGTTCTAAACTCAGAACTTCCAGTCAACTCCAGGTTAGCTTTTAATTACAAAACCAATTTTCATTACAAAGAAAATTTTAGTTGTAGCATAGTAAAATGGGTATTAAAATTTCCTTCTGTATTTCCAGCGAAATATTAATAATAAATCATTTACCCAAAACGTAGTACCATTATTCTCTCTTTCTATGTACAGAGATGAGCAGGTAGTGTATATTTGTCTTAATGTTATTTATGTAGTCCTTTTTTCAACAACAGTTTAGGTTATCTTTAATAATTTATTGTCATCTGCAGTCTATCCAAAACATTGCTACATGATTCTGTATACAGACAAACAAATAATAGTGTATGTATTAATAATGTTGTGTTACCTAGCTCTCATTGTTGACACTGATTAATGTATATTATTTGCTGAAAGATGCACCTATGCAGATATAATCTAATGCACAGAGAAACAGGCAGATGCACACACACACACACATACAGAGAAACAAATGTTACTGCAGACATGCAAACTTACATATATTCACAATAACAGATCTATAGACATACAGACACAAAGAGAGTCATTATCTGTGTTGTTATTTTTCAGGTGTCACATCGTTGAGCAGTTTAACGATGGACTCTACGACTACATCATAGCATCAGACGAAACTTTACTCTGTGATCCTAAAGAGAAACCAAAAGAAAAACCCAAAAAGTAAGAATTTCTTTCTTTAGTTCAACACAGAATTAAATATGTCCATTGATACAATTTGAAACTTTATTCTATGACTGTAAAGAAAACCCAAAAGAAAAACACTCAAAGTAAGAATGTCCCAGATTTAAACAATGCAAGAGAAACTATTTGTTTATTTTGCATGTTGTGTGATTTGAGGTGTGTTGTTCATTGATTAAAAAAATTGTATTAAAAGTTTGTATTTGCCTTCTGTGTGTGTAAAATTTCGGGTAACCCGTATCCAAAGATTTGAGGCCCACATGAAAGTTACTATACAAAAAGTATACCACTGGAAGATTTTAAATGACCATATCTATATCGATATCTATATCTATCTGTCTATATATATGTATGATATATAATACATAAAACAAAATCTTTAATTATAACTACTCTTTCAAAATTCATAATTTATTAATGTATTTTTTGTTTTTTTATGTTTTAACAGACAGAGAAAAAAGGATTCTGAGTTTGGTGTTTCTAGAGGAATTGATTTTCAGAATGTGTCGAACATTATCAACTTTGACTTTCCAAAATCTGTCGATGCTTACATTCACAGAGTTGGCAGGTTAGTATGTTAGTAAATCTGCTGTGTACACACATTTACAAAATCAGTTAATAAAATAAAATAAAAAATGCAATAAATTTAGATAAATAATGGCACTAATTAGAAAGTATTAATTATATTACTATTATACTTATTTTAATTATTTAATTTTTTAAATTAATTAAATAATTAAAATTATTATTATAGAACTGCTAGGGGAGACAACCAAGGAACAGCTCTTTCATTTGTTAATGTGAACGAAATGCAGATGTTACAGAATGTAGAGGACAAGTTGAAAGATTCAACAGGTAAATTGTTAATTTTAAATAGTAATAACTGACTTACATCACAGTTGTTAATTTCAATTATGAATAAATTAATTTTATAAAAATTTTATAGACATTAATTCATAATCACTTTGAAATATACAAGAAACAATTTGTTAATTTTATTTAAGAATGCATTTATACAGCAGTTTTTGTATTTATTTAGGATATAATTAATTAAAACAATTTTAGAGACTTAAGGCCATAATCAGTTTGAAGGACACAAGAAACATTTTTTGTTTTAATTTTAATTACAAATTTATTTATAAATCTCATTTTTAACACATTAAAAGTTGTTTGTGAATTTTATTTTATTTTATTATTTTTTTTAAATAAAAATTGAAAAAAATTTGAATATGTTCCAATAAGTTAATTATAATCAAACATAAGATAGCATGACCTGCATCTCAGTTTTCCTTTATCTCTTCATTTCTCTTTCTTTCTTTTTATTCCCTTTCTTTCTTCATAAATTCAGTTATTTTTTCTTCCTTGTGTTGTTTCCTTTTACTCAGGTGAAGATTCTTCAGTATTTCGACCCTATCAATTCAAGATGGATGAAATTCAAGGCTTCAAATACAGAGCTAGGGTTTGTTTACAATGTTTGATACATCAAACTGATTCACAATATACCACATAAATGCAAGCAAAGTGATAAGAATTGTCTATGTTTTTACAACAATTTGTGAACAAAAGTCTCAATATGCTGTTGCCTGGATACAAAAAAATTATATATGTGTGTATATAAATATTATAAAAAAAAAGAAAGAAAGAAAGTTTGACTGTGTCATGGTTTCTTCTGAAACTCAAAGTATAATTATTGCCAGTGACTACCTTTTTTCACTATTTTTATAAAGTTTGTGTTCATTTTATTCTTATAATCACTGTTTTATATATGATTATAAATATCTATCAATTTTCTTTTTAACTATATGTTCTAAGATGTGTATCAGAATCAACAAATGTTTGATATCCAATAAAAAATGATAAAAATGAAAAATGATTTCGTTTGTTTACAGGATGCTATGCAGGCTGTAACGAGAACAGCAATACGCGAAGCAAGAATGAAGGAAATCAGACAAGAATTACTTTCCTCTAAAAAACTAAAAGTAAGTCACTTTTATTTATTTATTTATTTATTTTATGTATTTATTAAAATATTACTTTGAAGAATATTAAAGTAAAAATTAATTTTGTGATTAATCCAAATTTAGCAATGTTTCACCCACACACTAGATACAGATGGACAAACTTGCAAATAAAACAGTAGCCCATGAAAACATAACATGCGTAGAACACACAGAACAATGTTACACCCACAAAATATCAGTTTTAAAAATAAAATAAAATTATTACAATTACTGTTTTTCTTTATTGCTATATTCATTTAATATATTCATTATTTTTAATTTTCATTTTGTTAAATTTATGAGAAAATTACTGATGAATAGTTTATACTGAAATATCAAAAATGTATTGCCTACTGAAGTGTCACATGACAATAAAACATGATATAATACATTATTTACATGAAATAATATTTTTATCCAGTCCAATTAGGCTTACTAAAAATATGAAACACATTAGTACACAGACTTAAAAAGAAAATTGATAAGTAATTTACATTCATATTCAAAATAGTGCTTGTAGGACTAAAAGGAATACAAATTACATTTAAAAAATAAGTGAAAAAGAAGTTAGTCAGTGACAGTAATAATACTAACTTTATATAAATAAGAAATTAAAACTAAACATTACCTCAAAAAACAAGACTCTTGTGTCTTTGAAAAATAGTAAAATAAAATATGTATTACTAAATGTTGTTCTTCATCATTCATTATTAAAGTTAACTGATAAACATTTTATACTACTGGTAAGAAAGATTCATGTTTTTATTCTTCTGGTGAGTTTAGGCTCACTTTGTGGACAATCCCAGAGATTTGCAGATTCTTCGACACGACAAGAAACTGCGGACGTACAAGAAACAAGACCATCTCCAACACGTACCTGACTACCTGGGTGAGTTCTTTGTAGTTCTGAACTATCTCTGTGTAAACTACTGTGTTATTATGTACAAGAAACAAGACCATCTCCAACACATACCTGACTACCTCAGTGAGTTCTTTGTAGTTCTGAACTATCTCTGTGTAAACTACTGTGTTATTATGTACAAGAAACAAGACCATCTCCAACACATACCTGACTACCTCAGTGAGTTCTTTGTAGTTCTGAACTATCTCTGTGTAAACTACTGTGTTATTATGTACAAGAAACAAGACCATCTCCAACACATACCTGACTACCTGGGTGAGTTCTTTGTAGTTCTGAACTATCTCTGTGTAAACTACTGTGTTATTATGTACAAGAAACAAGACCATCTCCAACACATACCTGACTACCTCAGTGAGTTCTTTGTAGTTCTGAACTATCTCTGTGTAAACTACTGTGTTATTATGTACAAGAAACAAGACCATCTCCAACATATACCTGACTACCTCAGTGAGTTCTTTGTAGTTTTGAACTATCTCCTCGTATACTACTGTGTTATTATGTACACAAAATCATTCAAGATTGCCACTAAGCATTACAACCCTGAGCTCAGGGACCCAATAGAAAGGGTAAAAATAACACTGAACCTAAGACATATGTAAGCTACAAGCTGACTGGCTGAATAGCTAATGAGCATGGGATTATTAATAAAGCTAACATATGAATATAATATGATGATGCTTCTGATAACTGCTCAAGTATAGATGTTGTTACATTTTATTATTATTATTATTATTATTATTATTATTATTATTATTATTATTATTATTAAAATTATAATCTCTTGGGTACAAAGGGTTAAACTATTTATTTATTTATTTTTCTTCATGACTGTGTCATGTGTTTTCACTCAGTTTTAATTTTACTGTGACATCAACTTTAATTCAGCCATATATAACCGTTTTAATTTACTGCTAAATAATTATGATATCTGCTTTTAAATAGCCAGCCACATAGAATGTGAGTAATATTATAGTCATATACGTTTTCTTTTTCAGTCCCAGAAACTTTAAAAAGTCTCTATCAAGTGAGACGACACAGACCTCAGCATCACCATGGTGACACCAGGGGACACAACCAGTACAAAGTATTTATCAGTGTACATCTCTAAACACATAAAAAAAAACTTAACCAAACTTATGAGAAACTTTTTTTTTTCTTTAGAATAGACACTAAAAATGTTCAACTACTGTTTGTTGCCTAATCACACAAAACATTATCTTATGTGTGCCAGAAATATTGCTAGCAATTACTATACATTTAATGTTGCTTTTTTATTCTGTTCCCTCAAAATTATTATGAATTTATAGATTAACATTTTCAAAATTTATTTATTTTCATTTTCAAATAAACAATAATAAAAAAAAATAATAATAATAATAATTTTTATTTATTTGAAGATGTAAAGGCAAAATATTAAGATGTATAAATACAGGATGTTGACAACTTTATTTATTAGAAAAAATATATTAAAAAAATAAAAGGAACTTTTAAAAATACAATTTTTTTAAGATGCTAATGGAAGAAATATCCACCTAAAAGACAAAAAAATAATCTGTTTAAAAATTAAAAATATGTTTATTAATGGTGGGTATAAATGTAATTTTGCTTTAGAAAGATACAAGTGATTATGATTATTTTGAAAACTGTAAATTTTACATGTGATAAATTCTCTGTTGTATTCTAATAAGTCTAATTAATTAACTGATTAATATTTCAGAAAAGAAAAGCTGATCCACTGAAGAGCTTTCAGTTTGCTGGGCTGAGCAGAAAGAAACAGAAAAAAAGCTGAAAATAAAATGAAATTTAAAAAAACTTTCTTATCCATCTTATTTTATTTTTTTAATACATAAATTTGAAAATGCTGGAACAGTCAATAGCTTCTTTTACACACAGAATATTTATTTTAGAAATCTTTTAACATTTAAGTTAAAAATAGAATGATTTAGTTTTAGTTGTTTTGTTTTTTGTCTTTCTGTACTAATCCAGTACTGTATAAGTGATTTCCAAATTGCTAATACATTTTGAATAACATTTTGAGTGTGATATATATAATTACTAACACTACAGTATAAAACATTAATAATAAACTAGTAAACGTGTTTTACAAACTGAATGTTTAATGTTAATATTCACTAGCAAACTTGGCAGAGAAACGATGTCATCATGTTTAACTAAACATAAACTATCTGTATATTCATGCACACACGAACAGACAAACTTTCGTACCGGCCACACTACACTTAACAAAATCAAAGGAAGCTAGCAGTAGACCAGTGGTTAGGCTATTTTGACAGAACTGTCGGCTAGAGTGTCAGTAGGTGATTAAAAGAATTTTAGCTAAAGTCTTTGAAGGAGCATGTATTGCAAGTACTCCAAAAATCAGATAACACTTAACAGTCTTTCAGATAATGTTAGAATAAAATCTGGTAAAACAAATCCCAGTCGATATTAATAGACAGTGCTCGGTGGCGCCACCTTTCAAGAAGTGCTTAGTGTACGTTCCATAGTTACCACAGTTAACCACCCTGTATGAACTGATGCTAATATTAAAAATATATTAGTTCAGAAGTTTCATCTTTCTTTGATGATAATTTCGTTACCTGTATTTCTGTAATGCCTGGTTATAACATTTCCAAATCTGCGTTAGTATTGTAAAATATAAACAAACAATCTACGTTATTTTTTATATCCATTTACGATCAAACTATTTTGAAGTCGTTCATCAACTGACACAGACATGCATGTGTACACTTATCATCAGCAAAATGGCTGCGTGGATAGGGAATAGGCAACTGGGATCAAACTTGATTTATATTAATAATATATGTAATAAGTGACCAGTTAGTTTTGCCTTTCTTCCCTAACTGATATATATATATATAATGAAAATTAAAATCTTACCCAAGAAATCCGATTTTTTTTTTTTTTTTTTTTTTAATATAAATATTTACATCAAAATCAAATGAAGGCAGTAGTTCAGTATGCAAAACTTTTCTTAACTAAGAACATTTTAGTTGTAAATAAAATGGATATTAAAATTTCCAATAAAATATTCGTAATAAATTATTTTGAAACAACATAACGAATAACTTAGAAATGTAGTTTCCTGAGCGTCTGCTTTATAACTATAAATAAATATGACGTCAACAATAGAAACAGCGTTATACGCTATTTTCTAGGTAAGTGGAAAACCGTCGAATATTCAAAAAATTAATTTCAAATGTGAAATCGCTATGATAACTCTTATATGCTGTTCGTGAGTAAATTAAAGTTAATTATATTTCTGTAAAATGTTAATTTGTAGCCATATGTCGATCATGGTTCTAATGCAGAAAATAAACTGAAGTTTTTAGTCGGAAATTCATTTTCGAAATTGGATATGCAACTTTATAATATTCCCAGCCTGTATTATGTTAGTGAACTAAATTTATTAGTTATTGCGATAACAATACATTGTTGTAAACAAATGATTTTTCTAATAAATAAACAAAAATTAACATACACAGATTACCAACAATAATCAATGCGCAACATATACGTATAAAGTGACTTACGTATAAATAAAACATAAGTACGAAAAGCTCTCTCTCTCTCTCTCTCTCTCTCTCTCTCTCTCTCTCTCTCTCTCTCTCTCTCTCTCTCTCTCTCTCTCGTAGTTGTAAAATTAAATGAATTACAAAATTTCAAAACCGTCACTAGTTTTTCTTTAATTTACTAGAACCTTTTAAAAATGGAATAAAATATACATTTTTTTTCACTTCATATTATTTATTCAACATATTAACTGGAAGCAAACGATTTTTAAAATTAGTTCTTTTTTGTTTTGTTTTTTGTATTTTCTGTAAACAGTTAACTATATGTAGTATATATGCTTTTGTTTTTGCGGTGAGTTCTATTAAAAATGTTAAGATTAGAAATAATACAGACAGTAAAAATTTAACTTTTATTCTATTGTACATAGCATCCTACTGAAAGATCAAAATACTTACTCTTCGCCATAATTTATTATTATTATTATTATTATTATTATTATTATTATTAAATGTAACTTTTATTATTTTAGATGTAAAATAACTTTTTCATTTACGTGTTGAAATTCTAATAAAGGACAAATAATATGAAAGTATTTGTTTTTATAATTCTAGAGTACGACGCCGTAATTACAGTTTGAGAATCACAATGGTACACACATCGCTAAACGGACAATTCCCCACACAGACAATTCCCCACTCAGACAATTCCCCACTCAGTCAATTCCCCACTCAGACAATTCCCCACTTCACACATTAGTACTGAACAGAATTAGTATTTTTTATTAAATTTTAATCAAGAATAATTTTCATTAGTACTGACATATAAAACTGCTTGATTTACTTAAATCTTACACAAAGGCCAATACCCTTAAAAAGTATCTGGGACAATGTTGCTGTTGTCACGCCTGTCAGTGCACAGTTTGTGCAGCTTTGACTGAGGTTTGTGGGTGTGGCTCACCACGCAGGTCACGTAGCAGAGGAGTGGCAACCTCGGCCTCATCTTTCAGTAAGCTGCCATTGACTCTCCAGACGTACTTCTTACTGTACATATAGCCTTCATGTACTAGCTTCAAACCACCACGTTGGTTTTTGATGATCTTCATGGTTGAATATATGTGTAGCATGTATTGAAAAATATCTATCTGGTAATAAGTGATGAACCAGGTATACTGGTCCCCTTACAAAGACCTCATCTTGTGTGCAATTGGAAGCCATCTTGTCATGGCTTCGTTTTTATTTGGAAAATAGTTATAAGCCACCTTGTTGTGACTTCTTTGTGCACAAAGATCAACCAGGTATAATCAAGGATCATCCTCCCAAGTGCAATCAAGTTCAGTTACACAATCATCCTCTCAAGTGGCATCAAAGACATAATACCCTGATAAACATGTAAAAGACACTTATAAAAAATTAAGAGTGGGGAATTGTCCTGGATTCACACAAATTAAATGTGGATTTTTAGTTAGTCTGATATCTGAAGTGTCTGAAAACAGTTAATGAACATTTTGAGTCAGTAGCTTTGACTGATAGCCGCCATTATTTTGGACAAAATGCATGACCGTAACTACATAGAGGCACATGCCTCATACCGAAATTGACGATTTTTTGTTTTGTTTTTGTTATAAATATAAATTTCTATCTCTATACCGATAGAAACGATTTCCAATCTATGAATTCGTTTATGTCTATGGTTGGTTACCGTTTGAAGTCTACCGACATCGTTGCGATGAACTGCATAACGGACATTAAAAACATCTTTTTGCCTCTTTTCAAAGTCTAGTTACGGCAATGAAACACTACATGTATATTACTAATATTAATCAGTAGAATGCCATTAAGACGCGACCACAAATACCTACGAACATTAGATTTGGGTAGCCGTGTGATTTAAAGTATGCATTTATCAGTAACACAGTTATAGATATTTATTTTATTACAAACTTTGATCATGTAAAACTGATGGTTTCATTTGAAGCAAAACGTTGGATGTGGGAAGTTTTCCTTTTGGGTATTCAGTTTGTTGTTAAATCAAGTAATTTTGTAATGTGTAATCAAGTTTTATATACCAGAATGTATTTTTGTAATTTGTAAACATTTGTAAATATTTGTAGTAAAGGATTTCTTACATAAAAGCACATATGGAATAAGGCAAGTAATGGAATATGGAAAATGAATTTAGTGCTATAAATAATAAGTAATGTAAAATATTTATTTAACTATATAATTCAGTGTATACATATCTCATTTTTTAAAGTTCTTTTTATTTATTTTATGAATGATAACAAAATTCTGCCTTCACTGACAACCAACAACAATTGCTTTGAAGATCTTTATTTTCATTTATGTGATTGAAAGTTCTGATCTCAGTTTATCTATGATGGTGTCAAATTTGTTCTCGGAGAACATCATCACAGTTCTCAGAGGTTCAGCTTCCTCCTCCTCCTCCTCCCATCCCCCCACAACCACTGAATCCCGTTCAGAAGCCACAGAATAACTCCAAGTCAAATCACTTAGCTGAAAAAAATAATAATAATAATTTAAAAAAAAAATTAAAATTGTGTGTGTATGTATATTTGTGTAATAAACAGTAGTAATTAAATAAATAATCAAGCTACTAAATTAACTTAAATATTTTTACTTCATTAGCATTTATCTTGTATACCTACTAAAATATTTAACTTACTGGAAGTATCATGAGTATGTTAATGTTGATGTACAAAATACATAACATAGTCCTTATATACTGAAATATTAGCTCATGCAATTTTGTTTTTCCTCAGTAAAACAAGTAAAAATTATTTGTGCAGCTGGTTTTGCAGCTAGAGTCAGTAAACACACTGAACAGGTTTCGGATCATTTGTCCAGATTTCTGAAAACTGGCTTCTAGAGAGCACTGATATTTGTATCTCTTGAATGCAGTTGAGTTCTTCACTTTAAATTATGTATTTTATGTATATCTATTAAACTTTGGTCAAGAAAAATGGAGAATAGAAACATCTGGGTCAGGTCTGATTTCAAACATTTATAAATGTTTGTTACCCTGTACAAGTATTTTATAAATCTCTATTACATTTCAGTAACATTTTGAATGTTTTTTTTATATATATATATATAATTAATAACAATATAGTGTAAAACAGATTTATTAATAATAAACAAATAAATATATTTGACCAAACTGAATTTTTAATATTAATATTTTCATATTCTCATAAAATGTTTAAATATGTGATTATGAAGATACAAGATAAGAAAAAAAACCTGTGAATATTCTTTTTCATTCAGAATCAAGACATCTTTTACTTCAAAACAAATACCTAGACAATTGACTACACTAAAAGTTGTTCTGGTTAGAACTGGAAATTAACACTTAATGCTTACTTCATAAATCAACTCCTCTTCTGGATTACTGAACATCAGTTCTTGGTTATCTCCACTTTCATTTGACGAAAGACGGTATGTTTTGGCGATCATAACAAAATTAGAAAAACTGTATTTCAGATTTTGTCTTTTGGCCTTCTCAATGTCTTTCCTGTAAAGACAAACACAGTTCAAGTTTTAAATTATCTTTTACTTTTTAAAAGTTTGTTATTTACTATGTTTTTAGCTTAGCGTTATTCCTCAAATATAAAAATCATTATCATTTTTCACACGGTTTTTCAGATGTTTTACAAGGTTTTTAAACAATTTATATTTACAAACAAACTGAAATTTTATCTGAAGTCTAACCTCCTTTTCCACAAGAAATGTAAAGTTTCAAAATAATTAAACTGGAGAATAACTTAAGAGAAAATCATAGCTTAAGTCAGTCAACATTAATTAAACTAATACTAGAAGTATTATGTTGATTGATAAATAATAATAATATTAAAAATAAATAAATAATAATAATAATAATAATATTAATAATATTCAAATAAATTAAAAAATTAAAAATAAATTAGTTACCTTAGTGACTCGAACTGAGGCAGAGCAATCTGGGGAGGGATGTTAATGAATCTCTCACTCAAGAGAAATCCAATATGGCTGTCCGGGTTGTTGAGAGCAGACAGGAAGTCGTCTGTCTGGTTGTTAGCACATTGGTGACATTTGTCTGTCAGCATAAATCTTATCTGCTGAACACAGTCTTCATCCTGTCAAACAAACAAACCATACATTAACAAATCACTGTTTACAATTTTTGGTGACTGCTACAGCAGATGTGATTTTGACTTCCTCTGTATCTTAATGACTGCTGTAATGAGAATGAATTTTTTTCCTGGATATCATTTACTATTAACCAATTCCAATTTTTGCCCTTAGAATTTCACGGCAAAATCCATCCTAACAGAATTAACAAAAATTTTGTTTATTCTTTAGTTTGTTTAAGATTTCTGATCAGTCAGTTATTAAGTGTAACATATATTTATTAAAATTAGTTAATATTGAAGCATACAAAATTATTTCATAAAAATTTATTTTATATTACAAAATATTGGTGGCTCAAATTTAAAATTAGCACTTTATAAATGTTTATTTAGCCGTGACTGTTAAAGTATTATTTGTGTTTTAACAAACACAAAAGAGTGAATAAAAAATAAATAAAAATTTACCTTTCTGTGTGTTAGGTTCACTACAGTACACACACCAAACACTTGGTCACCATCATCATCATCATCATCGTCATCTTCTGGTGTAGAAGATTGCTATACAAGTTTAACACAATTCAAATATAAGTTTAGACTGCATCCATGCTGAATAATGATTATTAAATACTGTTACTTTGAATCAGATTTATTTTTCCTGTTTTAATTAAAAATATAGGTTTAAAAGATGAAGACTGCCACAATTCATAATTTACATGACATGAATTTGTGTTAATTTAAAAAGAACACAATATTTAAAAAATAACTAGTTAATGATTTTTGTTGTTGTATATACTGCTTCAAATGCATGAACCTGATGTAATTATGCTAACTGCTGACAGCTGCTTAGATAAAATTTTACTGTAGATGTTAATAAACCTGTAATAAGGCAAAAAAAGTATTTTATATTTTAATTATTCTCACCTTGAGTACACTGCCAACATAATTCTGTGAAATAATGAGATCTGTTAATTTTGAAATGTCCACATCGGCTTTCAGAAACAGCTGAAAATAAAAATTTTATCTTCAAAAATTAAATGTTTATTAAATTCTTAACAATTATTTAACAGCTTTTGAAAGTAGCACATTTAACACACACACATAAAAAGTTGATTAAATTCATTTATTTATTATATACGTAAATGTAAATAATTTGTTTAATTTCTAGGAGGGCATTTTTTTTTTTTTTTTTTTTTTTTTTTTGTTGTTTTTTTCTCTACTCTAGGATACAACCTGTTGTGTAAAAATTATTTATTACAATTAATACTGTGAAGTCAACTTTACCTGATTAAGTAAAGCTCGAATTCCATGGAAGTCGGAGTCTGATGGCATGTTAGCTTCAAAATCAACCTGTACTTCCTGCGGTTTAAAAAGTAATAAAAATATTTAAAAAAAAAAAAAAAAAAAAAAAAAAAAAAAAATGTAAGAAAAGAAAAGAAACTAAAATTTAAAATTTAAATATAAACTATTTTATAAAAATTAAATATATATATAAAAGCTATTTCAGTATTTGATAATTTGTAACTACTAACTGTAAACTGTAAATCTGTAACGTAAAATCGTAATTTAAAGGCATTCACCTCCATTTATGATTTAATATTCATTTTAATTAATTGAAAAGTAACAATCTGTGGAAGGAAAAAATATGTAAGTAGCTGTCACCTGATTAACAAATTCGTGATCTTCGTCTGAATTCATATTATCCTGCTCGTAATCACTATTGCTGTCACCATTCATCTCCGTTTCGCCTCCCGTGCATTTCTTCTTGGACGCCATTTTTACAATTCTTCTAGCAAATCTCACCCTCTTAATATGTTTATATTTGTTTCACAACATGTAATATTTTTCTACACATGTTTGTTTTTCGAGTATCCTTTCTTTTTAATTCAGAAAAAGTTTATTTAAGAAATTATATTGTTACATCTTTTGCAAAACCATTTAATGCTTCTCATGTAATGATAAAAAAATAATAATGAAAAAATATAAAAGCCTTTCAAAGTGTTTCTTAAAATTGTACTCTTAATCGTGGGCATGACTTAAAATACTATAACTGTTTCGCTAATTAAATTTATTATTTTACTAAAACAACAACAACAAAAATGATATAGGCTAACACCTACTGAACGAGTAGTAATCGACAAAATAACGAGAACTGAAAACTTCTGTGTTTCTCTTTCATAGTTGTTTAGTGCTTGTTCTTGAAAAAGTGTAAAGTCAAGGAAGATCGAAAATGGATGCGCCCAGTAATAAGAACGCGGCTTTAAATAATGATTGCGTTTTGGTATCTGAAAATGGTGTCACTGTTCGGAATGATTATGGAAAAACCCCACAAGAGAAACAAAAACTTTATAATGCTAAATTAAATACATTTAGGTAAAAAAGAGTACACAGAATTGTAAAATTTATTTATAATTTACATAAAATTTGTATTTATTTATTTATTTATTTATTTATTTTAGTATTTAGTGAAGTAGATGATACAGAAAATTATCCAGGAAAGATTTTCATGATAGATCTAACAATGTATTTAATAGATGAATAATTGAATTGAGAAATTAAAATTGTTTTTAATTTTGACATTCACATTGAGTTCTGTAATTACCACAAATGAAAACGTTTCACTAATGTTGTTACAGAGAAATCGTTCTTGCTGCGCTTGGAATATTTTGTAGACGACATCAAGATCTTGTCTATGCCGCCGATGTAGTTGCTGCTTCAGGTAATAACAGAGTATCATCGGAAAATATAATAGTTAAATACACTGACTGACTTTCCCATAGTTAGTAAGTTACGATAGTAATTTGATGTTTTGAACATTTTCTCTTTTAACTTTAAGAGAAGAAAAGGTTTAACAATGGAGATGTGATTAGTTTCTTTATCAAAATAACAATAACAAAACAATAATAATAATAATAATAATATGATTATTATTATTATTATTATTATTATTATTATTATTATTATTCATAGTAGTAGTGGTATAATCATTATTATTCATATAATTATAATTATTATTAGTAGCAGTATCAGTAGTAGTAATTTTATTACCATATTATTATTATTGTTATTATTATTATTAGTAATAATATTATTATTACCAGTGTTATTATTATTATCATTATTACTACTACTACTACGGCTTCTACTACTACTGTTATTATAATCATTATTAGTATTCGTATTCGTATTATTATTATTATTATTATTTTACTGTTTTCAGGTCTTGCTGGACTGCAGTGGAAGAAACATCATGGAGAGAAAGTTCACGTGACGGTTGCAGACAAAGATTCAGTGGACAAGATTTCAGAGAACTGTCGAAGAAATGATTTTACACCTGTAATTAAATCTCCAGATTCCACTAGAATACCTGGCTTCCCACTAGAGTCACAGCCTCACAATGAGATCCGAGTAGCACACTGTACTCCCAATGCCTTGATGCATTTGGAAGCTTTTCATTTTCTGTGAGTCTTCTGCATGTTTCTGAACCAGTGATTATCAGCCTTATAATGGTTGTTCCCCCTAGCAACACTATGAGATTGAAAATACTATATAACATTAAAATTCTTATAACTACACTATAAATTTCATCAAACTTTTACCACAGTTTAACATTTAACCCCAATATTAACAACTGTTTTGAAATAGGGCACTAAAAATTAAAAAGCTAAGAACCCACTGATTTTTTTTGCGTTCATTATCGTGTGTTCAGTATTGTGTTTTTAATATGTTCAGCATAGTGTGTTCAGTATAGTATGATTAGTGTAGTGTGTATGGCATGGTAGTTAAATCTCTGGGATCAGTATGTTAGGCTGCAGGGAAGTTACATTTGCTTGCAAGAACAAATTCCTGCTTTAGTTATTACCACATGAATAATTTACAAAATGCTGTTTGAATTGCTTTCCTAACTATGGGAAGGTGTTAATAAAAAATATTTCAGATTTTGTAAGAATGGCTAAAAAATATGTAGATATCAGTTTTGCCCCCTTATAATCATCTTAATGTTAAAAAAAAATATGTAGTTTTACAATTAATAACTTTTAAAAACAATATTTACGTGTTGTTTAATTAATAAATACATTCACCTATTTCACTATTTTGTTTAAAAATATATCTAAATGTGTTTGTGTATATGTGTTTGTGTGTGTGTTTGAATATTTGATATTAATGTTATAATTTAGTTAAATGTAGTTATTAATTATTTATCAAATTGCTCTGTTTTCCAGATATATTGACCCACACAAGAGTGTCACAAACTTTGTGGACTCTGCTTTGTTCAACGTAAAGAACAATGGAATCATCTCATTTGTTTGTTCAAACATCTCTTCTTTCTCTCGCTGTCCCGAAGTTGTGCAGAGACAGCACACAGCAGTGTCAACAAAAACTGAATTTGTTAAAGAACTGGCAGCCAGAATCTACATCGCATCTATTGCTAGGTAATTTTAACAATACACACTGAGTTTTTATTGTTGTTGTTGTTGTTGTTGTTGTTGTTGTTGTTGTTGTTGTTGTTGTTGTTGTTGTTGTTGTTGTTGTTGTTGTTGTTTATTTATTTTATTTATTTAGTGGGTTTGATTTGATGGGTGGGATGTAGGTAATGTTTCTGATCAGTGTACAGTTGGTCATTGAAAATATTATAGATCCTTCTGAATGGATAATTTCTTGTTCAAACTAATGGTGCCCAACTTGTAGAACAAATATTGTTGTGTTCACTGGCCTGTCTAAATATGGCTGTGATTCTGTCTCCATATATATATATATATATATCTGTGTGTGTGTGTACCCAGCCCTGCCTGTAGGATGGTGCTCATAAAACATTGGAAAGAGTATCCCATGATTCAGTGGATGTGGGTTTCCTTTCCTGTTATCAAAATGATTCTTAACAATATGCAATGATGAACCTACATATTTGGGGTCCATGCAGTTTGGGAGCTTTTTGCAAGCAGCTACAATGTCTGGGTAACCACTATTATCTTCTCCAGCAGACTTGTTCTGTGACAGATCACCATAAATGTTTTATCGTTTTTTTTTTTTTTTTAAATATAACCATGACATCTCAAATTTTGAAAAATAATTTTAAGCAACATGGACTGAAATTACTTCTGTGGCACATCCTGAATTAGAGGCCCTGAAGCTTAAGGTTCATTTCTTTCATGGTAGATCCACATCTGACAATATGTCTGATGCCTAATAACTCCAAATAAAACGTTTGAAAAAAAAATTTCCTTCTTTTCTGTTGTCTGATAAAATATTATCTTTAACAGTATGTTGTATTTCAATTCTCTCATGTTCGATATCAAGCGATAAACAATATTAAATATATAATTAAATAGATCATTGTGTAGGTTTAATATGACCAATGTGGGCACAAAATCTTAATGTAAATATTGATATGACTCTCTCTCTCTCTCTCTTTTCTCTGTCTGTAAGTGTGTGTGCATGTGTGTGTGCACATAAACTGAAAACTGATAATTTTATAAATAATTTCAGAGTGGCTGCTTGTTGTAACAAAGGAATTGAGGTTCTGTTTGTCGCGTCTGTAGAAGATTTTCTCCTGATCTCTGTACAAGTTCACCGTGGACCTCGCGCTGCCGATGTGTCTGTGTGTCAACTGCGTCGTCTTCTGTTTTGTCAGATGTGTGAAGATAAAGTGTTTCTACCTCACAGGAAAGCAACAATAGGCAAGATAATATGCATTGTACATCTAAGTAGTGATTACTTGTATATTTTAAATAAACCAACAAAGATAGGTGTATTTGTGTGTGTGTGTGTGTCTGTCTGTGTGTTGGTGTAAAACAAATTGGTATAAAATCATTACTTCAAATATATTTTTCTAATGTTGACTGGTACACAAAATGAAGATGGCTATGAAAACATAATTTTTAAATGTAATTGTTTAAATAGCGTTATTGTACTTTTTTCTTTTTTATAAAAAGACTTTCAAAACAGTAACCTGTTTAATTGATGCCTTTACGTATAAACTATGCTGTTACTGGTCATCAGAAATAGACCAAAGTCAGTCTTTGTCACTTACATTGTAACCATTCAGCGTAACTGTAAATCTGAGGTAATCTGAGGTAATAACAACAGATGTTTCATAAATTTAAAAAATGTTTTTTATAACAATCATCTTTGAAAGTAGACAAACATGATGTGTTTTATGATGGTAAATGCTATATTTATTTCCAGAAGATTATTGTTATAATTCTTTATTTATTTTCAGAAAATTATTATTATCAATGCTGTATTTGTTTACAGAAGACCATTGTTATAACTGTGATATTTATTTACAATTATTATTATTATTATTATGAATGCTGCATTTATTTATTTATTTATTATTATTATTATTATTATTATAATGAATGCTGTATTTGTTTACAGAAGATTATTTTATAAATGTTGTATTTATTTTGCAGAAGATCCATATTCCCTGTTACCCTGTGACTGTCAAAAAAAGACACCAGGCAGCACTGCACTAGAACTGGGACCAATGTGGTATGCTATACATCCAGATAATTAAATTTTAAACTGAAAAACAATACACCTTGAAATCTTATCTTTCATAATTGGTAATTTACTAAACCTTTTGTTACAAGTGAAAGTGATTCCTTTTTAAATATGCAGTGCGATTATGGCAACAAGAGGCCATTATTTTCTGTTGTTTTTGCAGCAGATGCTTCTTTTGAAGTCATCTAACAACTTATTCTTGCTTATATAAATATTTAAATGCAGACATATAATATATAAGGTTTGTATGTGGATTTGTGTTGGCGTTTGTTTTATTAAAGTTGTGTATATAATTCCAGCTTATTTACATTTAATTAAAATTAAAATTAACTCATAATAAGAATTATTATTATAAGCAGATCTTCAAAATTAGACAGCTCTTTGTAATGAACAAAGGAATTTTTGAGAGCACTTTTTTTGCAGTCAAACATAGTGGTTGTACTTTGAGACCCTGTTTGTCTTGCATTTTAATAAATAACATTATTAAAATGAGTGGAGATGCTGTTAATCAAATATCTGTTCATAATTTTAACAGGTGTGGAAGTATTTTCAACAGAACCTTTCTCTCAGAGATGTTAGCCGAGGGTACTAAGCTCAAACTGAGTACAAAATTTCACATGTTGGTCACATCACTGTTAGAGGAGGCAGGATGTGGTGGACCTGAGCATCATCTGATGTCGTCCAGTGGAGAAATAAAAACAGCATCAGATGACAGTAGACAAACCAGCAACACTGCTGAAGAAAAACAACAACACTGTAAACCAACTGACACTAGTAAATTTGAAGAGGTGACTGGTGGTAAAAAACAGTTTGGTCTAACTATATCGTCGCAGATGTTATCTGAAAACTCTGAATATTCTGTTGAAGGTGGGGATGGAGTAGGTGACAGTAATAAGAACTGTACTGAGAGGATAGACAATAACAGTGACAGTAATAAAAACAGCACTGACAGACAGGGTAGTGACAGTGTTAGAAATGTTGGTAGTGTTGAGGATATGGAGGTTGACACTAATCACAAGGAATCAAGGAAAAGATCAGCAGACAGTGACACAGAATATGGAAAGAAACCAAAACTGGATTCTGACGAGAGTGTACAAGTGTCAGACAAGAAAGGGAAGATGGACTTTGTTGACAAGGTAGACTCTGAAGGTGAAACTGGAGTAGCTGACCACTGTCCAGCCTTTTACCTCAGTTTAGAAAGGAAGAAGAACTACCCTGGTATCATCATGCCAAAGTAAGTATTCTGTTGTCTACAGGAGTGAAAACAACAGCAACATTACATTTATGTCACAAACATTTTGATATAAAAACAATTATTTTTTTGGCAAGAAATAATTTTCATCTTAGTTCATGTGTAGTGGGTCAATGGTAGGGCTATGACTTTAGGCATTATTGGTCACAGGATCAATTCTCCTTGCTTCTTTTATTGGGATGTTTGCCCATTCCAACCAGTATCCCAGCATGTTCATCATAGGCCATGCTGTGATCTTTCTTGTCTACGACTACAGTATGTAAAATATCCATTGCTGCTAATTGAAAATTGATTATGGCAACAATGAATTTATTGACTACTGATATGTCATATTTAGCCTTACATAAAATAGATCAACATTAATTTGGTGGAAGAGTTTAATTCTTTGATTTTATTATAGTCCTTGTTTTATATATTTTAATCTGTAGATGCATGTGTCTGTTTATATAGATGAATGAATAATATGTGTATTTATTTATGTTAGTGCATTTTATATACAAACTTGTTTCACTATAGTACACTTTTTATATATATATGTGTGTGTGTGTGTTTGTGTATATGTAATTGTAATATGTATGTATGTATGTATGTATGTATGCATGGATGTTTCTTTATATGTATTGTATTTTAAGTGGGATATTTCAAAAACAATGTTGTTTTACTTTATACAGAGTACAGAGAGTGGTTGCCTTTCTTAAAGCTGATGGTTTTTCTGCGTCTCGCACACATTTCTCTGCCACAGCAGTTCGGACAAGTGCCACTCACTCACAACTCAGCAAGGTACTGATGAAGTACTGTGAAAAACTCAAGTCAAATAAAACATGAAATAAATTAAAACTTGTTCCTTTGTTGTAAGAATATTATTTCTTAGTCTTCAGCAGGTATTTCATTTATGACTATAATATCTACTCAGTGTTTGTCTTATGTGTGAGTAATGTATTGCTAGTAATAGTACAATATCATGGGATGTTTGCCCATTCCATCAGACATTCACTTCATTTGTATGGAACATGTGTTAATTATCTGATTTATAGGAAACCTTAAAATGAGAAAAATAGAATTTAAATAACTTTAAACTGGACTAAAATAATGTGTTGGTGTGTATATTCATAAAGTTGAAAGCTAGATGTTTCAGTCAGATTTCAACGAAATATATTTGAGAATATACATCTTTTACATGCATGAAGATATATAAAATTAAATATATTTTCAAAAGTCAGAAACATATGAATCCATTTCTTGTTATAAAAAATAATGTTTTATTTCAATATTAATTAAGCTTCTCTTTTCATTAAAACATGATTCAGAATTTAAATATATAATTACAAAGAAGTTACTTCTATTTTTGTGGTCTGTTTTTCTAAGCAGATTCATACATAAACAAATTTAAATAGATCATTACAAAATATAGTTTTTTTGTTGTAGTTAAGTTTCCTGCTTCAGTTGTGTTTGTATGTATGTCTAAAATTTTCCACTTAAATACACTTGTTTTTAAATTAAGTTGAAATCACAACATGGCATTCAGTATTATTCACTGAATTATCATCCTCTTGGTATTGTTATTTCTGGAATTTTCCACGAATCCTGCAAAGACAAATATTTAAAGACTAACAAGCAGTAAATTATGAGCTCTTAACTGTAAATTTATCTTGATATTTAACAAATTACTTGCATGTTTTAAAGCCTACTTTTATAATCACTAGAAAAAGTAAACTTTAAGTAATAATTAAAAAACAAAAATGGAATAAATTCATAGTACTAAATTCTTTTTGTAGTGTTAAATGCAAATTGTGAATATCAATTAATTATAGATATTAATCAGAAGTTTATGTAACGAAAATGTAGATAACAGAAAAATTAGTTTTGTTAACTTTTCCATGTATTTATAATAAATGTATAAATTTGCAGATCTACAAAATCAAGAATAAAAGATAAAACTTCTTAAGCCTATAAAAATATTTCCATTCATGTCATGAGTTACCAACAAGAAAAGTATTATTTTTTAAACTAAATTATCAGTTTAAGCTGTATTAGTCTTACATGCTGTAATGTTCCATACTCTAAACAACAAGCTATCATTGTAGTCATATCCATCACTTGTCCATGTACCTGTTATAAAAATATATAATAATAAAAAATAAAAGGATAAATAAATCTACATTACGGTTTCAATATTAAATGTATAATATTTAAAATAACTTATTAATGTAAGAACTGCACTATAATTTAATATAGTTATTTACCATATTTTATAAAATAAGAACAGTACTAAAATATAATACTAATACAAATTTTTTTCACACCGATAGTTACCATCAGTGTTCTAAAAATACAAGTTTTCATTCTGGCTATGATTATAATATAACAACATACTCTATTAAAATACTATACTGTTTGTGTCTGAGTGAAATGGGAAAAAACAATAATTTGCTAAACTGAGCTCTGGAGATGAAGAAAATGATAAAGATCCTCAGAGACAGATTTGGTACAAGATAGAAAAATGTCCACTCTAACAAAAAAAAATCACTTATCTAATGTTAAACATTATAAACTTATAAATGACATTTGGTACTACTAGGTAACTGCTGTAATATTTGAACACAAAAGCGTTACGTATATATAAGCATAAAATAGTTATGTAATCTAATATTAAACATTAAAAAACTTTTATATGTGACATTCAACACCAGTGAGGTAACTGGCCCATCATCTGAATACCAATCACGTATTCCAAAACAAAATAGTTACTTACCTAATATTAATTTAAAACCCTTTTTTTTTTTTTTAAATACATGGTGTATGCCATACCCCAGGTAATTGTTACAATTACTGAACACCAAAAAAGGAGAGTAATGTGTATATCAACATAAAATAGGTACTTACTTAATATTAAACATTAAAAACTTTTATACACGATGTACGATACCCACTACATAACTATCGTGATATCAGCAAAGAGACAGTAATAAGTACACTAACATAAACTAGCTCTGTATTTACTATTAAACATTAAAAACGTTTGCACATGACTTGTACTGTCCACTAGATAAGTGGTACAATATTTGAACACACCAAATAGAGAGTAATGTGTTTACTGAAGTATTTACTTCCATAATACTAAACATTACAATTTTTTAATACATGACATTCTACCTGTCAACTGGCACAATATCTTACCACCAAAGTCAGTGAAAAAAAAGTAATGTGTATGTATAAAACAGAAAATATTACTTATCTAATATTAAACATTAAAAACTTTAACTGTCCAGACATCATGTGATTGCTACAATATTTCAACACCAGAGAGAGAGTAATGTATCTATCTGTTTTAATGGAAAATAATCACATATCTAATATTAAACATTAAAAGCTTTTATACATGCATTTCCCACCAGTAATTGCCACAATTCTGTGGTAATTTAGTTGAGAAAATATTCTATCCAGAAATATTCTAACAATGACATTCAGAGATCTGCCTATATAACTCCTGAATGAAGCCTCTCTTACCATGTATACATGCTGACCCTGTTTGTGATCCACAGTGTTGACAGAATGAAGACAACAAAGTCTGCGACTCACAAAATCATTGTGTTGTGAGACAAAACCAACCTGAATTAAACAGAGACAAAACATAAAATAATAAAAAATAGTTTAGTTAGAAAGAAATTATTATCATTTATATTTAAAATCATATTATACAATGTAACTTTATTATTATATAATTAGAAACAATGAATGAATGAACAAAACCACATACAAATACATGCAACCATATGATACAATATAAATGTATTATTATGTAATCGAAAGAATTTTTTTTTACAAATATTTACAATCATGTTAAAATATGTAACTTTATTATTATATAATCAGAAACTAAACCATATTTTAAAAAAAATAAAAAATCATTTTAAGCAATTTAACTTGTTATTATACAAACTGAAACAAACAAAAATAACAACAAACGTATTTACAAATATTTACACTTGTTAATCTATGTAACTTTTTTTTTTTACATAATCAGAAAGCAAACTATAATTATTTTAAAATATTCACAATCATAATTATGATACCATGTAACTTTGTTATTATATAATCACAAACAAAACATTTACAAATATTTTTAATTATAACTGGGTTCTTTGTTATTTATTCAGGATTCAAACTAATCAAGCTCTTCAGCTGAGATTACTAATGATGTTTTAAAGCTGGCAAATGTAATAGGAAGATAATCGAGTCAGTAAAGCTTGACAATTATTTGACGGAAAATTTCTGGGCTTCAATAAAATCTTACTAGAGAGGTAATAATGATTCAAAGCTAAATTAAAAACTTATTTCATTTAATATTAAATGTCTTTATATATATATATATATGTATATCTGTTGCATAATGCTATTAATTTGAAAGATGTAAGTGAATTTAAAAAATCTGCTCTATGTGTGAATGAGACTGACATAATTATTAAGTTTAAAAATGTACCTGCACAAACTCTTTTAGACTGGGAGACCACATCTGAACTTCCACTCTTTTTGATTCTGCTGATTTCAGTTTGTTTCCGGGACACTGAACCAATCTAACCAAAATGAAATAAAAACGTAATTATTTCAAATTTCCACAAATGAATAATCATTTATTCCTATAAAATATTAAAAGTTATTAAGAATCAGCTGCATAATAATAATAATTAAAAAAAAAAAAACATAAAGAGAGGAGAGCTTCTTCCAGTCTCTTGGTTACTTTTATAAACTGGTGATAATTGTAACTTAAATAACTTGAATTCCATTATGAAAGATCTTCTTTTAATACTAATTAAATTATCTCAAACTATTTTCTTTTTAATTATTTCTAATGTACTCAGAATATATATCCATTCCATTTCATTGTAATAATTATATGTTTAAAAAAAAAAATTATTATTAATTATTATTAGTATTTCTTAAACAGTCCAGAAATTACTAAAGCTTTAGCCATTTAAGTCATCCATAAAAGATAAACTAAAGTTACAGTTATTATGTATATATCTATGTCACAGTTTTTACATATATATATATGTACTTATGTGTGTGTTTATATATAGGTTTGTATGTTATGTGTGTATGTGTGTGTGTATAGGCTAACTGAATTTTAAAGTAACATACCTAACTGGAAATCCTGTAGGTTTGTACAAGTTCCAAATCAAGTTCTTCATCTTGTCAAACTCTTCAGCACTGGAGGTGGCATCTTCACTTCCACTAAAGACAATTGCCTGACAAAATTTTATAAACCAAATCTCTGTACTAACAATTATATCAATTAACATTCTAAACACAAATATCAAGATTAAAGAAAATAAATATCAAAATTAAAGAAATTATATTTACCTTAGTAGATTGGAGAGCTCCAAATAATCCTGGTAGATCATTTTCTGAAAACAGTTTTTAAAATCAGAATAAGTGAATTATATTTATTTTGAACAAAAATATTATTACTTTACAGGCATTTTTTGTGTGGTCTGTTTATAATGTAGTTATATCCCTTTTATATATGGACATGACAAAAAAATGGATTAGCAAACAATAAAGAGACATAGAAATAGTTTAACATAATTGCATCATGTTTTTGAATATGAACAGATTCCACTGAAAATAATTTCATTGTACCCATGTTAATATGGTAACGTTGTTAACAAAATATTTATTAATAGTAAACAGCAAAATAGAATTACTAGCACATTCCCTAAAATAACATCATAATATTATGTAACTGTTAAGGAAAACAAAAATGTTTTATTTTAAACAACAAAATCAGGTTTTTATAAACATTATGGGCGGTTTGCAAATACCCAATTTAAACAGTTTTAGTACGACCAAACTAAGATAGGTATTATGTTATTACCTAATAAAAATAAAATGAAACAGACTAGGCATACACACATACGCAGAGTAATAATAAAACTTTTTTTTTTTATCTAATTAACATGAAATTATTACTTACTGGGTTGATAATGAGTTCCAACACTAAACAGTCTGATAGGCAAAGTCTTCCTGTCAATAACCATTTTTGTCAGATATGCTATAAAAAATAAAAAATAATAATAAATAAAATAAACAACAATTAAAAACAACGAAACAAAATTTAAAAAAAAAAGATGAAGACAAAAAAAAAGAAATAAAAACATGAGAAAAACAGTAACAATAAAATTTACTTAAATGAATGGGAATAAATTATAAAGAAATATTTCTCGCAAAATTATATAATGATTTATATAAATTTAAAAATTAATTTCTCTCTTCTATGTACAGGAATAAATTTCAATATATATTTATCCATTCAGTAAAAAGTATTACTCATATGCATTGTGAAATTGGATTAGACAAAACTGTTTTTCACCAGCAGTCACCTCTTCAGGACCTACATCAATTTGACTAGTGTCGGTTTACAGTGTTGCTGGTTTGTTGTATGACATTGTTGCAGGGAAGCTGGCTTGAATCAGTTATTAAATGGATCAATCCTGTTTAATTATGTTTGCATAATTAGCAACAAGAGTCCTTTTATAATGCATCTTTTTGTAATCTATGAAGTTCATGATACCGAGTTTTTATTATTATTATTTTTTTAAAAACCCATATAGTTAACTACACTAATAAATCTGCTCACAACTCTCTTTCACACTCAAACACACACAGGAGGGACATAGTGAGACAGGCAGACAAACTAAAGTTGGTGTATACTCATACATTCAAATTAAACATTATATATACTCATACATTCAAATTAAACATTATATATACTCATACATTCAAATTAAACATTATATATAAATTTATGGACAACAGTGCTAACCAGCAAATGAGAGAAGAGAGGCTCCACAAAGGTGTAACATATCTAACAGCTGATGAGTTCTAGCTTCCGAGTTCAAATCTGCATCCCGGTCATACATTTTATACAACTGAATACAAGATAAAAAGTCATTTTATTTGCTGTTATTATTTTCATTTTTTTTTAAATGTTAAAATAATATTGTTTAATTTTGAATATCATAAAACAGGAACAAACACAAAGATTTTAATATAGGTAAAAAATATTTCTAAATAAGTATTAATACATTATGGGAACAAATAATTTTTCATATCATACACCTTTATCATGTAAAAAATATGAAATTTATACATACACATACTACATGGAATATTATTGTATTTAATTTCATTAATGTTATAGTAATTCATACCTCTTTTGGATTTTCAAAGTCAATGCCACAGCCTTCCTAAAATAAAATATTTCTTAATATTATAATATTTATTAATTAAAACTTACACACTAAGAATGTAAAAAAAAAAAAGGAAAAACAAATAATACCAGTATTATTATTATTTTAAATTATAATTTAAGTGCACTTTGTCAGTTTTAATTTCAGGTTAATTTTTTAAGTTACTTCAACAGACAATTCTAAAAACTATTTCACTGGTTTAATCGACTCACTGCCACTCTGGACCTGAACATTTCTGGTGTGGTGATGTGTGAATATCCTTGTACTGACAAATAATCACTGACAGAGGAAATCAGAGTCTGTACTGTCATAGCCAGATCTTTCTTCAAGTAATATGCCTTGGGACCAACACAACTGAAACACATTACAAGATTCCCATTCTTGATAAAGCTCTATCAGTTGTATCGTTTAATTATATTCATATTAAAAGCAATTTTCCATTTTCTAAAAATTGAAAAAACAAAAAGAAATGAGGAAATGAAGAAACAAAAATAAAATTGTAAAATAAAATGACAGAATCAAAAGCAACCTGTGTCTGTGAATGCAAGTGAATGCATATTTGTGTGAGTGTATATCATTTATGTTCTGAATCTTGGTGTATATATATTAAAATACATATTTCTTTACCTAAATTTGACCAAGTCAAACTGTTTGCAGATTTCAATATGACTTTTCACATCTTCTGAAACTAACACCAAGAAAAAAAGAGATACTTGTTTATGTGAAATGTATCTAGAATGAATCTTACATAATAATTTAACATTTAGACTTTGGTGTTTTGTCAAAATGACTTTACAGAACCAAATACAAGATAAAATAATTGTCATCAGTTTTCATTTTCACTGTTTTCTTGTTTGCAATTAATAATTTAATAACAATATAAAGAAAAATAATTTTTGGTTTATTTAAAAACTCTGTCTCTGTCTCTCTGTATATATGCATATATGTTTATGTATGTATGTATACATACCTATATATATATCTATCTATATAATATATAAAAGTATAATTTAACACTTTATAAAATTAATTATAAATTTATATCTGATATCAATAAATAATTATTTTGTCACCTTTTATTTCTCCTGCGGAATCAAGAATTTCATATTTGTCAACTGGCTGGAAAAAAACCCAACAAAACAAAAACATTCATAATTTACAACAGTATTCAAGAATATGTAACATGGGCAAGATCTATTATGGCAAATGTGACATTTAGAATTTTGTCAGATGAAAGGGAATTATGTAAATATATAAAAAAATTAATTGAAGTGTTATCAAAAACATATTGCTGTCATCATTTATTTCACTTTCAAGGGTGTTCTTTGATTGAACAATATTAAAAAAAGTTTCCAAATATTGTAATAGGTAGTGAGATGCAAAAACATATAAATTATTACAAAAAAATTCTCCTATCAAATGTTTTCACATACAAAAAAACAGAAAGAAAAACAAATATTTAACTTATAATTACACTGCATAAGCATTAAAATTAATATAAAATTATTGTAATCGGTAATGATTTAGAGAAAAATAAAAGTAAAGTGTGTATAAAATGTGTTATCTCAACTGACTGACTAACCGTGTCATGGTCAAGGTCATTTGGCAAGGTCAAGGCTTTCAATATAACTTTGTTTTCCAGATCCCACCACTGTTTCTGTCAAACACAAAATACAAAATTTCTCAGAACAAAAATATCTACATTTTATTTGTCTATAAATTTAAAAAAATAATTAAATAACTCAGTTTTTCATCAGATCATATAACTGTTCATGTTCCCTTAAAATTAAAATGTTAAAATAATTAAACAATTCTACTCTTTATGCACTAAAAAAAATATATCTAAAATATTGTTAATATGTTAATAACACTCCTTTTAACAGTATTCCAAAGACAAGGATACAATGCACCAGTTTATTGAAAACATTTCTTGTTCAAATGTTTAATTTAATCTGTATTTTTTTTTTTTTTTTTAAATTTATTGCTATATAGAAAGTCTTTTTGATTTATTATTATTAAAAGTCATCATAAAAACAGTATTCTGAAATTGTATCAATTGAAAGCTCAGGAGCAAATTACCATGGCTCTGTGATGTTTTGTATATACAGTATCTATATTATTAAACAATTTGATAAGAATTAAATACAACTGTCTATAACTTACATTAATATCACGTAAAGCATCCCTAACCTCTCTGCCTCTTGTTTTTAAAACATCACGAGACTGTGCGACATCTTTAGTTTCCTGAAATTAATATTAGTTAAATATACATGTACTATCTGTGTAAATAAAAATCTTCATTTAAACCACTTCCAAACTAAAACTGTAAACATATTCAGTAAATCTGTATATGCTATGTTAATATACATTTTGAAAATGTTCCCAAAGGAATGAATTTTACATACACAAATATTTTGACTATTTTAATTATTTATATACTTTCTTGAGAGAATTAGTATTTTGACTATTTTTCTTTGCCTTTTTTCTAAGTTTTTAAATATATATTTACATATATCTGGATTTATGTAAGGAAAATTCTGAAAACATTAATGACCAAATATTGATGTACAGCAGCATACAATCACACATGCACAGTAGAGATCAAATAACAGAGTGAGAGAGAAGGAGAGGAGAGGATGGGGGAGAGAGAACGAAAAATCATTTTTCTTTGTATATACAGTACCTCCGTTTTTGTAAGTTGAGCCATTATTTGAGAAATCTCATCTTTTTCAGACTCAAGTTTTAACTTTTCACTTTCAACCATCTTCATCTGTTTGAAGTCATTTATCTAAAACAATACAAATAAATAAATAAATGAATAAATGAATAGGTGAAAATATTTAGGTGAAGCAGGAAGTCACTGTCAGCACACATGCTTTCATTTCTCTTAATGAGAAATATTAGCTACACAACAGACTCGGATATTGACATCCTGAAAAAAATTATTCAAGTACTACAGAAGCACAAAGAACTTCCCATAGAGGTGCATTGAAAAAATATTTGTTTCACACCATTCCTTGTATATATCTCAAATTTTCATCAGTACATACAACTTTTCAACCAATGTCTTTACACTGATTTTGTCTGGATGGAACTTTCAATGAAAATAACAAAGGATTGGGCCTATGGACCCTAAAGAATTATATATTAAAAGATAAAGCTTATATTAAATGTATCAATGATTACTGAATTCTGTGGCAAGAAGAAAAGAGGAATATAAAAATTTACTGTTCTGGTGTGATTTTGTAAAAGGACAAATTAAAAACATAAAAATCAAATTCCGAGTGACAAAAGGTGGATAGAGTATGCTTATATATAAAATCTGAAACACAGAGAAACACATCTGCCATATTTCTCTGAAAGTGGACAACTAGATGATGAATCAGAATTAACAAGGATTCTAGATAATGCATTACTTGCAGTGGTACTTACCAAAGTATCAATGTCAAAATCCAGTCTCCTGATTTTGAGGTTTTCTTTAAGAATTTTAACTTGTGAAAGTTTCTCATCCAGTCTGAGATTGAGCTCGATGGCGCCAGTATCTTGAGCAGCAGCATTGCTTACAAAGAGAGATGAGGCTTTGTGAACAACTGAAAATATCAAAACACAGCAAATATAATGTTCTTATCTGTAGGCTCTTTAGATTAGATTATTTGTGTGTGTGTGTCTGTGTGTGTGTGTGTGCATGGATCTCAGTTTGTGTGTTTATGTATACATGTATGTATATGACTGTGTATATACATAAGCATCTGTTTTGTGTGTGTTTGTGTATATGTGTATAAATATTAATATGTGTGTGTTTGCATCTGTGTATATATACATATATACATATACACATACACACAACTGTACAAATACAGACAAGTGTTCAAAACACAAATATAGATTAAACATAACTGTTTGTAGGTTAGGCTAAAGCATATTTATAATAGACACTTGTTTAAATAACCATCATACATTCAAAAAACATACAAGAAAAATTAACTGGATTTAGCAAATCAGTCATGTCATGAATGGCAAACAAGATTAACATATACTTAGCTCTGAACTCTACAAAAATCATTTTGTACTCTGTTACTGATGTCTGTGTCTGTGTGTACATGCATGCACATGGCTTTATGTGTTCCTGTATGCTTATTTGTGTTTGAATTAATTCATTTGCATGTATGTGATCATGAAAAATATGCATGTCTGTGTGTGCGTGCATATGTATTTAACTGAATATCATTTTAAATATTTTACAACACTGCAGTTACATACTAACCTGATGTTGATGATTTAAACCTTCTCAACACCTTCTGTTCAAATACTGAAGATTTATTGCACAGAAGACAAGAATTTACTGAATTCAGCTGTACCATTCTAAGCCATATCCTGTAACTCATCTTAGCCAGCTTCATCAATAATGTCTCTCCAACAACTTAATAATTAATTCTTGGTAATAACTTTCATAATAAAAATAATAAAAGTGATAGGAATTAAAATAAATAAATAAATAAATAAATAAAGATAATTACCTAACTCACTACCTGTAGTTTTGATAATAAGGACGATAATTATGTTGAAATTTTATCCTCTTTTATAATTATGCTCATGTTCGACAGTGATTCATTAATAATAATAATAATAATAATAATAATAATAATAATAATAATAATAATAATGTCTTAACAATAATTAACTGATTTTTTTATTTTTTATTTCGTGTATAAAAATATCAAAAAGGCCACTTTATATTACTCAGTTTACTCATTTAGTCATTACTGCATTAAAATGTAACATATGTTAACGTGCACTCAAACATAAAATATTAAATGAGAGAGAGAGAGAGAGAGAGAGAGAGAGAGAGAGAGAGAGAGAGAGAGAGAGAGAGAGATTCAATGATAAAAACTAATTTAACAAAATACTTGTTTTAGCAACACGTTCGTTTTATCTCGTCTGCAAAGTTTACACACATAAACGTCGAAACAGAACACAGATACGGACAGAGAATAAAAGCGTACCGCGGTTCCCCTCTGTTTGCTAATTTAACAAAATACTTCTTTTAGCAACACGTTCGTTCTATCTCGTCTGCAAAGTTTACACATATCAAAGTCGAAACAGAACACAAATACGGACAGAGAATAAAAGCGTACTGCGGTTCACCTGTGTTTGCTTTTCTGCTTATAGTTTACTAGCCATTCGTGTCTCTACATTGCCACATAAATTTACAGTGAATCCATGTTTCAATTCCAGTATTGTTTATCTTTTATTTATTTATTTGTTTATTTATTTTTTAACAATAATTAATTAGTTTGCTTGACTAATGTCGAACCTCTAGGATACACAGTAAAGGATTCGATTACGGCAACAAGCTCCGCATTTGCAAATAACTATGAATTCATTTAATTAATTACATGAATAATTAATTAACTGCCAACACTAATTAGGTCTAATTTAATAATAATAATAATAATAATAATAATAATAATAATAATAATAATAATATTAATAATATTAATAATAATACTACTAAATAATAAATACATAATTTATTTTAAATTTTAATTTTAAAATCAAAGAAAAAATGTCGTTTGTATAATTCATTTAACTGATATTGGTTTGCCAATGTTCGAGAAGGAATGAAGTAATGAAGGACTGAGTTCTGCAGTTTCAGTGTCGAAGTAGGTATTCATATAGATAATTTATCCAACATGGAGAAAAGTATCCGAAATTTTCCGAAAATAAATTATAGCTCGAGCGCATGCTATATTACGTCACGGCATTTCGTCATTCAAACGCTATCACCCACAACAAGTGTTAAGAATCTGCATCCATGTACGACAAAGTCTACCAAAACTTAAATCCAAACAATGGAAATACCCAAACAGGTAAAATAATAATTTTTTAAATCTCAAGTTTGGAAGTTTAATTTTTAAAATTGTAATTAACATTACAAATATGTTTATAATCAGAGAAATATAATCGCGCATTGTTCAAAAATAGGTCTGTACTGGTTGCTGAAGTACTACTAGTCTACTGGTCGGAAACAAAATGCATTGTAACGTTGGAAGATAGTTAAAGATATTAACGAAAATACTCCAACGCTCTTTTGAATTATGTTACAATCAACAAACTACTATGTAAAAGAAAAACAAAAAATATGAACTTTTTAGAAACAAATTTTAAATTCAAAATTGAAATAAGCAGTTGTGCATTTTGTAGACTTTACTGTATGCATGACAACGCGAGATTTGATAACATTAATTTTTATTTATTATGATTGAACTGTTTTCCCTTACATGGATAAAAATGATCAATTAATAATAATAATAATAATAATAATAATAATAATAATAATAATAATAATAATAATAAAAATAAAAAATAAATAAATAAAATCAAAAACAAAGTAAATGTTTTTTTTAAAATTATTTTAGTTTTCTTTCTTTCTTGTTCAATAATGACACTTGTGTAATGTTTTTTAAATCTAAATTTAGTCACAGCCTCAGTGATAAAAACTGTATTTGTGATATTAAAATAAATATTACAACAGAAAACGTGTTAGATAGTTTTTCTGTGGACAGAGAGATACAGTCACCATTATATTTTTCAAAGTAACCAAATCTCATTGCTGACTATTTCATTTGTGGTTTAATTTTTATTTTAGGATGTTTTGTCAAAAGATGAAACAGTCGAATTCAAAGATACATGTCCAGGTTGTAACAAAAGTTATGGCTCTGATATTGAAGATCATGTCCAGTTTACAAAACTTTCCTGTGGACACTCACTCTGTGCTAAGGTCTGTAATTTATTAATTATTTTATTATTTTATTAAAACAAATTAAACTGAATCAATGCTTGGCTGTATGGCTCATGAGCATGGAGGACAAAACAAAGGGGAATTTATTTTTACTGAAATTGGGACTTTTGTTCTGACCTGTTTAAATTGTTGGGCAATTTGATACTCTTCCCCATAACCAAAAAATAAATTTAGGCCCATGGATCAATATATTTTAATATTATCTCATATTAATTACAAAATGTTGATACATGTGAGGATATGGTATAGAGTAGTTTCTTACAGATTTTAGAATTTTGGGTGCTTTTTCCTATAATGAAGACATCATATAATCATTGATTTTGTATAACAGTTACATGCTTTGGTTGGAATGAGAAATATCTCTATAAAGACACTTAGGAGGATTGATTCTGCTTCCTGCTATCTCAGTGTAACTGAGTTTAAAATGATAAATAATGTTTGTTTTGTTTTGAATTTTTTAAATATTCAATATTAATAACATTTTGTTATTTTTAATTTATTTTTTGTAAGTGACTCTGTTTTTACATATTCCATCCACACTTATAATCTTTAAAAAAGATTTTCAACTGTGATTTTTGTTTTTATTTTCAGTGTATAGAAGTTCAGTGGTGTAATTCAGCCACTAATGATGCTGAAATAGTCACATGTGAAATCTGTCACGTTGAAGTTAAAATTTCTCCTATCTTAGTAAGTGTCCTTCTTTTTTTTTTTTCTTTATTTCTTTATTTCTTTTTTTAATATAGTATTCTAAATACAGTAGTGTTAACAGTTAGGATTACATTCTACATAGGAGATTTGATATCTGGAGCTTTATTAATAATTAATTATAAACGCTTATTTATCTGCTGCTGGTTTTGTTGTGGTTTGTAAGGAAAAAAAAATAAAAAATTATGTATTGTTTTAAAATTATATTTATACATGTATTTTAAATGTATATTGGTATATTTGTTTACAGGACCCAAGTATTGACAAGACTCAAGATGCTGGATCGTTAAAACTAGAAATGTCTGCTTTTCTCCAAAAGCAGATTAACAAAGCCCTGTTGGACACAGAACAAACTCTACCTCAGAATGTCCAGCCATTTGACCCATCTGTTTTGAACAAAATTAATACTGCCGCTTATTCACCAACTGTCTCGAGATCACAGAGGCTGCCAACTCAAACCAGACAAATGCAGATGACACGATCAGATATTTCATGTTGCATTCCAACAGAGGAGCCACCAGTGACATCAAAGTCACCTCAGATTGAGCTTGGTGATGAGTTCTTGAAATTTATGGCACAGCAAGATGAAGAACATTTGGAACAGTTGCTGTACACTCTGGGGTGTTCTCCAATCAAAGGTAACACTGCCTCGTTTAAAGGGCAGAAGCTGCAGCCTTCTTTTCACCCTTCGTCTGACTGTCATAAGTGTTTGTTGCCTGAGTCACCAACCAGCTCACACCCTGGGCGTTCTAGACACCTGAAAAATTTAGGATACTCGTTTTGTGGACCACAAAAGAAGTTTGAGAAGTCAAGATCTGCTGGAAGACATATTTCCAAACAGTCGGACTATCCATCCCTTCATGGCAGATCCTCTTCCAAATTTTCAAAATACAGAGCTTTCTCTCGATCTCTCAAATTTGACACCCAAAATCTTGAGACACTTTCTGCAGTGGCTTCGATTCAAGATGATCTAGACTCCTCTATGTCAGAAACACTCCTTCAGCCACCACAGAAACCACAAGGTAAAAAGGACACAACCAACAAACCCAAAAGTAAAAGGAAAAGTTACACTCTGCCTCACAAAACTGAGCACAAGGGTGAGGTGAAACCAGATACAAGATGTGTTCACGTTTTACCACAGACAAGTGGCTCAGACTCCGAGTCTAATTCCTGTGACAGCCAAGCTGCTGAGTCAAAGTTTGGAGTATTGAAGAAACAAGTGATGCCAGATGGCAGCAACATAGAACATTTGTTCTTGGTGCCTACTGACTGGCTTTCCAACAAAGTTGAAGTGAAAATTGTTCCATCAGAATCTACATCTTCTCAGGAACAGACAATGCCTACTGAAAGTTTGGAAAACAATTCATCAGAGATTTACACAATGGCAAATTCTGTAACAAGATACGAAAACTGCATTCCTGCAGCTCAGGCCACATGTTGTGAGGGGACTTTTGTGCAGTCAAACCAGACTAACATGGACAGCAGTAAAACCACAGACAGCATTGACATTCTCTGTACAAGAATGTCTCTTACCTCAACAGATGAAACAGAACCAGCCTATAAAACTAATTCTATGAACACAGTGACTGAACCTCCAAACCTGTCAAATATTGCTGATGCTCAAAAGGTTTTCATGAACAGCAGACCCGACACTGACCCTAACTCTTTATGCAGAGGAAGGATGACACCAAAACAGGATGGTCCCAGTGTCACTGAAATGAAAACAAAGAACGCAGAGCCTTCTGAACAGATGTCAGAGTATGATGGTGTTCTCATCAGTGGGAATGAACCATGTGTTATTCTGATGGCCAAAAACCTGGACTGTATTGACGAAACCGTGTTGACCAGTCAGCCAGAACCTCCTGTAAACAATGAGTTAAAAACTTCATCAGGTGCAGAGCAGCATCTCTTCCTTCAACAATCTCAGGGAAATGCATTGGCTACTGATGGAACAATCACATATACTTTATCAAATGATAATGATTCAGTTTTGTCCAACAATGAAGTAAAAAGAGGAAGGGCCACTGATCTGTGGGCAGCTCCATCTTCAAACTATGCAAGCAAAGGAATGACATCAAAATGTCAAAAACAAATGTTTTCACCATCAGCTGAAACATATGTTGCCAAGGATCCGATGAAATTAGGAACTGGTAGAGACTTACAGTCCAATGTGCTGTTGACTTCTCCAACTAGTGCTAATAGGTATAACAAAGTGACAAATTCTGTTAACATGGGAAAAACGGGAACGACATCAAGAAATTACACTAACAGTAGAATGTTTTCCACCTTCTCAGATGTCTCCAGTGCCTCTAATTCATGCAGCGCATCCAATTCTTACACTAGCTCGGAGAGTGACTTTGGTAGTCCTCCAGCTTTTGACAATCTTGACGTTCTCCGAATTCCAAGTTCATTTAAACAGCCAGCTGATGGTAACAGCACTGGAAAAAGATCTCATAAGTATGGCATACCATCACAGTATGCTGCAAGCAGGGACTGTGATCAGCGATGGAAGAAATGGAGATATACAGTTGCAGATGACAGTGCTGAAAAGACTGAGTTCACTAATCGAAATTCACAAAAATCTTCTTCATCTTGCGATTTCCATTCTTACTTGAATGAACAAACAAGAAATCATGACATGCAGTGTTTCTATCGTAGGCTGCATCCTGAATATCTTCTTAAAGAATTGGAAAAATTGGTTTCTAGTCCAAACTCCAAACTTGAGCTGACTGTTTTGCTTCAGAAATTGTCAGAACTTCATGAAATCATAAACCTAAGAAGTTCAGGAAATAGTCAGATGGTTTTCAATGACTCATTAATCTCTTGTGAGTCTGAAAAGGATCTTTTCTATGGTATTATGATGTCTGCTGCCTCAGTGATTTCATTTGTGAAAGCGTATCAGGTCACAGCTAGAAATGAAGGAAAAATAAACCAGAACTGTATGGGTCTGATCAACTTCTTTGACAAAATAATCCGACATGGTGTCATTCTCATCACAAAGATGTTGTTTGGCTACAACCACCTGCTATACACACACCAAGAGAACAGTGTAGACAAGTCAGCCTGCTTTCAAAACCAGGCTGCCACCATGAACTCTCCATCTGTTTTTAGAGACAAAACCGAAAACCCAGGCACCATTACAAACCTGACGCCTCATGATCATGAAGAGATGACTCAGATGACTAACCAGCAGTCAATGGCAAAGTTCCAGAAGGTCATGGCTTACATAAAAGAGCGACAGAGATCAAGAGGACTTAACTTAAGAAATGAAAATCTAGCTGAGGACCAGTCGAATACTGAAATGATGTCAAGCAATCAAAACTATGGCTATGTTAGTACTGCAGACATAAGTCAGGCTGATCAAGATAAAGGTGGAGAATCTTTCAGACAGATGTTCACGTGTAGAAATGAAGCTCGGCCAATTATTCAAGAAAGTGGGATGAACAGCCAGCCAGTCAGTTATGCAGGTATCATATCCACAGAACCTGAGTGCCACGTCAGAGGTGTCCAGTATGATGACAAAACTTCACAGTTAGAGAATCTTGCTGAAATGAAATCAGCTGAATGTGATGGATATGTACACGATGCCAAAGTAATGGGTATGGTATCAGACGTTGCCCTCAACATTGAAGTTGGAATTGCTTCAACAAGTTCACCAGACAGCTGTCAGTCTGACAGTGCTCACATTCCTCTGAAAACTGTCTCCACGCCAACAGCTGCTCTGTCAGCTAACATTATAACGTCTCCAAACATGAACATCAACTTGATGCAGAAACAAAACAAAACAACGACCAGAAAACCTCGAACTTCGAAGAAGTGGAAAACAAACACTCATCCGAAAATTTCCACTATTGGCAACACTCTGCAGTTTTGTTCAGGTCAGTCAGAAGAGCCACGAGTGAAGAAAATGAAGAATGAAAGAGGAAAAACAAATAGTAAATCGTCATCCAACAGAAGTCAGAAAAGTGGTGGTGATGTGAGTGGGAGGAAAAGGCAGATGTCTGTGGATTCTCCTGGTGGCTATGGTGAAGACCTATCATTAAGCAAGAAAATAATTAAAAGTCAAATAGGTAACATTTGCATTTAGTAGTAAGACACTAAATATGTGTATTTATTTTTAACAGATGGACAGCTCCATCTGTATGGAAAAAGTATGGATACGTATTAAGTAGTTAATCTTAATAAATGTAATATCCGGTACCTTTTCATAAGATGCTATATCATGTCATGTAATGTACAATAATGTACTGTGTATAATAAATACTATGGTTACAGGACCAATTATCTGGCATCCTGAAATCTGGAAAGACCAGAAAACTGGAAGTTTTTTTCCAATGCTATTTTCATAGTTTGTACTTGCAGGATTTGTCCACACCAGACTGGAACTACTCTTTCAAGCTGCTTGGTGTTAATTCACTTGCCACATTGTTTACTTGTTGTGTATTGTCAATTTTCTTTATGTTTTTAATTTTAAAATGTTTATGCATAATTATTTACGTATTTAGATGCCTTGGTACCACAAAACCTGAAAATCCAGAAATCCAGAATGCTTCAGGCCCCAAGGAGTCCAGATAATTGGTCTGGTACCCATACAGCTAAATGAAACTAGATTCAAAGTGTTCCATTCTTTAATACAGTATCATGATACTAAAGACAGACAAAAACACAAGTGTAAACCATAACTTACAATAGTGATGTATAAAATAAATAATCAATCATTTCATAGTATTAGTACTGTACAGTACTCTAAGAGTAACTTGATTATAATGCTGAATCACATTTCATAATACAACTTGATTTTAAGTTATGTTACTGAATTTATTTTGTCAAGCAAATTTATTAACATGAACAAACTAATAGCTTTAATAAACATTTGGCCACTAAGTTGTCTGCTATTTCTAGAAGATGATGTGTCTGTTGAAGACAGTGCCAAAAAATCCACAAACAAAAGTGCAGTGATGAAGAACAGATTAGCTTTGAGAAGGACGAGTTCTAGAAAGAGAAAGAAATCTCAGTTTTCCAGACCTCCATACAGTTCTTCATCCGAAGAAATAATTCGGCCACCTAGACGACGTGGCTTCCAACACACAGATGTATGTAAAGTCACTGCATTTTTTAAAACTTTTTCTTCTTCTTGTGTGTGTGTGTGTGTGTGCATGTCTGTGTGTGAATATACACAGGTATATTTCCTTTTGATTTGTGTTCTTACAACATTCAAACTTAAAATTTCCTACATGACAAGTGTTTTGATACAAAAAATATATGTATAAAATTACTGCATTTTCACTTGCTTTCCCATCTGTATTGTTGTTTTCATATCTGTGTATGTTTTGCACACACATATATACACACAAACAAACACACTCAGACATGTCCCAATAAAATGAATACTGTCTTTGATTTGTTAAGAATACACAGTCACTGTAGACCATTTTGGATCAAATACAGTTGATAATATGCAGAGATGTATTTCATAAGTAGTTGGTCACATTAATTCTTAATTTTCGCTTTCAGTGCAGTAACTGTTAGCAGATTGTATGTGTACATTTTAATGGGACACTCTTATACATAATTTATATAGATATGTATACATTTCAGTTTACATGGACACTACCATATGTATTCAAACACATATGAAAATATTTTTTTGAATGAATATTTAAAATAGGTATTTAAAATATTTGTGCTTTGATAAATTTTCTCTTTTCTTTATTTTTACAATTCAGAAATGTTACAAGATTTTTACAACAGTTTTTAATCACAAACGAAGTGATGAATTCTGTAATGAGATTCTGTCTGAGCAAAAACCTGATTACTACAAAGTGGTCAAACGTGGAATGTGGCTAAACTTGATAGCTCAGAAACTTCGTCAGGGCATCTACCAAACACTCAGAGAATTTGTTGATGATTTTAGACTTGTTTTTAAAAACTGCAGAGCCTACTATCCAGTAAGATTGATACTTATCATATCTTATTTCATTATAAATAGTTATTAAAAAAACAAAACATGTATAGGTGCAGATAGAAACACATATAAATATTGTCATTTCTACATGTACCCATATTCAGTGTATGTTTTTATGTATATGTTTGTTTATACATATGTGAACTACCTCTTAAAAATATCATACACTTTTATGTAATTTATATAAATAGGACAGCCATTCTTATGCACATACATGCATACATACATTAGCTTGCACAAAGAAAACACACATACATGCAGCTATACATTTGCAGTCTACTTTTGTATGATATTATTTACAGCCAGATTCCGAAGCTTATGAATCCGGTGAAATCTGCAGTCAGTTGTTTGAACAACTGTTAAAGGAAGCATTCCCAGATAAATCATTATAAGGTATGCTAATATAACATTTTTAATTTTCAAATTATGTTATATATAAATGTATGCTTTAAAGTAGAATATTTGAATACCTTTGAATACATTACATTAAAGGCAGAGAAACAGACTGGTAGACACAAAAATTGAATTTGGATCATATGATGGATATTTACAAGATTTATCAGTGCTAGAACAGTACCACCCTTGTCAGCCACATTTAACTGTACCTGGGAACAATTTTTTATTACTTTTGAAACAAATGTGTGTACATTAATAATTTTAATATTGGTTACCAAAAAATTGAGTTCCTGGGAGTTAGACCACCGAATTCTAAGCCCTTCAAAAATCAGACCAACAAAACACGAATAAAAGAGAAGTGGATTGTAGTTTATTGGTTTGAAACTGTTATTTACTGGGTAGGATTGTTCTTTATCAGGTCACCCATTAGACTACTTCTGATTTGATGCTGTACAGTGTGTCAGTCAAAGATTGTGTAAGAGATGTCCTGAGTGTAGGAAAAAACTAGTTTTCTTAGTGATGTAATCAGCAGAATAACTGTTATAGTGTTCATCTCTTAATTTCATTGCAAAAGTCTCATAAAAAAAAATAAAAAAAATAAGTTAAGATAAAAGTTTGTTCCGACGTGGTTCAACATACATTTTCATTATCAGTTATAATTTCAATGATTCTTTTTGTCTTTTTTCTTTTTTCAGTGGAGAAGGAATAATTATCCTAATATATTTTTGTTTCATTTTAGAATTTCAGTCAGCCTATAAAACAAGCATGCACATGTTGGAGTATATTATCATCATTCAAATAAACCAGTGCTTCTTGACTTTTTATTTTTCAGCTAACAAATTTCAAATATTTCTTAAGGTTGGGGTCCCTAGGTTAAATTATATGCCGTGATGGAAGAATGGTGAACTGAGCATTGTAATTATAAACAGTTATAGGTTATAAATATTTAGCCTTTATCAAAGCTGTATGACCTAGAGTTCACTTAAAGATTGTGAACACCAATAGTTCAAACAGTGTAAATTTATACAAAAACAAAATATAATTTTTTTTTTTTTTAACTAAATTTGTACAACAGAATAATATAGCTCACTTATAATAAATTATAAAAATATTAGATGTAATTTTACAAATACAGTTAAATAAAAATGCTATGTAGAAATGTCCATGTTAATATATAAGAATAATAACTAATTTTTTGTTTTTGTTAAATATATTAACTATTCTAGGTTATTGACAATAAATTCCAGAGTTGCAGGAAAAAAAAAATTGTGGTTGTCTCAAAGAGAGGTGAGAAATGAAGGAAAGAAAGAAAAAGAAGGAGACAGATTTCTGCTACGATGGTGATGGATTTGTTTAACACTAGATTTGACTGATAAACAGACTAAGTTTTAAAAAAACACTGACCAATTTTTTTTTTTTTACTAGGAACACCTTGTAATTATTGTAATAATAAAGTTTTTAATGTTTAGGTGGGTTTTTTCAAGCACTGGGTGCCACATGAATTTTGTGATTAGCAGATTTGAAAAAAAAGAAAATCAATTTATTAATCTTCCCATTGCAATTTTCTTCTTATATGTTGTGATTGTTCAAATTAACTGTTTCATGTTTTTAATGACGTTACAGAAAATATTTTTATTGAATTATATTTGTAGAGAAGTAAGATTAAGTGATTATATTTATTAAATTTTTTTTTTTTATTATTTCATTTCAGTCAGTGTAGTTGAAGAAAAAAAAACAAATGTTAGATGGGGACAAAATGGTAATTTAAATTTCCCAGTGACCTTTGCTGCTTTCTTCGTTTTCTTTTTTTCTTTACCTAGATGATTTATTTTTGATTTGGTACATTTGAAAAACACATTCTCCCCTTTACAGGTTTTTGTTATCCTATGATGAGAAAATGTGATTTTTCATCTCTGTAGACTGTTCAACAATTCATCAGACCAGTTTGTAAAAGGTCAAAGTTTTATTTCAGCCAAATTTAGTCAGCACACAAACATTTTATTTGTTCTTTCGCACCAGAGTCTATCCACTGTCATGCAGTGGAATTAGTCACTGCAACAAAAGTTTGACAAACTGATACAACAAATTTATTTCTGCTAAAACGACATTTTTACTTTATAATCAAGTTAGACAGCATACTTTTTTTTTTCTTCTTAATAAGCATTTAATTGGCTTAAGCTTTCTATTATTAGCACAGTATTTTGAAAACTAGGGTGCAAGAGGAAATGTATGGAATGTAATTGGTATTTGTGTGTTTTTCTTCTCATTATTACATTACAAACATGGTTTTATATATATTGTACAGTGTTTAGTTCCTGACTAATTATTCAGGGTAAGGATTTAAATTACACATAAATATATTTTTATTTAAAAAAAAATTTTTATCATTATATTGTGCATAATTTTCACAATAAGGTAAAAAAGAAAAAAAAAAATTCTGAAAAACGAAAAATCCCCAAAACACCACAAAAACAAGATTAAAGCTACAAATATTTTCAGATATGTATTTTATAACAACATGACACTTCTTATTTCAATTTCAAAATTAAATGAATTCTTACCACTACCAAAATCATCTTCTTTTACACACATGTACACACATGAACATGCACAGATTTTACATATTTCACAAGATGCACCTCTTCACAAACAGAAACAGAAAAAACCATGTTAACAGTAATTTATGTCAGATAATTCCAAATTATATTTTATTATTATCATTGTTTTTATTTTTATTCATTCTATGACTGCAGCACGTCTGTATTACATTAGACCAGGCAAGCAGGATTTGTCAATATTATTATTTTAATATCCACAATGGCGACATATTCATCAGAAAAACAGTCATACAATGATGTTTGTTTCTTCCTAAATTAAGTGTTATAATAAACAACCATTTATGATACTGTGTTTGTATTTTTTATTCTATATAATGCATTTCTCTTGTTCTAATTTTTACGTTGAATTCTGTTCATTATAAAGGGAAGCTTATCAAGGAAAAGGTGTCCACATATTGACAATGATATTTTTTTTTTAAAGGTTAGAAGGTTAGAATGCCAAAGGTTAGAATGCCAAACACAATGAGGCTATGTTCAGCATCATTACAAAAAGTATACCTTAGCTGGATAAAACTGTTACATTAAGACTTAGTAGTTATTTCTTTTTACCTAAAGCAAAAATCAAGTGAAGTTTTATTTGTCAATTCACATATGCTAACAAAAATGATGTATAAATCTAACTGAACAGTAATAATTTACTAAATACTATAATTCATCAGATAACATTTTAAAGGATGCTGGACTTACAAAATTTTATATAACAACTTCATATATGCTTGGAAAAAATTGAAGAAGATGAAAATAATAATAAAATTTTAAAATCGGGCTTGCCTTAAAAAAATTTATGATATTTTGATGGAGATTAAAATTACTCAAACAAACTTAAAATTAATGTATAACTGAATATAATACACTATTAACTGAAAATTCAAACAAAACTTTTACTCATCTTATTGCAGTTTTGATGTTAATTAACAAAACTTAAAGATGTCCAGATTATTGAAAATTCAAACAAACCTTTATTTTGCACTTCGAAAGGTCAAAGTTATAGTAGTGCATAAAAAAGAAAGAAAAAAGATGTATTTGTATATAATTATTGACAAACATAGATTTTGTCTCTATATATTGTTGAAGCTAAGTATGCCTTAAATGATGTTAATAAATACAGTATGATTAAAACATTCTCTATACAGTTTGCTTTCTACTGATGATTAATGATAGCTTCAAGCTTTATTATTTACTTGTGTATTTAAGATTAAAATTTAAAAAAAGTATAACGTATAGAATTTACATTGTTTGGATATAATAATCTAAAACTACTGTTCTCATTAATAATGTAATCCTTTAATTTTATCTTTTACTTTCTGTTTTTATACAAATCAAGGAAACAGAGAGAGAGAAAAATTATCCAATGATAAACTATAATTAAAAATAGAAACAAACTGAAATCTACACCTGTTATTGATGTTCATAAATTATATTACATATACATGTATGACATCCATTCCTTCTCATCAAGAAATATTAAAATTAGCTTTTTCTTTTCTTTTTTAGAATAATACAAGTTAATAAAGATGAATTTAATTATGCACAGCTTTGCCTTTCTTAACTGCTTCATCATATTTTATATACACTTTTGTCATTTTTAACAGTCAAAATATCTTAATGAAAAGGTTTGAGTAACTGACAAACTGTCATCTTCAAAACCACTTCCACAATATGGCAGAAATAGTGAGAAAAACCCTTGTCATAAATGATACTTCCAGACAAAGACAGAACTTAAAGTATTTGCAAATAATGCCAAGTCTTAGATTCAAATCTCACTTCTGAGATAAGTCTTGCATGTGATCTGTGATTCCATCCATCCATTTAGTATGGCACTTATTTATATATATTATATGTATATATACATACAAAATTATTTTGTTGGAAGGCAGGAATATTTTTTGTAGAGACATTCTCGAACTTCTGAAATATAAAATAATAATTTTAATAATAATAATAATTGTAATAATAATAATAATAATAATAATAATAATAATAAATAAAAGATAAAATAATATTAATAATGGACAAATTAAAGTAATAAAATGATGAATATGCAAAGATCTCGACACCATAACCAGATCAAAAAGCAAAATATAATAATAAAATTGAATATGTAACTATGTATTTAGAATAAACACTTTCATGTTGTGAACAGTATCACATCTGAACTGTACAATTTACATATTAATATAAAGATATTTAATAAAAATGTAAATAATAACAAAAATAAGTAATATTTTAAAAACTATGGTAACTATAAAAAAATAACAAAAACAATATTAGTAGTAGTAATAATAATTATAATTAATAAAAATAATAAAAATGGTGATGATGATTGTGGTGACATTAATTGTTCAATGAAATTTTTTTTTTTTTTAAATTTTAAATTTTTTTTAAAAGTAAAAAATAATAAAGAAAACTTAAAATCATACCATCAAAAGACATTGTGTAAAAATCAGGAACATACTGTCTCTTTAACTTATTCCAGTATGTCTGTAAATACTTTGGTGTCATCTTGCTGTAAATAAAATTTAAAGATATTAGTAGACATAATTATCAGCTTTTGTAACTAGTCATACATTAGTGAAAAGCTGCTAACAGAGCTATTCAAATCATCTTCATTTAAACTGTAGTTTACAAATATCTCAAATTAAACTGTAATTCAAAATTCTGGTATTTAAACTGATTTAAAAGATCTTGATTAAAAGTGTAATTTAAAAAATTCTAAATAAAATGTTTAAAATGTAATTCAAATATACTGATTTAAACTAATTTAAATGATAATCATTGACAAAAAAATATAAATAGAATGAATCTCAATTTTTGCAAAATAAAATATTTTCAGTGTAATTTTAATGAATGAAATCAAATGACTATTTAATTACAAAATGTACAGGCACTTTTAACTTTTAATATAATTAATACAGAAATGTCTTTATTCAGGACTGAAAGATATATAAAAAAAATAGACAGAGCTTCCTCACACACACACAAACACAAACACACACACACACACACACACACACACACACACAAATGTAAACGAGTTCTGACTCAGAAGCATGTGCAGGGATACGAACTCAGTATCTGTCAACTGTGAAGTGGTGACACTTCACCACTAAACTTACTTGCCAAATTCCTTGGCAATCTCAGACCAGTCAATGTCAAACTCATGAGCTACTTCAACTTCATTTATTCTGAAACAAAAACCACCACAGATGAAAAAATAAACACAGGGAAATATATAAAAAAAAATTATATTTATAAGAATTTTTGTATTTAGATCCTAAATACAACATTTACATGAGAAAGAAAGATATAATAACCAATAATTCATAAATTGCTAAAATTTTAATTTTTTAATTCTTTTTTTATCAAAATATAATTATCTATAACAACATTTTTTAAAGATTTAAAATAATATATTTAGCTATTTTGTTAGAAACAATTTTTTTTTGAGATATTCAAATTAGTTACTAAATCAAAGGAATGTTCAATCAGACTCCATTAAGAGCAGTGAACCAGATTCCTATGAATGAGAAGTGAACTACTGCCAGAAGTAAATTACTCACAGTTTAACGAACAATCTTTTGTTTTCTATCTTGCCAAATACTCGTTTATGATTTTTACTGTCATCATGAATACGAAAAAGCCTGCAAGAAAAAAAAGCAAAATGAAGTTAATACATGGATGTATCACTTTTACAAACTATCTTAATTTATTCTGTTAAATGATGAACTGAAGTATTTGTTTATATTTGTACAAAAAATTTAAGACTGGATTCAAAAAATATTAGGGAAACTAGTTTGTCATTAGTTGAAATGTTTTTTTTTTTTTTATATGTAATCTGTTTTATAATAGAAACAACATGACTATCTGCTGCCTTAAGTTAACACTGGAGAAAAAAAGGAGAAAAAAAAAGATATAAGAAAGAAACACATCCACACACAAATACTCCACGATGGCCTAATCATTAAATATTTCAATGAAATTGGTTTTCCAACATCATTACCATAATGTCTTAATGATCAGTGTCACATTTCTATTATAGTCCCAAACAAAAACTAAATTTCTAAATTTTTCTCTCTTTTGACAGATGAAAGATAAAACAAATGGCCAGTGCTGATTCACTGACCAGGTAGTGGACAAACCAGTGTTTCTTGCACTGACACACTGTCCGAGTGGGCACTTTGCTGGCTATCTCTGCCCAGGGAAGATGTCGGTACTGGTCACTAGGAATGTTGTGCTTTTTCATTACATCTTCTACAGCCTCGCGCAGTTGTTGTGTTTCTAGATCTGAGAATCTTCCTTTACCTTTATTAACAAACAAATAAATAAATAAAAATAATAAAAATAAATAAACATATAAATAAATTAATAAATAAATAAATAGATAAATTAATAATAATAATAAAAAAATAAAATAAATAAATATATATCTGGTTTAATTTCGGAGCCAAACATAGTATACAGCATCTCAAAAAAAATAAAAATAAAATAAAAATAAAAAATAAAAAGACCGAAACATGATAATTAATTTTTTTTTATTATTTCTTCCAATACATGCATGTATGTTTTCATATATGTGCATGTTTTGAAAACCAGCTTGCACACACACACACACACACACACACACACACACACACACACACAGATACTGTTAAATCATCCTGTTAGCAAGACACTTGTAACACCTTTTATTATCAGCAAAATATGTCCTAGCATGAGAAACATGTTTAATATAGATTTGTTCATATGCAGGAATAGGATGGCCGGCCACCCTGCAACATTTTGGGGCCACCATTGTGCCTGAAATTCAGAAAATGTCTGCCCTCATTTGTCTAAATTGTCTGTAAAACATGATGATAATTACTGCAATATTGCCTCAAATAAGTCTGTAATTATTGTCATCTGCAGGCATTGATCTGTCAAGCAAATATTAATTTTCAACACTAAAAAACAAATACAAACGACACCTTTTTAGCACCAATAAACAAATACAAACAACACTTTTTAGCACCAATAAACAAATACCAATGACACTTTTTAGTGCCAATAAACAAATACCAATGACACTTTTTAACGCTGATAAACAAATACCAATGACACTTTTTAGTGCCAACCAATGACAAATAAACAAATACCAATGACACTTTTTAGTGCCAATAAACAAATACCAATGACACTTTTTAGCGCTGATAAACAAATACAAATGACACTTTTTAGGCTGATAAACAAATACAAATGACACTTTTTAGCGCTGATAAACAAATACAAATGACACTTTTTAGCACCAATAAACAAATACAAACAACACTTTTTAGTGCCAATAAACAAATACCAATGACACTTTTTAGTGCCAATAAACAAATACCAATGACACTTTTTAGTGCCAATAAACAAATACCAATGACACTTTTTAACGCTGATAAACAAATACCAATGACACTTTTTAGTGCCAATAAACAAATACCAATGACACTTTTTAGTGCCAATAAACAAATACCAATGACACTTTTTAATAAACAAATAAACAATGACACAGTAAATACAAATTTTTTAGTGCAAATACAAATGAAAGGCTGATAAACAAATACCAATGACACTTTTTAGCGCTGATAAACAAATACAAATGACACTTTTTAGCGCCAATAAACAAATGCAAATGACACTTTTTACCAGTAATAAACAAATATGAACAGTACATTTTAGTGCCAATAAACAAATACAAACAACACTTTTTGGGGCTAATAAAAAAAATAGAAATGACAGTTTTTAACAAATAATTACAAAAGTTTGACTATGACACTTTGTCAACACTGCCCTTTTGATGACAGGTGGTAAAAAAAAGAAGAAGAAAAAAATCCCTCTTTTCCAGTCTGGGGGAAACACTATAACAGAAGTCTTACCTCCTTTGCTTCTTATCTGGTAGTAGAAGGCAGACACTGAATCAGGAGACCTTCCCATCATTCTTCCTATTTTGAGCCACTTGGGTCCATACTTGTCTACAAGTCTCTCCAATTCCTGCTTCTCCTCTTCTGTAAACCTGCAACATTTTATGTCCATAACTGTCTGGCTGTGTGTCAGTGTGTGTGTCTATGTCTGTGTGTATAAAAATATGCATGCACATATGTTAAGCATGTGAATGTCTGTGTATGTATGTATGTATGTAACTGTGTGTTTGTGTGTGTGTCTGTGTATGTGTGTGTATATATGCATGTGCATATACATATCTATGTATGTGTATGTATGTATGTGTGACTATGTGTCTGTGTGTGTGTGTGTTAAAGTCTGTGAAACACACACACACACACACACACACACAGTCCACCCACAGACACTACATTATTAAAATAGCTCTACCTGAATTATCTAATACTGAACCACTCTTTAGCTAGTATAAAACTATATTCACCTTCCACTGACTTTGTATTGCTGAAAAATATGTTTGGCTCTTCTTAGGCATGACTTTGGTGTTCTGTTCAAGTTCTTACCTGTAACACAAGAAACAAATATGGCATGTAGTAAATGTTTTAAAAATGTGTCTGTCTGTTATGGTATGATACACGCTTTGCACACTTACAATAAACAGTTTTATCTGACTGCTGTTACAGAAGAATGAATAATTGAATGCATATAATAATATGTTTAGATTATATATAAACAATTTTTTTTTTGTATTCTTTTTCAAAGAATTATCTATTTTTTGCGTATTTCTAATATATATATCTTTTTTGTTTCTATTGAGGTATGTGCTATTTTTGGAGTAATGTCGCTCTTACCCAATCATATTTCACATTACAACACTGATTGTTTATAATTAGTGACTAAAAAATAAATAAATAAATTTAAAAAAAGAAAAAAGAAGAAATATTTGTTAAGAAAAATATGTTTATGATGATATCTTTGAAAATTATATTTAGAGATTTTTAAACCTGTTGAATTATTCTTAATTTACTTGTTTCAACTTAAAAAGAAATGATGCTGAAGAAGAAAGATTGAATCTTAAGTTTACAAGATATCATGATGTACTTATATTCATAGTCCTAAGGTTTCTTGTTAAAAAAGAAAAACTGTCAAACTAGTAAGTCAGAACAAACTACTATTTCTAAAACAATGTAGATTTATTTATTTATGAAAAAAAAAATAATAATATAAATTTTAAAAATATAATAAAATATAATGAAAAAAAAAATGAAAAAACATTAAACATTATAAAATCTCACTTGGTAATGTAACAACATTAAATAAAATGTTTAACATTTGAAATCATTAGGTTATGACGTCATCAGTGGCAACCACGTCTGACTTCAGCAGAAAGAATTTGTGATGGATATCAAAAGATAAAGTGAAATATAAATTCACCAAATTATTCCAAGAATGGTATCTGTGAGTATATTTAAGTTAATTCTTGTTATTAAAATGACAAATAATATAAAGAATAATACAGGGACGTTGTTTGATATGGTGGTAAATATTTGAAAATAAATAACTCAATGACCTTATTGTCAGAAAACAGTTGTATGTGACTATATTCCTTATATGTCAGCAAACAAAATAAATAATAATAAAAACAGGAAATTAATAAATTTAAACAGATAACTAATAGTCAGTATACTGTACCTGTTTTGAATATGTATTTGAAACACTGACAGTAATTCATAACCAAAACACTACAGAATTAATAAATTATTATATTAAAAAAAAAAATATTACAGAAAAAAAAAAAAAAAAAAAAAAAAAAAAAAAAAAAAAAAAAAAGTAATGAGTAGAAATGTTTTAAATATTATTTAAGAACTGAAATAAACAGCAAGAAAAATAAAACAATAAAGATAAAAGATGAATGTGCAAACAAAATCAGTGATAAATATGAGAAAATGAGAAAAATAAATAACAAGAAAATATAATATCTTCTCTGTGTGTGTGTGTGGAAAAATGAAAAGGACAAAAAAAAAAAAAAAGAAATAAAAAATATAATAATAAATAAAAAATAATAAAAATAAAGAGACCAAATGATCAAAAGAAACAAGACTAAAAAAAAAAAAAAAAAAAAAATGAATGGAAAATAAGAAGATACTAGAAAAGTGAATAATAAGACATAACAGAAGTAATAAAACAGAGGAATAAAGAATAAGAAGAAATAAAAAGAAATAAAAAAGAAAACAAGGAATGAAGAAAAAGAAGAAATAAAGAAACAGGTGAATATGAAATAACAAGAGAAGCAAGAAGTGAAAAAACAAAAAAAAAAAAAAAAAAAAAGTCTGCTGTAAGATGAAACAAAAAGATGGAAGAAAAAGAAGAATGAAAAAACAGAAGTAATAAAACAAAGAATCAGCAGAAACGTGAAAACTGAAGAATAAAATAAGCTTACCAAGTTTGCTGTAGAAACGTGTTTCCCGAATAATATCCCTAATTCGCTTTTGTAAATGAGCAGGTGATTCGCTTGTTACGTATAAAATATATTGGTGATCATCTTTACATATATCCTGAAGAACGTATAAAAAGAAACCAATCAATTTTTAATTTTACAATGTCGAAAATTTATTCCAAAAAGAAAAAAAGAATACATTTTTAATTAGTTGTCAGAACTAGGTAAAAAACCAAATGTGACAAAATTCCAAATTACATAATAAAGGTATTTCTTGTTGTTACTAACTTATTATATCAGCCAACATATACACACCTGCAAACACACACAGTGTAGTCAAAATATGACACCTATACACAATGAAACTGTAATTTAATACATACAAAGAACTTTGTTTTTGGTTTCTGATGCTGTTTTCTAAAAGGCATTAATAACAAATAAAGTAATGAATTTGTTGACAGATCTTAATCGAGTGGATTTCTCCTGGGTGGGTGCTTTCTCAGGATTGGGAAAGCCTGCTGAAAGGTGTTTACTGACAACAATAAATTTCAACATGTTGCCAACATATTTTGTGTAGGAGAATAACAGCTGAAAAACACTAGTTACATAAATGAAGACAACACACAAATAAATGAATAACAACAGCCCAGCATGAAAAACATATCGGCTATTGGGTTAAAGACAACAAGATAACAACTTGTGATAATTTCATGTTGTATTTATGCCTGGAGTAGTCAACTTTCAATAGCTGTGTTCATTTCCTCAACTGCCGAATCCAGATAAGTTTACTTATAAAGCACATATACAACACACAAACACTAATACAAACCTTCAAAGCTCTTTTGTAATTCTTCTTCAAAATTCGATCTTCTTCCGGTGTCCAGAATCCTTTTCTAACCCGTATGCCTGGAAATGTTTAAATGGTTTTCTTTTAAAGCACAGCTAGTTTACTGAGTGAATCGGATATTAGACACATTTTATGAAATACTGAAGCATTATGCATATTTCCTGATAATACATATTTTCGCTAACATGCATACATACATACATACTTACATACATATATAAATAATATGTAGTTTTCATTTTTATTTTAACGATACAGACATAAAACAACTTAAATGTTGAAGAACTGATAACAGTAAAAAGGAATTTTTAATTACATGAACCTGAATAACTGACAAATTCTTATAGCAGCACTTAATACCAATAATTTTTTGTACCATTTGATTAAGGACCATTCAGCAGGAACCATACAAACAGGCTTATAATGCACCACTCTCTTACGGTTAGCAAGAATGGATCACACACACACACAGACAGACAGACAAGCAAGTTATGAAAAGACATAAGGATTGGGATAATACTGGTAGAACTAAAAACCTAACCAAGATTGTGTAGTAGATAATCAGAATTTCTCATCAATGTTTCTGTTACTCTGTTACTGCCATGAATAATCTCCGACACCTCATCTGGCACCCACAGTGGAATAATCGGTTTCTTCACCAACACATTCTTATTCGCATCAACTACATTAACATCTGCTGGAGCACCTTCCGTCAATGATGTTGCTTCATGGTGTTCGCTTAATGAAGAGGAATCAATGAATTGTTTTGTTTTAGACTTTTTCTTTTTTTTCCTTTTAGAAGACTTTTTTCCATCCTCTGAATTCATTGTGTCTAATGGAAATTTATCTGTTGGTGGTTTCAGCACTTGTTTGTCTGTTTCTTCCATTGTTTTATGCTTTTTCTTCTTTTTCCTTTTAGAATATTTGTTTCCATCCTCTGAATCACTTACAGAATTCACATTATCTAAGATAATGTTTTCTGTTGATGATGTCTCTTCATGAATGTTGTTTTCTGGAGTGAAAGTTTTGCAATCAATGAAGTCTTCTTCATTTCTCGACTTTTTCTCCTTTTTTCTTTTTCTTTTTTTCTTTTCAATTTCTGAATTGGTCTGATTTACGATGTTTTCTGTTAATGATGTCACTTCATGTTTGTTGTTTACTGAAGTGAAAGGTGTGCATGTCTCTTCATCTGAATCAACAGATTCTTCTACTGTTCTAGATCTTTTCATTTTTTTCCTTTTTCTATGTTTTCCATTTTCCATTTCATTTGCAGAATTCACTTCATCTAAGATAATATTGTATTGTTTGTTTTCTGTCATTACTTGAAATCTTTCTGCAAAATAAAAATAATAATAATAAGAAGAAGAAGAAGAAGAAGAAGAAGAAGAAGAAGACGAAGAAGAAAAATATAGGAATAATAATTATTATTATATTACACTTGTAACAGATATAACACAATGACAGTAATAAAAAATAATGATAAAATTAGTTTGGTCTGGATGTCACATTTAACAAACAAAATCTAACATTTCTAGTGTGTTAATAATTTATGCATTTTCGATTTTGTTTTTAGTTATCTTAAAAAACTAATTGAAGATAGTTAACTTTCAAACGTCTATTTTTCTTTTAACTTATGAAATATAGATTCTCTGATCTATTTTCTAAAACAGGTTGGATGTGGAGATCGAAACTTTTGTTAGTTCGTGTTTTATTTAATTCTTTCCTTTTATGTTTCGATTCTAAATTTTGATCTTCTATATTCTGAACTTTCAAAGTAGCCATTTGTCATTTATTATATTATCAACATATAAAGGAAAAATAAAATAGGAAATATATTTTTAGTCTACTCCATGATTAAATTATATGAAACAATCAAGAATAAACTGAAAGTAATACCTTTTTTTCCATCCAAAAACAAGTGTTTATGGGTTTTAATGCGTAGCGTAGCTTTTTACAGTAAACGGTTGCAGTTTTACTTTGAATTTAACTGGAATGCGGAACGCGAAAATCATGAATAAGTGAAGTTGTATGTATTTCATTATGCAAACTAATTAAATTTAGACTGTATTTATATGCTTGTTAACTTGTCATTTACTGTCATTAAGAATATAATTTAATTAATATTATTTTTATGTAACGACTTTCTGTCATAAACTAGAGGGAATAAAAGGAGCAGTTTAAAAGTGAAAATCGGACCATAATTTAAATATTGCACAACGCATAGAAACCAAGATTGCAATTAATATCTGTTACAGCCGGTTATTATGATTTAAATATTATTAGCTGTTTTACAAACAGAAGAGTTTGGAAAGAGTTTGATGATGGAGAAAATAAAATGTATTCGTGGGTTTGAGAATGTTGATTGTTATTGTTTACTTTAAGCTGATAATTATAATAAAATAATAAGAATAAATAAATCGGTTATCTTCATAATCCTAAATTAATAAATAATGAAAATAATGAAAATAAATAAATCAATTACCTTCATGATCCAAAATTAGTGTCACGAATTAATCATTGAACGTGACACTGACAGTGTGACCAAATCTCATATTAATTTTCAAAATAATAATTTTAACATGTATGTATGTATAGTTTTATTTATGTTTCTTAATTTGTTAATTTTTTATTTTATTATCCTTCATACTGATTTCTTATTTTGTTTAATTTAAAGTGGAAATATGATGATGCTTAGAACAAGCTTAACTATATTTTTATACTTCCAAACAAGTATTTTCTCTCTCTCTCTCATTTTATAGACATTTTCTTGAACTAACCATTAACTTATAAACACACACACACACACACACACACACACACACTATTGTCTAGATCAAATTAATTGAATTGGTTCATACCTTTTTATTATTGATGGAATGGAATGGAAAAAATTTAACGTGCTAATCAGAGCCAGCTGTTGTGAAGCACGTCTACAACAGGCTCGCGCTCTGACAGGCCAGCAGGTGTGTCTGTCACAGAAAAGAGTTTCGGTAAAGAGAAAGGGCTTCTCGTTATTATTGCGGGACACAAGAGAGGGTTGAACAGATCAAATCGCAACGAACTGGCTGCAGCGTTTTGTTGTTGTTTTCCATTTGTTGGTGGTCTGTGACTTGTGCAGTTCATTCAATCTGTTGTTTTCATCATCAGGTTCGTGTTGCTGTTCAGTTCTTGGGTGCTCTTGACATTTTCATCTCCTTGCTGGCTGTTTCTTTATCATCCAACAATTCCCAACCTTTATTCTTTTCTTTTTTTCTCTTGCCAATGGTATTTTTATTGGTTTAACATGAGCAACATCAGTAATTAAAACACTAGTAGTCAATTTGTGCAGAACATATTTACAAGTGTTGACAAAATTTCATTTGATCTATGTTAGGTTATTTAATTTTTAATTTCTTTCTTTCAAGCCTGAAATGAAAAGTTTAGTTGTGAACCTGAAAAGAATAAGAATATGAACGTAGTTAACTTGTTTACATATATTATGTACAGTTTTAAGTTCCAATAACCTATTGGGTCCTATAATCCGAAAGTAAGTATTTTTTAAATTATTATTATGTTTGTTATATTAGTCTAATTGGCTAGTGAATTAATTTGTGAATCACCCGATCCATCAGAAGATCAATCGGCTGCTCAACTAATCAATCTGTAAGTCAATCAATTTGTTTATTTCTTGTTTTGGTTTTCTATATGGTGTGTTTGTTTGATGTGTTTGATTGTAATTGTGTTAATAAATAAATAAAAAATCAATCAAACTTTCATCTCTTTGAGTTTAAAGTTTGTGTTTTGTGTTCAATAATGTAAGTTGTTACTGCACCGAGGACTAGCCCTCTATATTTCATGTCTGGTGCCAAGATGTTTCGAAGTGTGAACTCGAGTTTTAGTTTGTCCAATGTATCACGTAATGTTAGTCGTTCCTGGGTATAAACTGGTCAGTGAAATAGGTAGTGTTTCATGGTTTCAGAAAGTCCACAGCTGCATTTGGGTGATGTGGTGCTTTTACTTATAAATCTGATTGCGTTTAGGTTGGTAAGTAGCCGACTCTGAGTCTGATAAGATTGTTCATGGTTCGTGACTCATGTTCAACTGTTTTTATTGCAGTTTTGAAAGTACGAACAGCTCTTTCTGCCTCACCATTTGAACTTGGATGGTATGGAGCTGATTTGATTTGTTTCACTCCATTTTCCTTAAGAAATGTTTCAAATTCCCCTGCAACAAACTGAGGTCCATTATCAGAAATCAACTGCTCTGCCATTCCATAACTTGCAAAGAGATTTCTCAATGTCTTTACTGCATGCATTGCTCTGGTACTGGACACACAAAAAACTTCCATCCATTTAGAATGTGCATCCACCACAATCATGAACATTTCTTTCATGAATGGTCCAGCAAAATCTACATGTATTCTTTGAATGGTTTGGTTGGCCAAATCCATGCATTAGCTAAACTTTTTGGCCTGACTGTTTGTTGTAGTTGGCAATGCTTACACTTGCTAACTTTCTGTATGAGGCCACCACACATGCAGTCTAGCCAAAGATTTCATTTGCACAATTCCAGGATGATTTTCATGAAGATAATACAGAATATCTGTTCGATATTTATCGGGAATAATCACTCGCATTCTCTGAGAAGACAATGCTCCTCCACTGTTAATTCATCTTTCACTCTGAAATACGGTAACAGCTCAGATGAAATAGAAGACTCTTTTGGCCATCCATACATGTTATAATGTACAACCCGAGATAACACTTTGTCAACTTCAGTTGCTTTCTCAATATTCCTTGCAGTGATAGGTAATCCATTGACTTGATTTCTCATTGCTTGCTTGTCTTCATGCCAAAACACACTTTCAGATATTTCTTCAGTTTGCAGAAGTGGTATTTGGGACAATGCATCAGCATTTCCATTTTTGGTAGTTTTTCTGTACTTAATGTCAAACTGATATGCAGCTAACTGAATAGCCCAACGCTGTAGTGGAGAAGCTGTCAGAACAGGAATATTCTTTTTAGGTCCAAGAATCATTGTCAGTGGTTTATGATCTGTGAACAAAGTAAATCTTCTACCATACAGGTACTGATGGAACTTGTGTATTCCAAAAATTATTGCCAGTGCTTCTTTCTCAATTTGGGAATACTTGCATTCTGCTGATGTCAGAGTTCTAGAAGCGTATGCTATTGGCCTATCTGATCCTTCATTTCCATGTGATATTACCGCTCCAAGACCATGCACAGATGCATCTACTGCCAACATTACTGGTTTCATCGAGTCATACCAAGAATTTTACAAGAATTTTAGATGATGCTAACAGTTTTCCCCACTTTGGAAAATGCTTGGTGACAATCGTCACTCCATTTCCACTCTGAGTCTTTGGTTAACAACACTGTTAGCGGTGCCACCACTGTTGACGTGTTGGGTACAAACTTGCGATAGTAATTCACAATACCTAATCAAGATTGCAACTCACTCTTGTTCTTAGATTCAGGCACTTTCAGAATAGCTTCAGCTTTTCTTTTATAAGGTTGAATCCTAGTTTTGTTCACAATAAATGCAAAGTACTCAACTTCATCTTTCATCAATGCACACTTGGACTTTTTCAGTTGAATTCCATATTTGTTTTTAGGTGTTTCAAAGTGTTTTTCAAATGTTTCAAGTGTTCGGTGTCATCCTTTCCAGTGACTATGATGTCATCCAAAATGTAACCTACACCTTTTAGCCCTTGAAGCACTTTGTCCATAGTTTGCTGAAAAATAGCAGGCGCTGCAACAACGCTAAACGGCAACCTTGTATAGCGATAAAGTGCAAGGTGAGTACTGACTGTGACAGAATTTCATGACTCTTCATCAAGCAACTAAAATGTCTTCTGCAGTGGGCAAAGTGTATTCAGGCACTTCCAACACAGGATTTATGGTAACCTTGTAATCGCCACAAATGCGAATGGTGTTGTCAGGTTTTAAAACAGGTACAATAGGAGAAGCCCATTCAGAAAAATCCACCTTTTCTACTATTCCTTCTGCTTCAAGTCTGTGTAGTTCATCAGCTATCTTTTCCTTCAAAGCATAAAGTACTGGCCTAGCCTTGAAACACTTTGGAGTAGCATCCTCTTTCACTTTCGGATGAGCTGTTATGCCTTTTACCGTTCCCATTTCATTTGAAAAAATTGAATATCTACTGAACAAATCTTGTGGGGTTTCCACAGGCTTTCATCTTCGAAGCTTTCATAAGCTTAACACTGTTCCAGTCCGACTGAATGTTTTGGAACCAATTCCGTCCAAACAAAGTTGGTCCATTTCCTTTCACCACAATTAAAGGTAAAAGTTTTTTCTGCTTTCCATATTTAACAATCACCTCAATTTGCCCAAGGACTGGCACCACTTCATCTGTATAAGTTTTCAACACAATCGATGTTGATATCAATGGCACTGTTTTCTTCAATTTTTCCTGATAACTCTTATTAGAAATTATTGATACAGAAGCACCTGTATCTACTTCCATTTTGAATGGCACACCATTGAGTTCCAGTGAAATTTGAATTTCTTTCGCTTTCTTAGATTTCACTGAGAAAATTGACTGTTTAAAATCACTGTCATTTCTTTCCATTGCAACCTCTTTATTTTCTAGAACAGCTTTTATAAATTCTGATTCACTTTTGTTATTTCCAGATTGTTCATGAACCTCATGAACTTTTAAGCCTGTTTCAGATTCAGCATTTTCACTTTCCGAATTACTGGAACCACTTTCTGATTCCGTAAGGTCCCTATCAGAATCTTGATTTACAACAAGAAGTTTTGAGTTTTCTTTTTCAACCTTTGAAATTTCTTTTTTCCTTTTTCCATCTGTTTGCTTTCCTGCCTTTCTATTTTTTTTTCTATTGAATTCGACATTTTCTACTCAAATGTCCTGTTTCATTACACTAATAAAAGTTTTCCTTTTTGTAAAAACATGCATCAGGATGATGATTAGTTTCACCGCACCGGAAGCATTCAATGACAGAAACTTTGTGGAACTTTTCTGTTTCTGGCTTCATTCCAATTGTCAGCATATCAGTTTCTCTAGCTGCCATTTCCATACTAACAGCTATTTGCAAGGCTTTCCTCAGTGATAAGTCATGTTCAGAGAGAAGTTTTTTCTGTATTGACTTTTCAGACAGACCACAGACCAAAATGTCTCTTAATGCTTCAGTCAAAAATGCACCAAATTCACAATGTTCTGTCAATTTTCTTAATTCAGCCAAAAATTCACTTACATTTTCTCCTGGCTCTTGTTTCCGTTGATAGAATTTGAACTGTTCTGCAATCATCAAAGGCTTTGGTTTGAGATGATTTCCTATCAAGGTTTTCAATTGTTCATAAGTCTTACTTGCCGGTTTAATTGTTTTTACAGTATTATTATTTGTACCGACTAATGCTATTATCTAAATTTTTATGTTTTAACATTTCAATTGTTTTTACTATATTATTAGGCTCAGTTTGTAGGCATGCATCTTTGACTTAGACACTGGAACTAACCGGAGAAATTGCTGTTCCCTTAACCGTTTTGGCCACTTGAAACCTCCCTTGTAGTTCCAACTCATGCTTTGCTGTGTTCTGGTGTGATACCTGGAATACATTTGATGCAGTAGTCCATCATAGCCTCACTGTTCAGGACTGGGTCAGTGTAGGGACGCTGTAAACTTGCCTTTATCAGCAACCTCGTCACCATCCCCTCCAGTTCCATCACAGGCACTTTTGCCATGGCTTGCCACAAAAATGTTCCATTCACCTTCCAACTCAAAGTGCTCTTCATGATGGCACAGGTTATCAAATTGTTCTTGTTTTCATACGTTCAGCACAGCCATCAGTGTCATGAAACAGCACAGTGAACTGAACTGAACTGAACTGATCTCCAGACTAGTTTTATCTCCGGCATAATTACTGTATTATTTTAAAATATAGCGGTCACAGTACTAGTAAATGTACCACTATTCTTATATTAGATGTAATAGTAGTTGAAGTAATAATAGTAAAGGTTGTTGTAAAAGTATCAGTGTTGTAATACCCGTAGAAGTATTTGTATTTTAGTAGTAGTACTAGTATTATTACTAATACTGCTAGTAATAATAATAATAATGATGATGATGATGATAACAATAACAATGATAATAATAATCTATAACGATAATTAAAGCAATATTAATGCTACAAGTAGTAGTAGAAATCGTGGAAGTAGTCTCATAGATGTAGTAGTAGTAGTAGTAGTAGCGGCAATAGGTAGTAGGAGATATAATTGTAATGTAGAGGGAGTGTTAGTATAATTAGTACTAGACCAGAAATATAGCTTTATGGGATGGAACTATTTCTACTTCATTGAATTTCTTGCTGATTATCTAAGTATATTATTAAAGTTATTACTTTGTTGTTTGATTGCTGGTCTAGATCTTAAAACACCTGAGATGGCCAAGTTTAAACCACTGGGTGATATGACACGGAATGTCCCTATACAATTTTTATTACAATTTTTCACATACGCACAGACACAAACATATATATACATGCTTGGAAAAAACTGAATAAATTGAAAATAATAATACAATTTTAAAATCAGGCTTGCCTTTTGACATTTTGATGGAAATTAAAATTAATAAAACAAACTAAAAATTTATGTCAAAGTTATAGCAGAAAATAAAAAAAGAAAAAAAAGATATATTTCTATACAATTATTCAAAAATATAGTATATGTTGTTGAAGCTAAGTATGCTGTAAATGATGTTAATAAAAACAGTATGATTAAAACATCCTCTATACAGTTTGGTTTCTACTGATGATTAGCAACATAACATGCTTTGTTATTTTCTTGTGTACTCAAGGTTAAATTTTTTTTTAAAGTGTGACATGCAGAATTTACATGGTATGCATGTGGGTATAATAATCTAAAACTGTATGGTTCTTATTAATAATATAATCCTTTAATTTTATCTTTTAATTTCTATTTTGGTACAAATCAAAGAAACAGATACACATGATACACTGTTATGATGTCCATATATTTTATTACACATAGATATACATGTACGAAACCCATTCCGTCTCATGAAGAAATATTAAAATTTGCTTTTTTCAAACTTAATACAGTAAAGATGAATATTATTATGCACAGCTTCACCTTTCTTACATAAAACCTTATACATTCTGGAACAAGAACATCTTCACATACCAGTTTTTCATACTGAAATATATACACATACACACATGCATGAACTCATATGCATTTCTATGAGAGAATACTTTCTTAACTGCTTCATCATATTTTGTACATACATTTGTAATTTTTAACAGTCAGAAAATCTTAATGAAAACATGGAGATTTGTATCTGATTCTTCATCCAGTCACATTTGAGTAACTGACAAACTGTCATTTTCAAAATCACTTCCACAGCATGGCATAGTGAGAAAAATCTCTGTCATAAGTGATGTTTCAAGACAAAGACAGAACCTAAAATATTTTCAAATAATGCCAGGTCTTTGATTCAAATCTCACATGTGATATATGTGTGTGATCTGTGATTCCATCCATCCATTTAGTATGGCATTTATTTATATGTATTATATGTATATATACATACAAAATTATTTTATTGGAAGGCAGGAATATTTTTTGTAGAGATATTTTCGAATTTCTGAAATATAGAATAATAATAATAATAGAAAGATTTATGATAATAATAAAATGATTAATAATGGACAAAATAGAGTAATAAATTGATGAATATGCAAAGATCTCAGGCATTATATGTCTAAATAACAAAAAAATGTACCGTAACAGGATCACAAAGCAAAATATAATAATAAAATTGAATATGTAACTATGTATTTAGAATAAAAACTTTTATGTTGTGAACAGTATCACATCTGAACTCTGCAATTTACATATTAATACAAAGATAGTTAATAAAAATGTAAATAATAATAAAAAGTATTAACATTTTAAAAACTAGAGTAACTATAAAAAAATAACAAAAATAAGACTCTAAAATAATATTAGTAATAGTAATAATAAATAGTAAAAATAATAATAATAATAATAATAATAATAATTAATAATAGTAACAATAAATAGCAAAAATAATAATAAATAATAATAATAATAATAAAAATGGTGATGATGATGATGGTGACCGTAAGTGTTCACTGAAGAAAAGAAAGAAGAAAAAAAAGACAAAAATAAAAAACAAAAAACATAAAAGGTCATCAAAAGAAGTGATAAATAAATAAATAATCATAATAAATGAAAAAATTAAAATCATACCATCAAAAGTCATTGTGTTACAATCAGGAACAAAATGTCTCGTCAATCTACCCCAGTAAGACTGTAAATACTTTGGTGTTGCCTTGCTGTAAATAAAATTTAACAGATATTAGTAGACATAATTATCAGCTTTTGTAACTAGTCATTTAAACTGTAGTTTAAAAATATCTAATTAAACTGTCATAAAAAAAACCTGATTTAAACTGAAATTTTAAAGATCTTCATTTAAACTGTAATTTAAATAAAAATAAAATAAAGACTCAATTTGAATTGTAATTAAAAAATATTGATTTAAACTAATTTAAATGATAATAATTGATAAAAAAGAATGAATCTCAATGTTTACAAAATAAAAAATTTTCATTGTCTAATTTTAATGAATAAAATCAACTAACTCTATTTAATTACAAAATGTAAAGCCACTTTTGAATTTTAATATAATGTTTTTATTCAGGACTGCATGATATATGAAATAAATAGCCATAGCGCGCATTCGCTCTCGCTCTCTCACACACACACACACACACACACACACACACACACACACAAATGTAAACGAGTTCTGACTCAGAAGCATGTGCAGGGATACGAACTCAGTATCTGTCTATTGTGAAGTGGTGAGACTTCACCACTAAACTTACTTGCCAAATTTCTTGGCAATCTCAGACCAGTCAATGTCAAACTCATGAGCTGCTTCAACTTCATTTATTCTGAAACAAAAACCACCACAGATGAAAAAAAAAAACACAGGGAAATACATCATTTTTTTTATATTTATAGGAATTTTTGTATTTTGATCCTGAAATTGACATTTACATAAGAAAGAAAGATACAGTAACTGGTGATTCATAAATTGTTAAAACTTGAGTTTTAATATTTTTTTTTTTATCAAAATATTAATTATCTATGATAACAAACAATTTTAAAGATTTAAAATAATATATTTAGCTATTTTGTTAGAAACAATTTTTGTTCGAGATATAATTAGTTACTAAATCAAAGGAATGTTCACTCAGACTCCATTAAGAGCAGTGAACCAGAGTCCTATGAATGAGAAGTGAACTACTGCCAGAAGTATATTACTCACAGTTTAATGAACAATCTTTTGTTTTCTGTCTTGTCAAATACTCGTTTACGTTTTTTATCGTCATCATGAATACGAAAAAGCCTGCAAGAAAATAAAACAAAATGAAGTGAATACAAGGATCTATCACTTTTACAAACTATCTTAATTTGTTGTGTTAAATGCTGATCTGATGTATTTGTTTATATTTATAAAAAAATCTGAGCCTGGATTAAAACAATATTTGGAAAAGTAGTTTGTCATTAGTTGAAATGTTTTCTTTTTTATATGTAATCTGTTTTATAATAGAAACAACATGACGATCTGCTGCCTTAAGTTAACACTGGAGAAAAAAAAAGATATAAGAAAGAAACACATCCACACACAAATACTCCACGATGGCCTAATCATTAAATATTTCAATGAAATTGGTTTTCCAACATCATTACCATAATGTCTTAATGATCAGTGTCATATTTCTATTATAACAGGACTCTGAAACAAAAAACTAATTTCAAAACATTTCTCTTTTACGAGAGGCAGAAGACAAAACAAATGGCCAGTGCCGATTCACTGACCAGGTAGTGGACAAACCAGTGTTTCTTGCACTGACGCACTGTCCGAGTGGGCACTTTGCTGGCTATCTCTGCCCAGGGAAGATGTTGGTACTGGTCACTAGGAATATTGTACTTTTTCATTACATCTTCTACAGCCTCACACAGTTGTTGTCTCTCTAGATCTGAGAATCTTCCTTTACCTTTATTAACAAACAAACAAATAAATAAATAAATAAATAAATATCTGGTTTAATTTCAGTGCCAACCATAGTATATTGCATCACCAAAAAATAAAAATAAAAATAAAAAATTCCGCAAACATTCTAATTAATGAGTCTATAATTACTGTCATCTGCAGGCACTGGTCTGTCAAGCAAATAATTATGAAAGTTTGATTAGGACACCTTATCAACAGTGCTATTTTGAAGACAGGTAATATGAAAAAAACAAAAAGAAGAAGTCACTTTTTCTACCTGCATCCTGCCCCTTTTTCAGTCTGGGGGAAACACTATAATAGAAGTCTCACCTCCTTTGCTTCTTATCTGGTAGTAGAAGGTAGACACAGAATCAGCAGACCTTCCCATCATTCTTCCTATTTTGCGCCACTGGTGTCCATACTCGTCTACAAGTCTCTCCAATTCCTGCTTCTCCTCCTCTGTAAACCTGCAACATTTTATGTCCATAACTGTCTGTGTGTCAGTGTGTGTGTGTGTATCTATCTGTGTATGTCTCTGTGTAAAAGGTATGCATACACATTATGCATGTGCACGTGTATATCTGTATGTATGTAACTGTGTAACTGTGTCTCTGTGTAAAAGGTATGCATATACATTATGCATGTGCACGTGTATATCTGTATGTACGTATGTGTAACTGTGTTTGTGTCCATGTGTTTATGTTTTTGTGTCTCCATATACATCAGTGTGTGTGTGTGTGAAACTGAGAGACACACACACACTACACCCATTAACGGTACATTATTAAAATAGCTCTACCTGAATTATCTAATACTGAAGCACTCTTTAGCTAGTATAAAACAATATTCACCTTCCACTGACTTTGTATTGCTGAAAAATATGTTTGGCTCTTCTTAGGCATGAATTTGGTGTTCTGTTCAAGTTCTTACCTGTAACACAAGAAACAAATATGGCATGTAGTAAATGTTTTAAAAATTTGTCTGTCTTTAATGCTTTGCGCACCTACAATAATTTGGCGTATTTCCAATATATTTTTTTTGTTTCTATTGACACATATCTGCAATGTTATAAATAAATAATCAAAAACTAATATGATTCAAATGGATCTCGTTTGCTTCTAATAATTTCTGTTCATAAAACACAAATAACTATGTTAAAACATTGTGTAAATTTTTGTTTGAAATATACAAAACTAACACTTCATATAAAGAGGAATGGGGTTTCCTTTTATTATTATTATGTTGTTGTTTTTTTGTTTGTTTTTTATTTTTATTTTTTTGCAGTAACACTTTCTGAACTATAAATAATTAGCGAGCTTGATTTGTGTTTTTCATCTACTTAATTTTATTTATTTTTATTTAATTATTTTATTTTCTTGTAGGAAGGAGATAAAATAATGTTTTCCTCTATCTTTGGTAAACACTCTCTTTGTAGCAATAATAAAACATGCTCAGTAATGTCGCTCTTACCCAATCATATTTACAACACTGATCGTTTATAACTAGTGACTAAAAAATAAATAAATAAATTTAAAAACAGAAAAAAAGAAGAAGAAATAATTGTTAACCAAAATATTTTTATGATATCTTGGAAAATTATATGTTGAAATGTTTTAAACCTGTTGAATTAATCTTAATTTACTTGTGTCAACTTAAAAAGAAATGATGCTGAAGAAGAAAGATTTAATCTTAAGTTTACAAAATATCATGATGTATTCATAGTCCTAAGGTTTCTTGTTAAAAATAAAAACCTGTCAAACTAGTAAGTCAGAACAAACTACTATTTTCACTAATATGTAATATTATACAGTAAAATCCAGTTACTGAAATTTTCTCTGTATGACAATTCTTGCAGAGTTCAAATATAAATACAATGTATTATCGTAAAAGTTTTATTTCCCCAAAAATAGTGGTAAATATTTAAAACAATGTAATGATAATAAATATTTTATTGAAAATAACATATGCAGTCTAAAACAATGAAGATTTATTTATTTATAACAAAAAGAAAAAAAAAAAAATAAAAAACTATAAAAGGAAAAAAAAAAAAAAAAAAAAATTTAAAATTAAAATTAAAAAATCAAAAAAAAACGTTTAACAATAATAATAATAAAATAATATAGTCTAAAACAATGAAGATTTATTTAAAAAAAAAAAAAAAAAAAAAAATCCAAAACTTCAACAATAATAATAATAAAATAATATATAAAGGAAAAAAAAAGAGAAAAAAATTTAAAATTAAAATTAAAAAATCTAACTTAAAAAACGTTTAACATTGGTTATCCTTTGGATATGGATATGACATCATCAGTGGCTCAGACTGACTAACATATGCAGTCTGAAGATTTATTTATTTATAAAAAAATTTCAACAATGATAATAATAAAATAATATATAAAGGAAAAAAAAAAGAAAAAAATTTAAAATTAAAATTAAAAAATCTAACTTAAAAAACGTTTAACATTGGTTATCCTTTGGATATGGATATGACATCATCAGTGGCTCAGACTACAGAAGAAAGAATTTGTGATGGATATCAAAATTTAAACTGAAATATAATTCTTGTTATTCAAAATGGTACCTGTGAAATTTATAATTCTTGTTAAAAAATAAATCAGGGATGTTGTTTGATATGGTGGTAAATATTTGAAAATAAAAAACTCAATGATACTCTGTTGTCAGAAAACATTTGTATACTATTATATTTCTTATATCAGCAAACAAAATAAATATTAATAAAAAAAAAGGAAATTAATAAATTTAAACAGATAACTTAAAGTTAGTGTATACTATACCCATTTTGAATATGTATTTGAAACACTAATGCTAATTCATAACTTAAACACTAGAGCATAAATAAATTATTATATTAAAAAAGAAAGTATTACAGTTAAAAAAAAAAATAATAAATAAAAACAACATAAAAATAAAATAAATAATAATAATAAAAAATTAAAAATAAAACAACTGAAGTCAAATAATGAGTAGAAATGTTGAAATGTATCTCATGTAAGAGCTGAAATAAAAAGTAAGAAAAATGAAACAATAAAGATGAAAGTGGAATGTGCAAACGATATCTCTGGTAAATACGTGAAAATGAGAAAAATAAATAACAAGAACATAAAATATCTTCTCTCTCTGTTTCTGTGTGTGTGTGTGTGTGTGTGTGTGTGTGTGTGTGTGTGTGTGGCTGTGTTGAAAAATGAACAGAGAAACAAAATATAAAAACAAAAATAAAAGAAAACAATAAAAAAGAGAGCAAGGAATAAAAAGAAACAAGACTAACAAATAAAAACAAGATGAATGGAAAGTAATAAGATACTAGAAAAGTGAATAATAAGACAACAGGAGAAGTAATAAAAGAAAACAAGGAATGAAGAATATGAAGAAATAAAGAGACAGGTGAATATGAAATAAGAAAGACAATAAGAAAGAAAAAAACACTGAAGTAAGATGAAAGAAAAAGGTGGAAGAAAAACAAGAAATAAGAGGAATGAAAAAACAGAAGTAATAAAACAAAGAATCAGCAGAAACGTGAAAACTGAAGAATAAAATAAGCTTACCAAGTTTGCTGTAGAAACGTGTTTCCCACATAATATCCCTAATTCGCCTTTGTAACTCAAAGGGTGATTCCCTTGTTATGCATAAAATATACTTGCGATCATCTTTACATATATCCTGGACAACGAATAAAAAGAAACCAATCAATTTTTAATTTTGCAATGTCGAAAATGTATTCCATAAAGAAAAAATAAATACATTTGTAATTAGTTCTCAGGACTAGATTTAAAAACAAAAATCCAAATTATGTAATAAAATATTTCTTGTTGTTACTTTTTATACCAGCCAACATTTTATATGTAAGTATGTGTATGTACACAAACACACATACAAGACAAACTTGTATACACATATACACATTTCGTGCCACATTTATCAAAACCAAATACACACGAACAAGTCTTACCGCCAAAAACAAAACATTAAAAAACCCACAAAACAACAACAACAACACACACACACACAAAGAACTGTGGAAAGAATTTAACTATTGCTAACAACTTTGTTTCTGGTTTCTGATGCTGTTTTTTAAAAGGCATTAATAAGAAAAAGAGTAATGAATTTTTTGACAGATCTTAACTGAGCTGATTTCTCCTGTGTGGGTGCTTTCTCAGGATTGGGAAAGCCTGCCGAAAGGCATTTACTGACAGTATTAAATTTTAACATGTTGCCAACATATTTAGTGTTGCTGAATACGAGCTCAGAAACACTAGCTACATAAATGAATCAACACAAGAATGAATGAATAATGACAGCCCAGCATGAACAAGGTATTGGCTATTGGGTTAAAGACAACAAGATAAACAATTAAAATAACACAATTTATAAAGAGAGAGATTAACTACTTGTGACAATTTGATGTCATGTTTATGGCTGGAGTAGTCAACGTTCAATAGTTGTGTTAATTTCCTGAATTGCTGAATCCAGATAAATTTACTTATAAAGCACATACACAACACACAAACAGTAATGCAAACCTTCAAAGCTCTTTTGTAATTCTTCTTCAAAATTCGATCTTCTTCCGGTGTCCATAATCCTTTTCTAACCCGTATGCCTGGAAATGTTTAAATGGTTTTCTTTTCAGCTAGTTTACTGAGTGAATCAGATATTACACACATTTTATGAAATACTGAGGCATTATGCATATTTCCTGTTAATACATATTTTCTGATATATATATAGATATATTCATTTTTATTTTAACGATACAGACATAAAACAACTGTTGAAGAACTGATAACAGTAAAAAGGAATTTTTAATTACATGAACATGAACATGAACCAATTCTCACAGCAGCACTTAATACTAATAATTTTTTGTACCAATTGATTAAGGACCATTCAGCAGGAACCATACAAACAGGCTTGTGATACACCACTCTCTTAGGGTCAGCAAGAATGGATCACACACGCACACACACGCACAGAAGCTGTGAAAAGACATAAATCTAACACACAGGCAGGACTGGGAAAATACTGGTAGAATTAAAAAACTAACCAAAATTTTGTAGTAGATAACGAGAATTTCTCTTTAAAGTTTCGTTTAGTGTGTTAGTGCCATGAATAATCTCCGATACCTCATCTGGCACCCACAGTGGAATAATCGGTTTCTTCACCAACACATTCTTATTCGCATCAACTACATTAACATCTGCTGGAGCACCTTCCGTCAATGATGTTGCTTCATGGTGTTCGTTTAATGAAGAGGAATCAATGAATTCTTTTGTTTTAGACTTTTTCTTTTTTTTCCTTTTAGAAGACTTTTTTCCATCCTCTGAATTCATTGTGTCTAATGGAAATTTATCTGTTGGTGGTTTCAGCGCTTGTTTGTCTGTTTCTTCCACTGTTTTATGCTTTTTCTTTTTTTTCCTTTTAGAATATTTGTTTCCATCCTCTGGATCACTTACAGAATTCACATCATCTAAGATAATGTTTTCTGTTGTTGATGTCTCTTCATGATTGTTGTTTACTGAAGAAGGTTTGCACATCTCTTCAGCTGAAATAATAAATTGTTTGCTTATTTTAGATTTTTTGTGTTTTTTCCTTTTAGAAGACTTCTTTTCATTGTCTAGATCACTTCCAGTATTCACTTCATCTAAGATGTTTTCTGTCAATGATGTGACTTCATGATTGTCATTTTGTGGAGTGAAAGTTTTGTAACCAATGAATTCTTCTTCATTTCTAGATATTTTCTCTTTTTTTCTTTCCATATTTTTCTTTTCATTTTCTGAGTTGGTCCGATCTACGATGTTTTCTGTTAATGATGTCACTTCATGTTTGATTTTTACTGAAGTGAAAGGTATGCATGTCTCTTCATCTGAATCAATAGATTCTTCTACTGTTCTAGATCTTTTCCTTTTTTTCCTTTTTCTGTGTTTTCCATTTTCCATTTCATTTGCAGAATTCACTTCATCTAAGATAATATCATCTGTTGATGATGTCACAAGTTTGTGATTTACTGAAATGAATTCTTCTTCTGATCTAGATTTTTTCTTTTTTTTTCTTTTCTTACGTTTATTTTCATTTTCTGTTTCATTTACTGAATTCACTGTCTCTAATGGAAATTTGTCTGTTGGTAGTTTCAGCTCTTGTTCATCTGTTTCTTCCATTGTTTTATGCTTTTTCTTTTTTTTACTTTTAGAAGACTCGTTTCCATCCACTGGATCACTTCCACAATTCACATCACCTAAGATAATGTTTTCTGTTGTTGATGTCTCTTCATGGTTGTCATTTACTGAAGAAGAAGGTTTGCACATCTTGTCAGCTGATGTATTTTTAGTTTTTTCACTTCTGGAATTCACTGTCTCAAAGATATTTTTTTCTGGTGAAGATGCCATTTCACATACTATATTTTCAGAAGTTTCACACAACTCGTCATTTGAATTGATAATTTTTTCATTTGTTTTAGATTTTGTCTTTTTTTTTTGTTTAGCAGACTTGTTTCCATCCTCTGGATCACTTATACAATTCACATCATCTAAGATAATGTTTTCTGTTGTTGATGTCTCTTCATGATTGTTGTTTACTGAAGAAGGTTTGCACATCTCTTCAGCTGAAATAATAAATTGTTTGCTTATTTTAGATTTTTTGTGTTTTTTCCTTTTAGAAGACTTCTTTTCATTGTCTAGATCACTTCCAGTATTCACTTCATCTAAGATGTTTTCTGTCAATGATGTGACTTCATGATTGTCATTTTGTGGAGTGAAAGTTTTGTAACCAATGAATTCTTCTTCATTTCTAGATATTTTCTCTTTTTTTCTTTCCATATTTTTCTTTTCATTTTCTGAGTTGGTCCGATCTACGATGTTTTCTGTTAATGATGTCACTTCATGTTTGATTTTTACTGAAGTGAAAGGTATGCATGTCTCTTCATCTGAATCAATAGATTCTTCTACTGTTCTAGATCTTTTCCTTTTTTTCCTTTTTCTGTGTTTTCCATTTTCCATTTCATTTGCAGAATTCACTTCATCTAAGATAATATCATCTGTTGATGATGTCACAAGTTTGTGATTTACTGAAATGAATTCTTCTTCTGATCTAGATTTTTTCTTTTTTTTTCTTTTCTTTCGTTTATTTTCATTTTCTGTTTCATTTACTGAATTCACTGTCTCTAATGGAAATTTGTCTGTTGGTAGTTTCAGCTCTTGTTCATCTGTTTCTTCCATTGTTTTATGCTTTTTCTTTTTTTTACTTTTAGAAGACTCGTTTCCATCCACTGGATCACTTCCACAATTCACATCACCTAAGATAATGTTTTCTGTTGTTGATGTCTCTTCATGGTTGTCATTTACTGAAGAAGAAGGTTTGCACATCTTGTCAGCTGATGTATTTTTAGTTTTTTCACTTCTGGAATTCACTGTCTCAAAGATATTTTTTTCTGGTGAAGATGCCATTTCACATACTATATTTTCAGAAGTTTCACACAACTCGTCATTTGAATTGATAATTTTTTCATTTGTTTTAGATTTTGTCTTTTTTTTTTGTTTAGCAGACTTATTTTAATTCTCTGAATCACTTCCAGTATTCACCTCGTCTAAGATAAAGTTTTCTGTAAATTTGTCTCTTCCCTTGTTCTGGATTTTGTTTCTTTTTTTTTTCAGTTTTTTTTTTGTTGTTTTTTGTTAAATTAATTTCATATTCTCCATCACTTCTAGAATTTACTGACCCTAACAACCTTTTTTTTTTTGTCATTACTTGAAGTCCTGAAGTGTCCAACATTTATTTCTGCAAAAGAAAATAGTGGTATATTTAAATAATAATAATAATAATAATAATCAGAAGAAGAATATAGGAATAATAATAATTAATAAATTATTATTTTAAGTTTGTAACAGCTGTAACACAATGACACTGACAGTAATACAAAATTGAACTTACACTACTGTGACTACAGTTACACTAACGAAAGTTTCGATCCACACATCCAACATGTTTTAGAAAATACATTGCAGAATGTATGCAATGTATTTTCTAAAACATGTTGAATGTGTGGATCAAAACTTTCGTTCGTGTTCTGACCGTTTTATGTTTCGATTCTAATTTTTAATCTTCTATATTCTCAAAGTAGCCATTTCAATCATTTATTACATTATCACCTTATAAAGGAAAAATAAAATAAGAAATATATTTTTAGACTACTCCATAATTAAATTATGTGAAACAATCAAAAAGAAACTGAAAGTAATACCTTTTTTTGGATGTCGTTATGAATGTCGTTTGGAAAAGTGTTTATGGGTGTTAATGCGTTGCGTAGCTTTTTTCAGTAAACGGTTGCAGTTTTACTTTGAATTTTGCTGGAATGCGGAACGCGAATATAATGAATAACTGAAATTGAGTGTATCATGTATGTATTTAATAAGGCAACTAATTAAATTTAGACTGTATTTATATCCTTGTGGACTAGTCATTCATTGTCATTAATATTATAATTTAATTAATTAATTAATTAATATGATTTTTCTGTAACAGCTTTCTGTCAAATAGGTGGGAATAAAACGGAAAGTTTAAAAGTGAAAATCGGACCGGAATTAAATATTGCACAACGCACTGAAACCAATATTCCAATTAATATCAGTTACAGCCAGTTATTATGTTTTAAATATTATTGGCTGTTTTAACTATCACAAACAGAAGAGTTTGGAATGAGTTTGATGATGGAGAAAATAAAATGTATTCGTGGGTTTAAGAATGTTCATTGTTATTTTTTAGGCTGATCTGGATTTCAGAGTAGATTGTTATGTCCAGAAAACGGCAAAGAGGAATACTTGGTTACAATAAAGACCCTAAGAACCAGATTTTGTTTTCGTTCAACGTTCGAAAAGGAGATGAGTGGCCGTCTGATGAGTCTGACGATTCCGACTACCTCCCTGACGACAGTTCGTCCAGCCTCGACAAGAAAAAGAACAGGTAGACACTCGTTTCACATAGATCAGAGCACCCATTTAAACGTGTTTCTTTGGAGAACAATCATTCTTGAAAAGTAATAATAAATAAACAAATAAATAAATGAATAAATAAAAATAATTAAAATAAAATAATGACAGTAAATAAATCAGTTATCTTCATAATCTTACATAAATAAATAAATAATAAAAATAATGAAATTAATGAAAATAAATAATCTGTTAATGATGTGAATTAATTAATCATTTAACTTCACAATGTAACCAAATCTCATATTAATTTACAAAATACTAATTTTAACATTTATTAATATTACACGCACACACACACACACACACACACACACACACACATACATACATACATATATATGGGGTGTTTTTCAAGTTACTATACAGTTTGTCATAGTGTGCTTTCATGTTGTCTAATGCATTGAAGCTGATGGCTTACAATCGAACATTTATTATAACTGTAGTAAATAAAATCGATTACTTATATTATTAGAATATTTTCTGTTGTAATACATTTATTTTCTGATAATTTTTTGGTCTAAACATGACATTTCTTTATTACAAATAACTCTGTAGTAACTTTATGGAAACCCTGTATATATGTGTACAATCATACACACACACATATGTGTTATTTTATTTAATATTTTATTTTTGTTTTTAATTTATAGTTTATCAAAAGTGAGAAAAAGATGTAAACACTCAAAGAAGAAAAAACACAAAGAAGCTGACGGCCAGACTGAGCTTTCTGACAAAAGTGACACACGGTCCAAAAACTCATCAAAGACTGAGTTTGATGCAGCCGTTAAGAATCTTTCTGTTCCGTCCTTGCCTCCAGAAATTTGGTTGAAGATTTTTCACTTTGCAGTCAACAGTGGTGGAGCTTTGCCATTTCTCTGCAGGTGAAATTAATAAATTTTTTATTTTTTTTATTTTTTTAAAATAAATTGTTGTAAAGATATATTTAATAACAGGGAAAAACGTTCTAATTCATTTTGGTTTATTTTTCAGGGCTGCTAAGGTTTGTCATTTGTGGCATGAACACACCTGCCATCCATCCCTATGGCAGAAAGTTGACTTGTCCTATGGGTGGATTAAAGCTCAGGACCAGACCATCAATTGGCTGTGCAGTAATAGACTCTCCCAGTGCAGGAGTATCAACTTGTCTTCATGGAAAAAACTGTCTACATCTGCAATTAAGGTATTTCACATTTTGATAACGCCAGATTAAAAGACTATTTCATTAAAAAGTACAAACTGAACATTTGACAGGATTTCCATACGAGCGTTTAAAAGTTTGAAAAGTTATAAATATTTCTCAGATAATTTGTTTATGCATGCATAAATATTGTAAATACCCCCCATGTCAAAATCAGGGTGTATTTTTGCATCTCAGTATATCATGTATGCATGTACGTGTGTGTGTGTGTGTGTTATATACAGTGGTATCTTGACTTACGAGTGCTCCGACTTACAAGTTTTCCGAGTTACGAGAAGTCGCCCGGTCAGTTTTTTGGTCTGAGTTGTAATACAGAATCCGAGTTATGAGCAAGCTTCAGATACACCGCTGCTAGTTGGCGCAACGAACAACACAACATCTGCCCAGCATCCCGCGTCTCACTCAATTGCTTGACATTGTTGTCTCGCTGTGGAAGCTTCTCTGTTGTGTTGTGCTTGCGTTTTCTGCACTAAGAAAGTGAGTGCAAAGACAGTGCTGACAAGAAAAAGTGGATGATGTCCATTGAATTAAAGCATGAAATCAATGAAAAACATGAGAGGTGTGCATGTAGTCAACATGGCTAGGCAGTACGAGTGTAGTACTTTTACGATGTGTACCATACTGAAGCAGAAGGAGTCGATAAAGGATGTAAGTCCAGCCAAAGGCATTAAAATAATTTATAAGCTGTGGACCTCTGACCATGAAAAGATGGAGAAAACCTAACCCTGTACACTACAAAATCAATTTATTTCTTTACATTCTCTTTTGTTTTTATACAATATTAATAATTTATGAATACATTTTTCTTATTTAAAAACAGGCTACAAAAAACTGGGGTCGTTTTTGGGATGATGGAATGGATTAATGATATTTCAATTAATTTCATTTGGGAAAATTGATTTGATATACGAGCAAATTGAGTTATGAGCTGGGTCATGGAATGAATTAAACTTGTAGTTCAAGGTACCACTGTATATATATATATATATGTGTGTGTGTGTGTGTGTGTGTGTGTGTGTGTGTGTGAATGTGTGTGTGTATATATAAATTATATATAATTTGTTTCTCTATGTATGAGTAAGCATAATATTAATATACATAAATGCTGTTATCCAGCCTATCATCCCCCATCTATAAAAATGGGAGCCTGTATTCTTATGTACTAGGGGTAGCAGGTGCCCCTCCCCAACAGATGCACTGCAAACATTGGTAATAACTTGTTTGTTCAGCAAGTCTCTGTAGCGATACCATTTACAGCCAGAGTATTTATACCTTTGTAGCAGACACATCTCTAACTGAACTCTGACAATATGGCCACATACTATATTCAACAAACAAAACATACAGTAAATCTTTTGTTTATGAAGGAAATGTGAGCAACTTATTTCCTTACTTGTCTGATTACAGTTATTGTTAGGTGTAATTAATGCAAACACTCACAAGTATAAATACTTTATGCTTAAAAATTTTTCTATAAATAAATCATTTGGTTCAGAGTAACATACAGTTGTTTTATTGAAGATTGTATGCTTTACTCACATACACACACAAACACCTACATACTTGTACAACCGCTGCTATTTGTCACTGCCAGCAACCAACACCTCAACTAGTTGAGTAGACTGAATAATTAAGAACATAACTGAAACTGTTGTTCTCTGAATTATCTGAACAATGTCGTTCATTTTATTTGTTTTTTGTTACCCTAGGTGTTGTGACAATTTCCTGTCCCATATTCAGGATGGGTATATAGTCCACATGTTTCTTGTCGTTCACCGATTTCCCACCTTAAAAATCTGCTTAACAAACCCTCATGTTTGCTGTAACATTAAAATCTTTTTAAATTCTACATGAAGCCATTACCCACACACGTTTCCAATATGCATTTCCTAGACGTTTGCGATTGGAACAGTTAATAACTGAACACTGATCATGGCCTCCCATTACAGCACAATTGCTTTAGTCCACCAATTTGCAAGTAGGGCTATTTTGGCGAGATCTTGCGATTTGCATTAAGTTTTTATTGTATTATCCTTCAGACTGATTGCTTATTTTGTTTATTTTAAAGTGGAAATATATGATTCTTACAATAAGCTTAAGTCTATTTTTTTACTTCCAAACAGTTATTTTCTCTGTATTAAAAAATAACACACTCACACACACACATTGTTTAGATCAAATTAATTGTATTGATTCATACTGTTTCTTTATTAAACTGATGGATCATCAAATATCCTGTGTGAAAATCTTTTAACCAATCACTGTGCATGTATGATTATATCTCCTTTGAAGTTATTGGCTGAAAAGTGCCCCCTCTTGGAATCCATCAACCTATCATACTGCACAAAACTGAGCAGTGATGCTGTCATTTCATTGGTTGATCAGTGCAAAGATCTGGCAGAGTTAGAGTTAGCTTTCACATCAGTGAGTATTAATTATTGTTATTATTATTGTTATTATTGTTGTTACTGTTATTGGTATCTTATCATTTTCAATATTATTATTATTGGTGTTATTATTATTATTATTTTCATTGTATCATTATTATTAGACTAATGCATGGTACAAATAATATTTTTTATTATTACTGCTCCTATTACTACTCCTACTACTAATACTGATAATAATAATACCACTAACGCATGCTGTTATTTAAAATTTTTATTTTTTAACATTTTAAATGTTTTTTTACAGTATTATTTTTACAGACTGATGCTGTTATTTAGATTGATATTTTTTAATATTTTAAATGTTTTTTAACAGTATTATTTTACTATTATTACAGACTGATGCTGTTATTTAGATTTTTATTGTTTAATATTTTAATTGTTTTTACAGTTTTATTTTACTATTATTACAGACTGACGCCACGTCACCTTCGTGTTTGAATCGTGTGTTAGGGTCAGTTGGGTCACATCTACGACTGCTCAATATTGGAGGAAATAATTTTAAAGCTTTCGCTGCCATACTTAATCAGTTGATGGTAAGAAGAAGAAAAAGAGAAAACAAAGTGAAAAAGAAAATTTAAAACAGCAATCAGTGAATAAAAAAATAACAACACAAAATACATTGTGTTCTTAAAAATCTGGAGATTTTTGTTTTTACATTTCTGATGTAATCTTGATATTCATATTTTATTTATTTATTTATCTTATTATTATTGTTGTTGTTGTTGTTTTGTTTTTTTTTTTTTTTTTTTTTTTTTTTTTTTTTCTATGATATTTTTTACATATCTCAAATAATTTTGATATCCAGATATTATTTATTTATTTATTTATTTATTTATTATTATCATTATTATTATTATTATTATCATTATTTATTTTAACACATTATAATCTGATACATTCAGAGATGTTTGGGTTTAAATAAATTATATCATAAAATCTTGATACCCAATTGTTTATTTGTTTATTTGTTTATTTAAAGAATTTATTTTTTATTTTTATTATTTTTGTTTTGTTTTATATCTATTATCATATTATAATCACAAAAATCCAGATAGCAGATTATTTTTAATTTTATTTTCACAGATCTCATGTTGTAATCTGGAACACTTGGACATTTCCAATGCAAGTTTTTCATCTGATTTTGTTTCACTGAATATCGAGAAACTTCAGACAAGCTGCCGCAAACTTCGAGTGATTCGGTTTGCTAATTCAAAATTCAGAGCTACAGCAGTAACACAGAAGGTTGGTGTAGGTGATGATGATGAAGATGATGACGATGATGTGATGATGTTGTGATTAACATTACATATCATAGTTTCATACTCACCTTGATTATGTTTGATTATCTTAAACGATTACGACATTTTTATGATTATCATGATTCGCTTTTTTTGAGTTGTAAATAAATTGTGAGATAAATTGTGAGATGTTGTGTGTGTTGTATATTTTATGTGTCTGTGTGTGTGTTTCTAGCTGTGTGTCTGTATAATTTTGTGCGTGTGTGTGTGTGTGTGTCAGAACTTCTGAGTATGTGTATAGTGGGTCATTCTGTGTACGTGTCTGTGTGTATGTATGTCTATCTGTGTGACTGTGTCTCAGTATATGTGTGTTTGTGTGTATGTTTGTGTATAATAATGTAAATTTCAGATTTATATCTGTATTATATATATTAAATACATATTTAATTTTCTTCTGCCATTAGTAAGACATAGATAATGTGATTTTCAGATGCATATTTATTTTATTCTTTTATATTCTTAATTTAAGATATTTCTGTCATTACTAACACATAGATAATGTTTGTCTGTTTCTTATTAGACTGAGTCTAGTGGATTTCCAGACCTGGAAGAACTCAGTCTTGCTGTTAGTGATACCACAACAACAGGAATGAATGTCGGATTGGGAATTAATGATAACTTCATTCAGAGGTAACACTGTCTGGAGCAGTCTTTTTGACTCTTTTTTTAAAAAGTAGAGAAGAACACTAATACTTGTCTCTTTGTCTGGGATTAATGGTTTGGTTTTCAGGACAAGCAGTTGGTCTGTATATTTTGCACAAATGGACCAGTACAAATGAGCCAATCTAAAACTTTCTTTTGGCTCATGTCCCTTTTAGGGTGTCTTGTCAGGTTCATACTCCCCCCTCATCAAACAAGGATTAAACATAAACAGATGGACAGAAAATCTTCTCATATTTACCAGTCCGTGTCCCCCTTCCTAATGTACCAGGCACAAAAGGGAGCAACATACACCCCAACCTACATGTTAAGAATGAATGATATACATTAAATGTAGTGAATATGGTTGATTATTCACTGAGTTTTGATACTGCAGTAAACGTGTCATTTCATGAAACTAGTGAAATTACTTAAAACTGAAACCAGCTGAGCTTGCAAGAAAACATTATGAAGATAGTTCGTTGTTTATTGATGAAGGAAATGAGAAGTCAGACATGACTGGATGTTTAGTGCAGCCTTTTCATATTATTTTATTATCATACTTTATTTTTAGCAAAGAATGGTCATGAGCAACGGAAAAACAAAGAAAATATACATGTAATGAAATGACTGATGTAAATATCATAAATTACTCAAAAAAATAGTTTTATGTTTGTTTTCCATTCTATTAGTTTCTAAATGTTCTGTGAATTATTTCGGCAGAATGTTGGTGACATCAACAAAACTACGGCTACTTGATCTGCGTGGCTGCGGCAACCTCACCAGCAGCGCTCTGCTCAGTCTGCCTGCCTGCAGCGTTCAGCAGCTGTATCTGTCTCAGAGTTCTGTGATCAAATCCAACAGTTACCAAGATTTCAAACCACTGATTACCAAGGTATTTCACATGTCAAATATGTGTGTATATTATTAACATTAATAATATTTGTACATGGTTAATATTAATAGTATATGCATATTATTAATATTAAAAGTATATTATTAGTATTAATAGTTTATCTATATTATTAGTACTAATAGAATATATACAGTATTAGTATTAACAGTATCTATCTATCTATCTATCTATATATATACATATGTATATATTATTAGTATTAGTATTATTTTATTTGCTGATTTAATGATGATTTGATTTTGTCTAATTTTATGATTATTATTAATAGTGTTAGTATTAATATGGTTAATGATGATTTTATTATTTTATTTTATTTCTTGTTATTATTTTGGTACTAATAATGATAATATTTTGTAATATTAAAATTATATTTTCATTATTATTATTATTATTATTATTATTATTATTATTTTCATTTTCATTATTATAATCATCAACATTATTTATTTTATTAATATGAATTTTACACTGATAATTATTAATGCTTTTGTTATTGTTATTTTGTTGTTATTACTCTTGTCATATTATTTTTATTTTCAGTGTTATTAATGTTTCTGTTGATATGCTAATTATTATTATTAGTACTAGTACTGCTACAGTTATAATTTATTGTTTTTACTAATGTTACAACTGTCATTTTTATTATTGCTGTTATAATCATAATAATAATAATAATAATAATAATGAAACACTGCAGTGGAGACACAGTTTGACGGATCTAGATCTCTCGTGGAACAGTTACCCGACTGAAATTCTTGACGTGGCTCTGAAAGCTCTCGCCTCTGGTTCAGTCAGTTCTCCAATACACACACTGAATCTAGCAGGGACATCGGTCAGCATAATGTCCATCAGGTCAGTAAACAGCTACCATTGGTAATAGTCAAACAATGACCCTTAATAATAGTCAAATAATGACCATTAGTAATAATCAAACAATGACCATTAGTAATAGTTAAATAATGACCATTACTAATAGTAAAATCTAAATTTAAGTATGTGTCTGGGTTGTCTAATAGTAAAATGTAAACTTAATGATATGTGTATGGGATGTAACAGTAAAATGTAAAATAAAGTTCCAGGTTGTTTTGTTTTAGGTTTGTTCTAAAGAAGTGTCCCAGTCTGAACTCGATCAATGTAAAATAAAGTTCCAGGTTGTTTTTGTTTTAGGTTTGTTCTAAAGAGGTGTCCCAGTCTGAACTCAATCAAAAGGTTGTTTTGTTTTAGGTTTGTTCTAAAGAGGTGTCCCAGTCTGAACTCAATCAGTGTAAAATAAAGTTCCAGGTTGTTTTTGTTGTTTTTGTTTTAGGTTTGTTCTAAAGAGGTGTCCCAGTCTGAACTCAATCAGTGTAAAATAAAGTTCTAGGTTGTTTTTATTTTAGGTTTGTTCTAAAGAGATGTCCCAGTCTGAACTCAATCAATGTAAAATAAAAGTCACAGGTTGTTTTTGTTTCAGGTTTGTTCTAAAGAGGTGTCCCAGTCTGAACTCAATCAATGTAAAATAAAGTTCTAGGTTGTTTTTATTTTAGGTTTGTTCTAAAGAGATGTCCCAGTCTGAACTCAATCAATGTAAAATAAAGTCACAGGTTGTTTTTGTTTCAGGTTTGTTCTAAAGAGGTGTCCCAGTCTGAACTCAATCAATGTAAAATAAAGTTCTAGGTTGTTTTTATTTTAGGTTTGTTCTAAAGAGATGTCCCAGTCTGAACTCAATCAGTGTAAAATAAAGTTCCAGGTTGTTTTTGTTGTTTTTGTTTTAGGTTTGTTCTAAAGAGGTGTCCCAGTCTGAACTCAATCAATGTAAAATAAAGTCACAGGTTGTTTTGTTTTAGGTTTGTTCTAAAGAGATGTCCCAGTCTGAACTCGATCAATGTAAAATAAAGTTCCAGGTTGTTTTTGTTTTAGGTTTGTTCTAAAGAGGTGTCCCAGTCTGAACTCGATCAATCTGACATCGTGCCGAGGACTGCCTCGTGGAATTAAACGAGACTTTTCTGGAAAACAGTTTCTACAGCTCAAACAAGACCTGACGTGAAAACCAGCATGGAGAGATCAGAGTCATTCATGTCATAATTACATGCAATATCACTGAAACATGTGATACCTCATTAACATAACTGTGATGTCATTTTGATAATATGATGTCACTGAAAGATGTTGTATCATAATCTATGCAATGTAACCATGATTTACTTATGTTCTTAACATTTAAATGAGACTTTTCAGGAAACCATTTTTTTTTATGTCTTAAAGAATATATTAGGTGAGCAGGCAACACAAAGAATTAAATGTAAAATCAAGTTATATGCTGAGAAACCTTTATCCAAAATGCTTGGTTTCTGGAAATGTTTCAGATTTCAGAATTTTTGTGATTTAGGAATATAAGAATAGAGAATAGGATCTGAGTCTAAATATAAATTCCATTTGTAGTTCATTTACAGCTTATACAAGTGGTTTGCAGGATTTTTTAAAATAATAGTTTGAATACTTTGGGACATAGTATAAAGTTTATGTTAGCAGAACAATAAAAAAACTGTAAGGTATCTCTGTTTCTTCTGCTTGGAAAAAAGTTTTAGAGTTTGGAATTTGGATAAGGAATCCTCAGCCTATACCATTGACTAAATATCATTGTAATATTCTGATATATTATCTGATGTCATTATTAAAATATCATGTCATAAAATATTCCAAATCACTGTAATATACTGTAATTTATTAGTATACATTATTATTTTTGTTATCTATAATGTTATTGTGAGATATATAAAAAAACAGTATGACATGAAATAAAATGCATGTCATAGATATTTAAAAAAATATAATAATAATAGAACAAACAACAACAACAAAAATTCATCAGTATATAACAATGGTAATTGTAACAAAAGCAAGTAATTATTAACTTGACGTTTGTCAGTTTGTAACTGCTGTTAGGCCTGTAACGCGCTGTGACAAATGAGGCAAACTGACAATTTTTATTTTTTTTATTTCAAAGATTTTATTTTAAAATTATAAAATATAAATCTCTACTCTGATAGAAATGATATCCACTGAATGAATTCGTTTGTGTCTGTGGTTTCTGTTTGAAGTCTTCTTGTGATGAAAGACATAACTGACTTCAAAGACGTCAGACATCAATATCAGTGACTAAGTGTTTTTGTCTCATTTCAAGAACTGTCTAGTTATGGCCTTGGCTGTTTTCACTGAGTCAGTTTCTGACCATTTTGAATTTTGCAAAAAATTTCATATCTATATTACAAGTTATAACATAAAATTGTAAAGAACATTACTTTATGATAAATTATAAGTTTTTAAAGTATGAAGAAATAGATATATTTTTTTTGTTAACTTAATGCAGATCTCAGAGACTTTTTCCCAATCCAGCCACTGCTGCATGATTGGTTAATGAAAAAGGGTATCTTGTGCTTTTCTGTGTGTTAGAAAGAGCATATAAAAGATTCCTTGCTGTTGATTGTTGGGCAGGTATGTAATGGAGGTTGACAGTTGGGTAACCCTGCTCACTGTAAAGTAATAATTATTCACACAGGAAATCTGTAACACAGGACTTATGTGTGTACTAATGCAGGTTTCTTTTTTTATATCAGGGCACATAAAAAATATGTTTGACCACCTCTGACTACCTTGTTAATTATTAATAATAAAATACTGTTAGGTATGATTATACAAATATCTATTTTTATTTGTCTGTTTTATTTATAATTTTTTTTTTATCATTATTTACAGATATTTATTTTTACTCATATATATATATGAGTAAAAATTTATTTCTATTTATCTATTTTTATAATGTTTGTCTTTTGATCTAAGAAAAATAAAATAAACGATCATTGTTTTTTTTATATTAATGTCATGCACTCCAGTATCAGGGATTTATTGAAATACATTTCCATGGTGATGTTGTTTTTAACAAACATTGTAGACACCATTATGAGGGTAAGAATTTAACCAAAAAACTGGTGGACATCACAAAATCTTGGGTAAATTCAAATGCTGATATAAAGTCAGTATGCCTTAAATTTTTACTTAACTTCATAATTCTTTTAATTGCTCATTGTAACAGATTAATAATGGCAGCATCCACATTCTGAGATTAATAAGAACATCTACTTTTTATTATCATCATTATTATTGTATCATTTATTTCTTTATTTTAACATACATTCAGCTGTATTTTTTTCTTAACATAAAAGTTAATTTTGTATGTAGTCTTTGTTTTGAAATTTCATACTATAAATTTTTGAAACTCTATTTTAATATTTGTGAATAAATATTTAAATAACAATGCATTTCTGTTTATATGTGTATGTGTGTGTGTGATTTTATTATTTTTAAATTTTTTCCTTCTGTTTTCTAACACTATTGGAAAGTGAGTTTTATTCAATTATTTCACACTGGGGAAACCAGATAATGTGCCCAACACTAGAAATCCTTGAAAATAAAATAAAAAATAAAATAAAGTTATAATTGCACGACATTTTCAGTACATCACAAAAAGTCCATGCAATGATGTCATTGACGTATCTTCTGCAAACAACTGGATGGTGTCAAGCCATATTAAAGTTGGTCTGAGCAGTATAAATGAACAGAAGATAGAATTTGACAGATAGTTTGCTGATGTCTGTAAGAGTAAAAGTTAATTAGGATATAAATTAGAAAAATATATTAATGCTGTTTGGTTTTGAAATATCACAATTAATTATAAATTTGAAAAAAAAATACGTTTTTAAACATCTTTATTACTTTTTCATTAACGAGGTTCCAATAACAGTGTATGATTTGTATGTAAAAAATATTTTGTTTTAATACACGAGTTTACTTAATGCAGGTTAACAATGAAATGATCTTTTTAATTATTGAACTGAGCAAGAAATTGGTTCCAGATAGTTAAATTCACAAATTAAAAACAAATATTGAACTGACTAATTAATCCATTTTCAGCCCTACCAAGGGCACTGATACTAAATCCATATAGAAATGTATCAACACTATTCCAACATTATTCTACCTACCATTTATGGTTATACAGCCCACAATATACTTTCAGCCCACCTGAACCCCTCCCCTCCTGTATACATGTATAGATATACAAACCATTATAAATGACAATTTTCTCATGATACAGCACGATACATACATTCCTCTTGTTTTATATACCTTTATTATATAAACTTTCTATATTCAGATAGAAAGAAAAAACAATAAAACAATGACTTGAAATATACTCATTTATTCAAGCTGTATTTATTTTGATTTTTTAACAATAGTTTCCTTCTGACGATGAAAATAATCTCTAGGAAGGAATCATTAAAATGTGAAATAATCTGCAGGTTGAGAATACCTTATATGAAACGACTGCACCTTAAACCATTAAAAAACCGTAGGATGTCCACTGTTTCAGTTGCTTGCAAAAAGTTATGAATTTTGGAACTTTTCAGATACAGGAATTTCAGATAAGAGATCCTCAACCAATAATGGCTTTCATGGACAAAAGCAACAACAAATTATTTTATAAAATTTGCCTGAAAGATCTAATACATTGCAATGAACATTAATCTAAAGAAATAAATTAATAAATTATACTGGAGTAGAAGTTTTTAAGTTCTTCATTTGATAGGAAATGTATATTAATGTAATATAATGCATAAAACATTTACTTTTAACCACACTAATAAATTAATAAATTATGATACTAACTTTTAAGTTCTTTATTTGATAAGAAATAAAAATAAATATTTTTAATAAATTTGTTAAATGATTAATTAATTAATAGGTATTTTCTTTTTTACAGGTAATGTTGACAATATTGTTTTGTACAATAAAGTGTGTTTATCTTCTTTTTTTTATATATATAAAGTAATATAATAATATTACACAAACCAACAATTAAAGAATGAAGGCATAATAATAATACTAATAATAAATAAATATCTTACTCAAAAAGTTCACTTTAGTATCACATTGTCAATTTTGGACGGTAATGCATTTCACATATAAAATAAATAAATAACTTAAAAATAACTAATGAGAAACACATCTTAACTGTTTGTTTGAACTGAATAGATGATAATGCATTTCAACTTTAGATTTTATAGATAAAATAAATAAAACATCTGTAAATTAAAAATGTTTAATTAACAGATGAATGATGATGCTCTTTGGATTTCACAGATAACATAAATTAAAAACCTATAAATTAAAACTGTATAATTAATGGGATATGGATAATGCTCTTCAACCACAGATTTTCACATACAACATTAAAAAGAATTAAAAGCGTTTAGGTAGTGGGTTAACAATAATGCTCTCCAGACACTCAAACACAGTATGTGGATCTTGGTCAGCGTTTATGTGTTGTCCATTCTCGTAGAGGTCACCGAGGTCCTCAACCTCGGCGTGGTACTGCGCCAACCTCTTCCTGACCTCATCGTCGCTGTCTCTGGGGTGTCTCTGCAGACGTTCTTTGACCTGGAGGGTGAGGGGAGGGTTGTACATGAGGTGGTATCGTTCTCCTGTGACTGGGTCAGTCCTCCTGAGGGTGAGGCGTTCCAGCACGGAGTCGTTGGGAACGTCGAGGAAGAACACTCTGAAGTGTAAACAGATAAATAAACATCGTTTATAAAACAGAACCATTCTGTTACTGGATGTTCTTCAGCAGAGAACACTGCTCCAGTTCAAACTATAATGTTGTCTGAATTATTCAAAACCACTGTATTATTTCAATTACTACAATTTTGAACCATGTGGTTTTTTTTAATTACAACAACTGAATCCATCGAGTTATTGAATAGTTCTTGCTTAAACTCCTTCAAATGCTGCTTAAGTAAATACTGATATTTGTTTTAGAATAAATAAAGATGGATATTAATTTTTAATCTCTGTTTTACTTTATGCTTTTTATCATTTCATGATACAACTGAAAACATACTTTTTTCACTATTTTAAATTAAACATTCTGCAGGGCTAATCTTCTTAGTGATTTATGAGATATCTGTGAAAACTGACAAAATCAAAACACTATTTGTATTTTACAGCTTGTAGCCCAAGTTTTATACAAACCTGTCTCACTGTAACTTTAAACAAAAAAAAATTGTTCATGGGTAGTAACTAGTAACTAGTAATCTGCAATGGATCTGACTGACCTGTCAGACACAGGATGAGGCTTACTGTGTGTATTTATCACAGGCTGCTAACAGACGTGTTACCTGTTTGGTGTGTAACCTTCTTTCTCCAGCTGTTCGGCCTGGTCGCGAGATCGAGGGAAGCCGTGAAGAACCCAGCCCCGAGTGACACAGTCCAGCTGACTCAGACGTTCCTTTAGTATTGTCATCACTAGATTGTCTGGCACTGTAAGTAAGTAAGTAAGTAAGTAAGTAAGTATGTACAGCTGACTCAGACGTTCCTTTAGTATTGTCATCACTAGATTGTCTGGCACTGTAAGTAAGTAAGTAAGTAAGTATGTAAGTAAGTAAGTATGTAAGTAAAATGTAAGTAAGTAAGTAAGTAAGTAAGTAAGTAAGTAAGTAAGTATGTACAGCTGACTCAGACGTTCCTTTAGTATTGTCATCACTAGATTGTCTGGCACTGTAAGTAAGTAAGTAAGTAAATAAGTAAGTAAGTAAGTAAGTAAGTAAGTAAGTAAGTAAGTAAAAGTAAGTAAGTATGTACAGCTGACTCTGACATTCCTTTAGTATTGTCATCACTAGATTGTCTGGCACTGTGAGTAAGTAAGTAAGTAAGTAAGTAAGTATGTACAGCTGACTCAGACGTTCCTTTAGTATTGTCATCACTAGATTGTCTGGCACTGTAAGTAAGTAAGTAAGTAAGTAAGTATGTACAGCTGACTCAGACATTCCTTTAGTATTGTCATCACTAGATTGTCTGGCACTGTAAGTAAGTAAGTAAGTAAGTAAGTAGTAAGTATGTACAGCTGACTCAGACGTTCCTTTAGTATTGTCATCACTAGATTGTCTGGCACTGTAAGTAAGTAAGTAAGTAAGTAAGTATGTACAGCTGACTCAGACATTCCTTTAGTATTGTCATCTCTAGATTGTCTGACACTGTAAGTAAGTAAGTAAGTAAGTAAGTAAGTAAGTATGTACAGCTGACTCAGATGTTCCTTTAGTATTGTCATCACTAGATTGTCTGGCACTGTAAGTAAGTAAGTAAGTAAGTAAGTAAGTATGTACAGCTGACTCAGACGTTCCTTTAGTATTGTCATCACTAGATTGTCTGGCACTGTAAGTAAGTAAGTAAGTAAGTAAGTAAGTATGTACAGCTGACTCAGACGTTCCTTTAGTATTGTCATCACTAGATTGTCTGGCACTGTAAGTAAGTAAGTAAGTAAGTATGTACAGCTGACTCAGACATTCCTTTAGTATTGTCATCACTAGATTGTCTGGCACTGTAAGTAAGTAAGTAAGTAAGTATGTACAGCTGACTCAGACATTCCTTTAGTATTGTCATCACTAGATTGTCTGGCACTGTAAGTAAGTAAGTAAGTAAGTAAGTAAGTAAGTATGTACAGCTGACTCAGACATTCCTTTAGTATTGTCATCACTAGATTGTCTGGCACTGTAAGTAAGTAAGTAAGTAAGTAAGTATGTACAGCTGACTCAGACATTCCTTTAGTATTGTCATCACTAGATTGTCTGGCACTGTAAGTTAGTAAGTATGTATGTACAGCTGACTCAGACATTCCTTTAGTATTGTCATCACTAGATTGTCTGGCACTGTAAGTTAGTAAGTAAGTAAGTAGGTAAGTAAGTAAATAAGTAAATAATCAAATAAATTACAAACACACAAACACATTAAAACACAGACACTGACACAAAGTAAGTAAGTATGTAAGTAAGTAAATAATTAAATAAATTACACACTCACAAACACATTAAAACACAGATACAAACATACACAAACCTATAAACACATACAGAGACAAACACATACATACAGACACCCAGACACATACATTCATCATAAATCTTAAGTCTGCTTGCGGAATATTTAATTACTGATTATTATAACTTTTATTATTATTTTAATATATCTAATCATTCACTGATCTGTCTTTAACATTTGATACAGATAAATAAACACAATACTTTAAGAAATTAATAATTTTCTGATATAGAGATCTAAACAAATACAACAACTTTCAGATGCAAATTAATAAATAAATAAAGTTATAAATATATAAATAAGTAAATAATCAAATAAATAATTAAGTAAATAAATAAATAAATAAACAGATACCTGGTATGTCTTTTTCTACATAATTTCTGGCTGCCAAACCTGCTTTCCTCTCATCCTCTATAGCCTGTTTGATCAGCTTACCACACGATACTGAAATAATAATTACCTCCCTTTAATATTAACGCTTGAAGTGTGTGCATGCGTTTGTGTGTATGTTTTTATCTCTGTGTGTGTTGTATGTAAATGAGTGTGTGTGTGAGTGTAGATCAGTGTGTGTATGAGTGTGTGTGTGAATGGGTGTGGATGTGCATGTGTAGGTGTGAATAGGAATGTGTGTGTACATACAACTGTGCTCTGTCTGTCTGTATGTATGTATGTGACTGTGTGTCTTGTTTCACTGTGCATCTGTGTATCCAGATCAGTATGTATATTTATACATACTGACAAACACAAACACATGAAGAGATTTACGCACAAACCTATTAATTAAATAAACGTGTACAGTTACTATAAATAGAACATCTCACCATTGACAATGTTGTACTTGGCTGCTAACAAGGCTGCCTGTACTCCTTTTCCACTCCCTGTGGGACCCAGCAACACAATCCTAGGAATGTGAGGAGCATTGGTCCTAGGCTGACTGCACAGGAATGTGTACACTGAATTCAAAATAACAGTAATAATAGTAATAATAATAATAATGATAGTAATAATAATAATAATAATATAATACTATAATAATAATAATATTAATAATAATAATAATAATAATGATAATAATATAATGATAATAAAACATAATAATAATAATAATAATAATAAAAATAATAATATGATGATGATGATGATAATGATATTAATGATGATAATATTAATTTTAATAATCAAAAACATTATACTGATAGTGATACTACTACAACTACTACTACTAACAATAATATCATTATTATGATGATAATAATAGTATCAAAGTTTAATAATAATACAATTAATAATCATCATCATCATCATCATCATCATCATCAGCAACATCATCACAATAAATAATAAAATAATAAAATTAAAAAAAAAAAACCCCAAAACCCAACAAAATAATAATAATAATAAAAAACAACTCCAGGGAAGAGACAACTGAAACAGTGTTGTGATTACCTTGGTCAAAGACATCGGCCTTTGGCTGGTCGGCATTAATCGTCTTGGCAACATGGTCGTAACAGCGACGGATGCCATCGATGTAGCGATGATAAATAACGAGTCTGTTCACGATGTCTTCTTCCGTGTTGCCGGGGACCTCTTCCAGTCGCCCCTGGATTGTAGGGTTAGCAGGCCAGTCGAATGTTGTGTGGTATATGTCTGCACAAACATTCAAACACCCGTATTTGTAGTGTGTCACAAAATAAACATTTTTCAAAAAAGATTTCCCAATTTATATTTTTCTTTTATTTGTTTTATTTGTTGAAACTAATTATTATTTTCATTGTTTGTTATTACTGTTGTTGTTACTGAGTGATAATATTAACAAAAAATATATTAAAAATACATTTTATATATGTGTGTTTTATACATTTAGTGTTAATATATTTTTTTTTTTTTAAAGTATTGGTGTCATTGTTATAATTATTGTTGTTATTATCACATCTAGCACTAGTACTACTTCTGTTACTTTTACTATAACTACTATCCCTTTTATTACTATATCCACCATCAGCACTAATTACTAAATACTACTACTACCACTCCAGCTACTACAACTACTACCTCTACTACTACTACAACTACTATATTACTACACCAACAACAACAACAACAACAACTACTACTACTCCTCCTACTACTACTACTATACTATATCCACTGTTACTTTCAGCTGGTATTATTATAATTATTATTACTGTATTTTGTACATATATAAATATTGTTTCAATTTTTCTAAACACCAGATTTAATCCATGTTGCCTACCTCCAGTGAGTTTGTCAACTCTTTTTCCTGAAGCTCGTTCAATAAAAACTGTATCTGGTGCATCGAGTATGACTGAAAATAAGAGAAAGAATAATAAAAAGTTAGTCAAATATGCCAAATAGTGTTGTTATAAAAGAACTGAGTTTTGTCAAGACTCGCAATAAGCTGGTGTATTTTCAAAATTGAATTTTTTGATTTTTTATTAACATTAAAAAAAAAAACCAATAAATTTTTTTTTAAATTAAAAAAATAAAATAAATTTAAAAACTGAACGAAATAAACAATAAAAAACCCATAAATAAATGAATAAATAAATACAAAAAATGAAACAATAATAAAAAAAAAAGAAAGACAACAATTTTGTATAATATGAAAGTCTATGAAACACTCATCAAAACATATATCCTAATCTTTTCTACCATTTTAGCTTGTTAAAAAGTTTGTGTGGAAAATTCTAAAGACACACATTTTCTGCATACAACATACTCACAAAGAGAGAAAGAGAGAGACAGATAGAAAGACAGACAGACACAGACAGACAGATCATAAAATAGTCTAAAATCAGTATCAATGCTGAGACAAATTCCAATATGGTGTTATATTATATTTTCATTTTGTTTTCAATTTTTTTTTTTTTTTCGAGAAAGTCTTCTGATATCTATTCTTTCTAAACTTAAGTTAGGACAAACAGATGTACAGATAGACAGACAGACAGATGGATGAGAGAGGTAACAGAAAGGTATTAGACTACTGACCACAGTGTTTGGGGTAGACTCCTATCTGCTGTAACATCTGGGCTTGGTCTCGAGTCTGTGGAAAGCCTTCCAGCACCCAGCCTTTCTTTACACAGTCAAACAGCTGTGTCCTTGTCTGTATTATCTTCAACCACACATCATTCGGTATCGCCTACATTATAAAAAAGAAATAATAATAATAGTAATAATAATGATGATAATAATATTAATAATAATGATAACAAAATGTTGATATTAATATTAATGATAATAATAATAATGATGATAATAAGAAGCAGAAAAAGAAGAAGATTGTTAATAATATCACCTAGTTTATATAACAATAATAACATTAATAGCAATAATAATATTAATAACAATTTGAACTACCCCAATTAAGACATAAATCCTCATTTAATTCTTGCTACAGTTATTTGTCACATCTGTAATGTCATGTTAACTATTTGAGATGGAATTAACATTTATTCACAGATTATATTCTTATACTTTTTTGTGATGTCTTAGATTCTGTCAATCAGTAACCTATACTGTTGTTATACATAGATACATGAATGCATACATGTAGTCACTCAGAGAGACAGACAAACACAAAAGCATAGTCACACCCACACACATATAGACATACACATATGGACATACACAAAGCATGCATGCACACACAGACACACACTGACACAAACACAGGTTACTAAACTGTTTTCAGCTAACCTCGTGTTTCTTTACGTAAGCTTCTGCTTCTTCTTTGACGTCAACTTCTGCTTCAGCAATAAGATTCTCCATTGTGAGGTGTGCCGCTCGTGTTTTCTCACAAACCATCTTTGCAATCGACCGCTTCCCAGAGGCTGGAGGGCCGAGAATTATCACTTGTGGAACTAATCATTTATAGAGAGAGAGAGAGAGAAAAAATATACATAATAAAAAATTAAATAGAATTTTTTTTTTTTTTAAATTGAACATTTCTGGTATTTAAGTTAAACATAAATAAGATGAAGGAATAAATGAAGAAAAAGAAATAAAAGGTAAGAGAAACAAAGAAATTAAAAAGAACATAGGAACCTCGTCTCTTATTTTGTACCAACCCCACCAAAACTGTGACTCATCACAATCTGCCCCTGCTTTTATAATAATAATAATAATAATAATAATAATAATAATAATAAAATAAAAATTAATGAAAGAAATCTGAGTAATTTTTATAATAATAATAATAATACTACTAAAATAACGAATAATTAAAAAAAGAATCTGAGTAGTAATAATTATAAAGAATGTTTATAACACTGAGTATGATAGTGTATACAAAAAAAACAACAGTAAACAACCAAATTTTTATACAGAAAAGAGAAACATTTTCAAATTTATATTAAATACAGTTGGATGTGCAGTTGGTTTCACAACATTATTAATGCCTGTTGCTGTCAGACATTATGAAAAGGTTTGAATAAGAAAGAAAGAAAAAGTAATGTAGAAAAGAAAGGAAATTTGTTTAAAACATTGTTGGATGATTCTGTATTTAGCCAAATACATAATCATCATGTTGATCTTTCAAATACAAAATAATTAGTAATACTTATTTTCATCTCCACTTAATTAACTTTTTATTTTAATTTAACTATAACAGGTAATTAATGCTTTTTCATACCATTAAGCAAACGAAAGAAATTGTTTTAAAGTAATACTCAAAATAAAACCTAGAAGTATTGTTTTAATTATTGTACTTTTGTGCAGATTGTGTTATTTATTACAGCCTTGTAATCACTGTATTAATTAATTTATGGTAATTTAATTGGCATATACAAGGGAACATAAATCATTAAATATCTTTCATTTCATATTAGTGGCCTTAGACATTTCCTAAATAAATATAAATATGTTGAAAAATATTTGGAAAGAACATAACAGTCACCATCGTCATTATCCTTCTTCAGCTCCTCAATGAGAAAGTGTATAGGATCATCTGGCTTGTGAATAATGAGTTGTTCAAGCAACCGCTAAATATAAAAATAAAACATCATAGTAACAAACAACGTGACATATTATTCATCTCTTGAATTGCATTTGTTTCGTAAAATTTAATAGTATCAGTATTAATAAAAATAAATAACAAATAATAATAATAATAATAATAATAATAATAATAAGTTATTATTACTATAATGTTATAATAAGTCTTAAAAAATAATAATTTTTAAACTAAAACACTAAACGTTTAAAGTGCATATTAATAGCATATTGTTAAAATTACCTTATACATATCAAATATCCCTTTCTCTTGAGCATAATTTGCAAATTCTGGTGGAATCAACAAAGGGCGTTTTGTCTGATCCATTTGTTAAATATATAATTTGCCAATGAAGGCGAAATCAACTTAAAAGTTTGACAAGCGAGAATGTTGTTTTGTTGCTAGGTCGCCCTAAATGGCTTGATATAAAATATAATTTGATTGGCTAAATTAATCAAATAGTTGACTAAAACATATTTTCATTGGTTAATTCTAAAGGGAGACCACTCCATACGAATTGACTCTGAAATGCTAACCAGAATCTAATACTTAGCCTATATTCAACCATATCGTAGGAGCTTAATATTCTGTTTTTTTTTATGGACAAACATACAAGCATATTAAAACAAATAAATAAATGTATACATAAATAATAATAATAATAATAATAATAATAATAATAATAATAATAATAATAATAATAATAATAATAATAAGCCATCACCACTACCATTAACTGTAAGAGGACAAACATCTGTGCAGGATGAAATATACGATAATAAAAAAACAAAAAACAAAAAAAAAACAACAATTTATGCTGAATTTAAAATAAATAAATAAATAAAAATAATAGCAAACTGGGGAATTCAAAGCTTCTAAGACGCTCTACAGTCATTTAAATTTATTTTCAGCATTCTTTCTGTGAACCAATAGTCATGCTATCATATGAATATTTTCTGAATGATAAACGTCCATCTATCCAATCGTCTGACAACTAAAGCTGCGAGTATTAATAAAAATTGAAAAACAAAAAAGATTGTAACAGCTCTATAAATATTGTAATTCGTTTTTGGCAATAGAACGTTTTATTCGTGAGGCTTTATAAATAATAACTTATTACATTCATATTGGTTTCAATATTATTAAGAGCAAAAAAGTAGTAGTAGCAGTTTTAGTAACAGCAGCAGCAGCAATAGCAATAGTGGTAATAACAGAAGTAGTAGTGATCATTTTAAAACTAATTATACTATGTATTCTTTTATTGATGGATTCTATTTTAATTGTTATTAAAAAAGGTGAAAGGGAGGTAGTCTCTATCGAATGTCGTCACAAAAATTTGGCAATGCACATGAATTTTAATAAATAAAAAATACCTTTAATAAAGCACGTACACTTTTTTTTTTTTTTTTTTTTTTTTTTTTTTTGGCAATTTAAGATAATTATATGTATATATAAAACTTCGGAACGTGAAAAATATAAAAGTCCCCCCCCCCCGCAATAAATCATCATGGCGTCTTTAATATTAGGTCAATAATTAGACTGACATCATTTATAAACACAGCTAGACGTTATAATTATTTTTTGGAAGTAGATATAAACCCAGCGATTTGAGCTGGTGTTTCGTGCCGATGTAGCCACATCAGTCTATATTTATGGTTTAATTGAATTTAATGAATTAATGAATTATTTATTTATTTATTTATTTATTTATTCTGACAAGAAGAATTTTGTTCTTAAATCGAAATATTCCTTGAAAAAAAAAAAAAGCTCACACTCTTCCAGTAAAATACAGAGATGGGAATAGATACCATTTTTGTTTTAGTATAATTTTAAAATTTGTATTTGTTTATTATTACTTTTTTAGGAACGTGTTTTGGTTTAATGCCGATTTGTTTGCTTTTCTTGATACACACCTATATACTTATAATAATACTAACAACAACAACAATAATATATAAATTAAAAAAATAATAAAATAAAAGTAGAAAAAATAAAATATAAAACAACAGACTCCTTTATTAGACAGTACTGTAGCAGCACATTCTGTGCAAAACAATAACAATAAATAGAAACTTAGATTAAAAATAATAACTAAACTAAATAGTAAATAGTTTTCTTGGGTAAAAATTTATTTCCTTTTGTTTTAATATTGCAGTACATTTTACTATGGAATTTAAAAAGGAAAACAAAACAAAAAATAATGAAAAATAAAAATATCATGACTTTTTAAAAATACAAAATGTACTTATTTTACATTTATAACAACACATTATACATTGTCAATAGCACAATGTGACTGAAAACATGTGCTAAACAACAGTGTAATGGTAGATAAATATTTTTCTGAAATGATATACTGCAGACGAAAATGAAACTTAGAGAATTCTTAAAAAGAAAATAACCAACAAACAACACTAACAGTTTAATGTATTAGTGTACACATACATACACTTGCACTACAATATTTATTACAGGAAATGTTCTTTCTATGAATTCTTTCACACACACACTACATCATACAATTTATTACAGGAAAAACACACACACACACACACTTAAATATTATGTATATTAACCAATGAGAACACAGACTGAACAAAATAAAACACCTTTTCTTTTCTTTTCCAGTACCTTCAGTTCTGAACTTATAACTTTTTCAGGACATTTTCTTTAGATTTGGAATAACCAAAACATACATGTGTACACATACACACAAAAATACACATATGCATATGCAAGCCTGTTAAATATGTAGAACAATCCTTTGTAAAAAAACAATAAATATCCCTGCATGACTTATACAGCAGAAACTGAATTCAGGTTTGACCCCTTTAACTTTCCAACCTTTCACCTATTTTTAATTTTCCACAGAATATTGGGATTTCATTTCTTCTTTTAACTTTAACATATTTTATTTTGTTATTTTGTTGAAATATAATTTTTTCTCTTTCTAACCATCCTTCAGTGCTGGTATCAGTTAAAAAAATGTTCTATTACTAATAGGAAATTTCACCAATTTCACTTTTACTACAGGAGAAATGGATTTCGTTTCTTCTTTTAACTTTAACACATTTTATTTTGTTGAAATCTTTTCTTTTTTTCTAATCATCTTTCATTGTTGATATCAGATAACTTCTTTTCTGTTACCAATGTGAAATTTTATTTATGTTTTATCACAAATTATTTAAATGATGTTTTAAAAACTATGGTGTGAGTGTTCGTTTGCCAGTTTTCTTGATGGGTCTAGGGGGAGGTGTGATGTTCAGTTCACGCTGAAATTCTTCCAGGTTCTGTTCCCAGTGTTTTTCAAAGTACACAGCCATCAGGAACTTTGCATTGTAGCCAGTTTTGATAGCCCATGGTAGGTAAATGTTGATATACTGTTGTCTGTGGCTGCAAATAAAGAAGTAACATAAAAACATTAATTTAATTTAGAAGTATGTAAGTATATATTATTTGAAAACCTAGATGGTTTAAAATTATTTTTTAAGTTTAAAGTTTCAGTTAATATCCTGATGATTGAAATACTGGCTGAACTTCCCAAAGTTGATATAACAAAACCAGGAATATCCCAGAACAGAGTAATTCCAATTCTCTACAGAAGTCCCACCACTGTCTGGCATTACTTTGCTGGTCTGCATCATAACTAGGCATTGCAAGCACCACATTCTTACCTTCAGGCCAGTATTACAGAATACATATGCTTGGTTTTTGACATCTGCAGAGATTGTTATACCATTTTACAGTAGCTATATGCTCCCCTAACACCCAGGATAACCCTCTAGTGGCAATGTGAAGAAATAGAAGAATAAAATTGTGAGTGTAGTAGAAAAAAAAATTAGATCTCTTGAGGAGGTTAGATTTATTGAAACATTGGTACATAAACTCTGTTGTCTGTCTGGTGTAGTACATATTATCCAGTTTATATGTAAAGTATATTAACATCACAAAATTAGCAAATTCCATTAGTCAGCATGGCAGTGACCTCAATGATGGCAAGTTTGGGAAATTCAACCTGTACAGAATAATCAACCTTGTATGTAAGAAAGCAGACTCACACAGGACCAAGTCGTATGGGTCCACCTAGAGCACCCAGAGCACACATGGGCAAACCTGTCTGCAGGGCCTCCACCCACTTGACGACGATCTCACCCAGCATGTTGGTGGGCATGCCCAGCAGAGTGTGCAGGAGGTCGTGAACTTGTCGGTACCTCAGCATGACGTACATGAGATCCGCATCGTCTACGAATCTCACAGCCATGCGAGCGTCTGGAGTGAAACCCTGTGAAATAAATAATTACTGAAAGAGTACAGTGATAGTGGCTCCTATTACATATTTATCAGCTGTTGTAACAAATGTAAGTAATTTACATATTCATTGCTTTGTTTATGTTTTTTAGTTTTATCAGTTTCAGAAACTCCCATCTGTAGGTGTTGTCAATGGACATTTAGTAATGTGATATATGGAAAAAGAAATCCAATGTCAAATTTTACCTAAATATACTGTTTAATTATTCAACATTCTAGTAAACACACTTTCAAAATCCAATCTACTTTGTCAGTGGTATGATACAGGTTTTACTCTATAGAAAAGAATTTAAGTTTCTACTTAAAGATTCTTTTTGACATGTATTTTACTATTTGAATTCAAAAGCTAATGACATATACAAAATTATAAATGATGGAGTCTAGTAATAATTTTAAACAAAACAATCTGAACTAATTCATTCAATCACAATTCATGCAATATATTTTGGAATCTAACACGTTACACTGATGAAACATATTTACAGGTTGTATTTTTTTTGATCTTTGTTCAGTTCTATTAGAATTTATTGCCTCATGTGAGAGAGAGACATCAGGATGTATTTTTGACAGCAAGCAAGATATGGACACACACACAGAAATGGAAAGATGTTTGCACGTGCATTTATGTGTCTGTGTGTGTGTGTGTATGCATTACATCTAAACCGGCATCTGGAATTTGAAACTTACATTTGTAGTAAGAAATTTCCAGTATTCTTTGCCAAACGTTCCCTCTGGCAGTTTGCCCAGCTCTGGTATTGATACGGTCCTCGTGTTAATCTCTGGTCTGTCTCTGCAAACAAAAAACAAACCTTTCATACTGCAGCATTTTACAGAGTGTTTTAGAGGATTAACACAGGTACACTGAATAACCAATTAACATTATAATATTATAAGAATATTATTTAAAGGGCTTTTGTCCAGTCTTTCTTATGTCAGAAATTAAGCTCCACTTTGTTGAAAGTTCTAAGCAGCGTATATAGAAATGAATCTTTTTTTCCTATTTTTTATAAAAAGAATAAAGTGTTACTTGTTTGAATATTTTGTGTTTTACTCTTTTTCCTGGAAGTTTAATGCTGGGCATGGGTTAATGTTGACCAGTCTCTCTGTACTTGTGAGGTGTGGCTTCAATATTTGCATATTACATACATTCAGTGATTCAGTGCACATTTTTGTAATTTTTCATTTCATTTTGAAATATACCACAAGAGAAAATAAATAAAAATAAAATGAAACTAAGTAGATACAGACTTGTTATATATGAGTATGAAACCTTATTAACAAAGGAAAAAATCTGTTGTTGTTAACAAGTAAAAGTAATAAGTAAGATTGCTGAGGGTAGCTGAGAACAAATTAAAAAAAAATTATAATTAAAAATAAAATATTAAAGAATGGTGGAAACTGGCTGGAAACCCTGTTTGTTGCCTGAATAACTAATGTTGTGAAGAGATAAGTGAAAGGACTAAGAAATAAAAAATAAATAAAATAAATTTGGAACAAAACAGCATGAATTAACATCCTCTATCACTTTGTCTAAATCTACATCTCAGGTTCTTAACTATTTCTGTGCCTTATTTTAAATAATTTTTAATGGATGTCTAGGATAGGTGTTACATTCTGACTGAAGGATGAAGAATTACAGAGTAGTTACAGGTATTTATATTATATAGAGCTTTTATGAACTCTGTGTTCTCATAATGTTGGGTGCTACTGCCAAAGTTAAGAACTGGTGAATTATTTATTTATATAAATGAACAGACTTTTTTTTTTATGTATGTTGATATATATAACCTAATTCTATTTGCTGTTGTGCACTAGAGATTGTTGTCAGAGAAACAGTTAGTATAAAAAAGTCTCACTCTAAAATCTGTCTTCCTACAGGATCATTCATCATCTTCTCCCTCATCCAGCGTAAAGCAAAATAACTTGTTGTCTCCCCTAGCACAGAGATCATGTCTGAAAACAAGTCGACAATGAACTAAAATGAATGTTTGTAGAAACATCTGATCATGAATGAATATTAACATTTTAATAATTAAATAATATGATTATTTGGGATGGTGGAACAAATAAAAAAAAAAAAAAAAACAATAGAAAGGAAAAAAGCAGGATCTTTTTTACATATCATCAGATAAATAGGGAAAAAAAATGTATTTGAATTTGTAAAAAAAGTATAAATACAGATTGGGATGGGGAATCAAAATTCCAAAGGGATCTGGGGACGAAAACAGATCAAAAGATTCCAAAGAGAGTGCTGCTGGGATCACTTGATTTCTTTCATGTATATATCCAGTTTGAAGAAATGAGAATTAAATTAATAAAAATGTTCAAATTAATAAATGATAAGAAAAAGAATGTGACATTTTCTAATAATAATAATAATTATCAGCAAAAATTTCCATTTATATTATAAAATTTTATGTGATTATCTGCTGGGATCAATTTGGATGCATTTTAAAACGTCATTATGTATATATCCCCAAACACTTTGAAGACACTCTTACTCATTAATACAGTAATAATGTAGTAATATTGCATGCAATTAAATTAAAACACATTTTAATTTTGTACTGAAACAATATTTTAATCAGAAAAAACGTGCATAACACCATAGCATCCCATACAGTATTACTGTAAAAAAGTCATTTTTATATGTGTACAACATATGTATTAGAATTGACAGAAAGGAACAAATGGAACAAAAATAAAGTGTTGAAGGTAAATACATGCTAGTTCAAATAATAATACAATTCAGTAATAATATGATAAACATTATTGTTAAACATATAGTGTAATTTATAAAAAATAATGTACTGATATTTTGATATTGTTTGTGCTGTCAAATAATGAATGATAATAAAATATCAGATGATGATAACACTCATAAATTTCCATTTATATTTCCTACTCTTCATAAAAGGTTTATATTTGTTTTTATGACGTTATGATTATCTGATAATAATATTAATATAACATTTTAGGTGTTGTTCTAATATCATTTTCTATTGTTCTAATATAATTTTATTATTTAACTTTTGCTGAATGCATGTTGAACACATTTGATGAGAGATATGATAATTTAATAAATATCTTACCATCTCTTGCTGGGTTGTACAGAGCCATTCCAGCTGATCCCACAGCAAGCAGAGTTTTCTGTAACAGTGTCGTAGGTACGTGTCCTGGGTACATACTCTGAGGTCGTTCTCTCTCAGGTCTCTCTGCATGATCAGATTCTTCTTGTTCTGTTTCAGACAAACAAAATATTCATTTATTCATATTCTCTACTGCTTTGATTTTTAGGATGCATATCATATACATTAAACAATTTTAATTAACTTTTTAAAAAAATAATAAGAAAAAAGTGTTATTTAAATGAAGTTGCAAAGAAGCTATCGCTATCGGTCTATCTTTAATTTGACACTGAAATTGAGACACATACTAAAAGTGAGCCGGTGACAGGTACTGACATATTCATAACAGAGAAAACTAAATAAAAGGATGATCTCTGACTACTAGCTCTGCTTTTAACTGTTGACTTTAAGAAATTATTGTAACAATGTCATAATGTATAAATGTCAACCTTGACTTGCCACTGATGCAAAACGAACTGGACTTCGTTTTAAAAGAGATAATCTCTGTGATGATCGTCTCAAAACAGAATAAATGCTGTAACTAATCAAAGAACGTCTGCTTACTGCGAGACACGATGCCATGGTTCTGCAAATCAGACTGACTCTCTGTCATATGCGACACTTTTTTCTTAAATAACGAAGCGTAACAATTATTCGCGAAAGGTTTATAATTATAATAGAAAATATACTCTAACCAACTAGTGGAAACGTATTTAAAAACCAAATAAATGAACATTTGTTTAATAACTACTGGAAAAATTTTAATATTAATAGTAGATTAATATATTTTAAGATTAATATATTTTAAGATTAATATATTTTTGGATAAAGTAAACAAAATTAAAAAAAAAAAATGTTTATATATATATATATATATATGCGGCATAGTATTTAAAGAATGCAAATAATGCATTATATTGAATATATTTTTCTCCATGTTATATAGGCTAAAATAACAACAGATTCATTAACTAATATTGTAATTAAAAATAAACAATAACAATAAACAATAAACAATAAAAAAAAAATCATTTGTTATTCTGCGTAATTTTTCGAAACATCCTTATGCCAATAATAGGTAGTCGAGTAACAAGTAGAATAGATATTTGTTTTGCGCATGAACGGAAATATTTTTAAACAAATGTAGCACGTGCGTTTGTTTTCTTCCGTGTTCGGCTTTTGACAGTGTTTTGAAGGTTGTTACATCAGAAATGTATCGTGGTAACAGTTTACGAAAGATTATTAATTCGTTATTGAAATCAGAATGTCCCGCAGATGTGAGGCATTTGAATAACCAGAAATTAATAAGCGATTTACGTTCAATGAAATCCTGTTTAAAATTCAGTAAATTTCAGAATTTGACTGTAAGTAATTATAAAGTTGATCACATTGTTAATTTTAGACACTTACAGACATATCCGTCTCGTATATCATGTTTGTTAAAACCAATTTCTGACGTTTCAAAGCAAACATTATGCAAAACGACTAGTGTATTAAATTTAGATAGATCACCTTTGGAAGTAGAGCACCGCCTTTTTCATTCGGAAAGTGGAATAGGACATGTGGTCGCCAACAAATATGAAGACAAAAACACTTCACAGAATGATGGAACATCTTGCAAAGAATCATTACGAGAAGAAAAGGATGAGACTGTCTCACCAAGCACACGAGAACAAATTCTTGGTAAATTCCCGAGCACGCATATGTGTATCTCATACACGTGTAAAGTTTGCGGCTCGAAAAACAGTCACACGTTTTCTAAAATTTCTTACACGCACGGAATTGTTGTTGTAACGTGCCAAGGATGTAAAAATCATCATTTAATAGCAGACAATCTCGGCTGGTTTAAAGACATAGGCAAAAAGTAAGTATCTCTCTCTCTCTCTCTCTCTCTCTCTCTCTCTCTCTCTCTCTCTCTCTCTCTCTCTCTCTCTCTCTATTCTCTTACAGCTGTGTTTATTCTATAGCAATATATAAAAAGCAGATAATACATAAAATGTCTGGTAATTGTTAAAAGATTATTTGAAAAAATATCTCATTATCACGTGTCAGTTTGTTGATAGTTCAAAGTTTATATGTCATCCACATGGCATTAATTTAAATAATTTCATACACGTGAATGAATATTTGTTTAACGACACATCGACATGTTCTGTTAATAATAGATATTAGGTGTCAAAATATATTTCTTTTTGTCTTCTTTTTAAGAAATCACGAACAAATAATAATAAATTAGTAATAATAATAATAACCTTTCGCGTTGCAATAATTAGATTCAGCTATATTTATTTGTATTATCAGCAACCGCGATATTATTTATGATGCTGAATAATCTTAATTTAAAATATTAATTTGCACAACTGTAATGAAATCACGTGGGAGACTGATGAAACGAATTAAAATATAGATTAATATCAGTTAATGAATTCCATTAACGAAATAACCATTCGTTACAGACATTCGTTTTAAACTCGGGATTCCGTTTTTTTTGTTTTTTGTTCACAAGACCAAGCACATTAACTCAAATATTATTTTAATTATTATTATTGTTGTTGTTGTTGTTGTTGTTGTTCATTATATTCTTTATTTCAGAAACATTGAGGAGATTTTAGCAGCTAAAGGTGAAAAGGTAAAGAAAACATCGCTGCTAGACGGAACTTTGGAAGTTGGTGGTGAAGATGAAAAAAGTTAAACCTCTGTTTTTCTTCCAATCATCAGTAACAACTTTGCTGCATGCCTGTGTTTTAGCTGTTTGTATGCGTATTTTAATAATGATATGATACTCATTGTTAGAGTGACGTTATTGTTATTGTGAGATAATATCTAGATACTACGAAAAGAACCCGAAATGTGACTCTCTCGTAATAACAATTTATAAATAAATAAATAAATAAATAAATCCCACAGTGTAATTTATTTGATCTTGTTATAGTCCATTGTAGCGATTACATGACAATTTAGTGTGACGTATGGATCAACATTTATTTTAAGCATGATGGTTTGAAAAATAATTCCTTCCAACAGAATCCTAGTCTTTTTCTGGTCTGTTTTCATGCCTGTTCTATCAAACGCAGAGTCACTTGCTTTATTATGTACAATTAATATAGAAATCATTTGCTACTAAAAATATATATATAAAATGATCAAACGTATTTTTTTGTGTAAGAAAGAACATTAAATATGCATGCTGTGAATTGGATCCGTAATGACATTATTCCTTTAAACAATGAAGAATAAGTATTTTCTTTCAAATACGTTTGTCATATTATTGTACGTGGAATTATTGTTCAACACATATTATTATTATTATTATTAGTTCACGTTTTATAATTCACTATGTTTATCATATGATAAAGCAGACTTTAAAAATACATGTGCAGATTATACTGTTAATATAATAAACAGGTTTTTATTTATGTTTAACTGTTGATACTTATACCACGCCAGCACCACCACTACAACAACCACTGTCATCAGTGTTGCTAATAATAAATATATATATTATTATTATTTTAAAATCGTGTAGATTATACAGTTAAAATAAGTAGGTTTTTTATTTACAACTACTACTCCTACTACTGCCAGCATTAATATTAAAATTTCAGCTACTGTTTCTATCATTAGTATTACTGTTACTACTAATAAAACTATGTTATTATTATTTTAAAATCGGTAATTGATGTTTGTACTTAATAATAACTGCTCGAAATCTGTGTTTGTGATTAACTGTGCCTTTCCTCAAAATCAATAATCCGAAAGCGTATACCAAAGTTGTTTCTGACTTCGTTAATCTTCGTCATTGACATATTTCAATATTTATACTTATAAAAATGAAAACTGACCTGAAATTGAAATACACTCTGTACTTAATGCCACAGACTTAACAAAATGATAAAAAATCGTAAAAAAAAAACAAAAACACTAACAATGGGCACGTATAAGAAAAATTGATTAAGTGACGCTGCCACTGGTGATGTTTTGATCCGCAGCTCTGTCGACGACAGCCACGAGTACGAGATACATTTATTTTTAGGATATAACCACACCGTGTCGCAGACGGCAATAATTATTGAAGGATTACGTAGTTAGGGTTGTGTGTGGGGGGAGTAAACGTCACGAGACACCGAACGCTGAGGACTAGCAGACCTAAACGGGGGGGACTCAGATTGTTAAGGGGGGAACCTTTGCAAACAGCAATGAGGTCTGGGTAATCATGGTTATATTTTTCTATGGATTTTATAAAATTTAGCCACATGTCAGATTTTGATTAAAATTTTGAAGTCATGTAGACTAAAGTTAATTCTGGGGACTCTGCTTTTAGGGGCCCTGAAACTAAGCTTCATTAGTTTCATAATAGATCCACCCGTGAATGTGGATGATTGGCTATCGCAAAGGACAACTACGACGATACAAGTAGTAGTAGTACTAATAATAATGATAGTAGTAGTAGTAGTAGTATTACTAATAATTATAATAGTAGTAGTAGTAGTAGTAGTACTATTACTAATAATTATAATAGTAGTAGTAGTAGTACTATTACTAATAATGATAATAGTAGTAGTAGTACTAGAAGTATTAGGAGTAATAATAAATAACAGTAACGACCATAATATTAATAGGAAGTAAATAAGTAAAAACATAAATAAAATTGGTTTACTATATAAAGTAAGAAAGGAATATATACACTGATATTCTTATTTCAGATTGTCTAATTTTATTATTATTATTATTATTATTGTTTATTATTATTATTATTATTATTATTATTATTATTATTATTTTATTATTTATTATTATTATTATTATTATTATTATTATTATTATTATTATTATTATTATTATTATTATTATTATTATTATTATTATTATTATCGCAACTCAGACTCCTAATCAGCGTTAAATTCCAGAACGAAGATTACAAACAGACTAACTAGAATATTTCACTGACAACACCTGGGACGGTTCCGTACCAAGAGACATTCTGCCAGCGAGAAGTGATCACCGCGTCTTAATACGACGGCCCCTGTCCACATAGACCACCCGTCTCCGCGAACGTTCCAGAAATACCAAACAAACTCGACAGTGACAGATACACACTCGCTTCTGTTCTGTTGTAGAAACCTCACAGCGTAGTGGCTCACACACACACACACACACGCGCGCGCGCACACAGACACACAGACACACACACACAGACACACACACACACACACACACACACACACATACACACACAATAAATGAATGGAAGAAAAGAAAAAAGTAAGTTCGTACATCATACATCTACATTCATTCATCAGATTATTCGTACGTACAGATATATACATATATGCAGTACATTCGTTGTTATATTCGTACATGCACACATGCATACAAAGTATATTGATACATGAGTACATATATTCAAATAAACACATGCGTACATAACATTAATAAATACACACACACATACATATATATATGTATGTGTATGTATGTATGTATGTATGCACATAGATACACTGGTATAGCAATCAACATAATTAAATTAATTGCTTTTCTGTGGCATTTATTTACTGGTGGATGTGTACATACATATAAACGTATAAGCATTTATTCATATATACAAACATACATACACAGTTACATAATTACGTATATGAAAACCATAGCATTAAACAACTTGGCTATTTCTGTCATTCAGAGAATAACATTTTTAATGATACATTGCAGTCACCCAAAAACAGATCGTCCATAGTCTCAGTAATACTCATTTCATGTTCTATCATAGCTATTATTTTAAAATGCCGATGTATGTGTTTTCTTGGACTGTAGGATGTTTTGGTTAGGGATACTTCAGCCTCAGATAATACAGACGGTGTACATCTGACCATAATCTGTCCCAATGACAATATGAATTTCACTGTCATTTAAGAATACAATTTATGATAATATAAATTTAATTTTCAAATTCTAAACAAGTAAGTGTTAAACCAAGCAGTCAGTGTCAAGTTTCTTTTTGTTGTTGTTGTTCCCGTGGTCGTGGTAGTTGGTTAATAATCTCACTGAATATCAACTGCAGTTACTGTCCAGTTGCTAGTAAACCGTGAAACAATTCTCGCCTTATACAGCTATAACTGAGTAATAAAAAATGGTCTAGTTTAAAGGATATAAAATAAACGACTATTATTATTAATTAGAAAGTTAACTATGGATTAAGGCGTGTGAATTGTAAGAACAATAAATGTTTTCTTTTAATTTGATATTCTTTTTGTACTGGAAGTAAACATCCACTTATATAATCTACCTAATAAACATTCAAAAAGTTAATAAATAAATAAATTCAGACAGAGGCATCCTTGTCTGAAAAAAGGAATGGCCAAAACGTCTTTTTTTTTGGACTGAGATATGGTACAAATGAAATATCATTTCTTTAACCTCTGAGAAAAAACATTGTTTCGCCGTTTCTAACTCAAATTATCATCACCATCATCATCACCATCATCATTCTATACCACAAATAAATATTTCAGGTAAGCGGAAAATCTGTAGTTTGTAGCCTCCCATTTAGTATCAGTGACCAGTAAACTATGGCAAAGATATGAAAACGATATTGCGAACATGGCATTAACCAGCACAGGCAGATTAAGATTACTACAAATTCTTCTCTTCGTCAGGGGTTATGCCCCCTTTCTGTTTATTTAATGCGTTCCATTTTCGCCGAACACTTGTTGGCAAAACTAAACTGCAGAAATCAAACAGCGTCTAGAAGACAAAGCGATCGAAAGTAGTGAAATACTCCAGCATGTTGACGCGTTCGCTGGGAATAGAAAAGATCTCGACTTGATCACGACAACCTCACACACCGGACAATGCCGACGAATCTGATCTATCGACACTGGCCGACAAATGACATTCGGACGTGATCGGTTTCGCACGGAAACGCGTCGACGATTTGTTCTCGCCACGACCAGAGGATTTAAGACGGCTTTTGTTTCCTGTATCCATGCAAGAGTTGACTTGTTTCGTTCGATAATAAAGAAGCCACTTTGAATTCCAGACAGGAAGGCCTATTGGGAATTTGAAAATGAAGCGGGCACGGTAGAGAGCACATACGACGAAACGAGAAAACAAGGGCAGTAACTCCAGACTGGTACTTCTCCCACTACATTCGTACACTTGGTCGAAATGCAGCGGTGCATTTATGAAAATCAAAAGTGATTAATTAAAATATCATACAACGTTGCTTTTTGTCGTGTCTGTTTACGTTTGAGCTCAGTATGTTTTATGTATCCCCAGATCATTATTTTATTTAATTTTTAATTTTTTAATTTTTTATCACAACAGCAGCTACAATAAAAGCAGCGGTAATAATCACAACAGCTGCAGCAGCATCAACAAGGAAAAGTAATAGTAATATCATGTTATTTTGTCTTGTAAATCTTGTTAACACTTTGAAGAACAGTCTATACTATTAACAAAGTATGACCAAGTATTATTCCAGAACAATCCATCGAAACATACCATAATTGTTTTTAGAGAGAGAGAGAGAGAGAGAGAGAGAGAGAGAGAGAGAGAGAGAGAGAGAGAGAGAGAGAGACTTTTCACATACCACGCTTTAAAAGTTCAAACATTCCTCCTGTAACTGTTAAAACGCAGTTAATTTTTTTTTTTTTTTTTTTTTTTTTTTCAAAGTGAATCAAGTGCAGTATAAATCACAGTGAACGAAATTGAAATAAAACGAACCATCCCATTCGAAGTTTGGGATTATTTCTAATAAAGAACATTTAGTGTTTTCTTCTTTGTTTCACCTACAATGACGAACTGAACAACATGGACAACGTCTTTCCGACAACTACTACGCTTAATCCGATTTGCAACTTCCATTGGTTTGGTTTTAGTACAGCGTGGAATCTATTGATTCGTCATTGTCCAATTGGAAACCGCAATAAAGAACCATCTGAACCTCTGTTAAAACGATTTCCATGGTAACGGGTTGAGTTTTTATTTAAAATTACATTTTGAACTAAAGTTTTGAAAATGTGATTTCCGCATCAAGCCGAAGGACGTGTTTATTTTTATGAACAATGAAATGTTTTGTAATGGTAGTTGTAAAAAGAAAATTGACACTGAAATTTAAAGAGACGACGAGAGAGAGAGAGAGAGAGAGAGAGAGAGAGAGAGAGAGAGAGAGAGAGAGAGAGAGAGAGAGAGAGAGAGAGAGAGAGAGAGAGTATAATGAGATGGATGTAAGGACATGGAGGCATACAGATAGGTATAAAACAGATGGATGAACGTATATACTTAAATCTAGACAAAGGTATATACATAAGTATGTAGGTAGCTAGGTAGATAACCAGAAAGATAATAATGGTGATGATGATGATCATGATAATAATAATGATAATAATAAATGAATAAATAATAGAAATATTAAAATGAATACAACCAGAATGGCATATAACTGTATGTAAAGTAATAATACTGTTTGTGAAATATTTATCTGTATGAACTGTAAATAGTAAAATACTTGCCTTGACAAGTCTTCTGAATAAACTCATTGCGAATTTTTCCCAATATGACGTAACAATTGCATGACGTCATAATAATGTCAGAAAGGAAAACAAAAGGTTAATGTACGATTGGGAAAGTTATTGAATTTTTTATTTGTTTTTAGTTTACTTTATTTAAAAAAAAAAAAAAAATATTATTATTATTATTATTCTTATTATTATTTGTTTTCTTAAATTTGTTTACTTAAATATTTACGATTTATTTAATTTAAAATCAAATTATAAAATCGGCTTCGAGGTACAATAGGATATAATAACTGTATAAAAACGAAACCGCGTCGTAATATCGCACACATTTTATGTATGGGCGCAAAAATGGTTACATGTCTGCGTGTGTGCGCGTGTATGCATATTCGTGACCGAGTATCAGAAATAACAAAAATGTGAGTTACCCACTTTCCAATGGGCAAGCAGCATTTAAACTGGTTGATCTGTGTCTAGGTTTATCAATACTGGGTCATTTGTATATTGGTAGACACTGACAGCTTTTATTTAACCAGCAGGTTAAGGGTTAAAACTATCCTTACATTCCAAAACCTCAGAAACGGACACGTTAGTACATTTCTCGCAGCATTGCGACCTGCACGTGTCAAGCGATTTCATGGGATAGTCCCCGCCATTAAATTTCGCGCAATTTCCATTTTGAAGTAAACGAAATCTGTATGTTTTACAAGTTACTGTTTAACAAGTTTAACTAGCAATATTTCGCGAAATATTTCTTTGTTTCATTTTCTTGGAAATTTGCTGGTCTCAAAGTGTGTGTGTGTGTGTGTGTGTGTGTGTTGTGTGTGTGTGTGTGTGTGCGCGCGCGTGTGTCTGCGTGCGTGATACACAGTTTAAATATATGTTATATAATTGAAACGGATTGTTCCGATTGTTCTAGGTTTTGTTAATAATAAGAAGAAAATAAGGCAGCAGTCAGTTTGCTGTTTTTCTGTGATGATAACACCAAGATTCTGGCGGAAATGATGACAGAATGATATATGTATCAACTCTGCCAGTGATTAACTCATTATTCTTAGAATTTATCACAATTATTATTATTATTTTTTTTTTTTTTGTTAACGAATTTCCGAAGAAAGACAAGTAAAATTTGAAAGTTTTTTTCTTTTACTTTTTTCTTCTTTTTTTCTTTTTTTTATTTATTTATTTTTTTTTTTTACATAAAAATAATTTAAAAAAAAAAGAAGGTAAAAAAAAAAAAAAGAAGAGTAAATTCGGGAAAATAAAATAAAAGAAAATAAAAGAAATAAAAATAAAAGAAAGTAACGCAACAGAATAAGTATAAAAAAATTACCGAATATAAGTGACTGGCCGTTGCTATGCAATTCGTCACCGATTTATATAAAAGTTATTAACGTCATTTCTAATATCCATTGTCTTTCTGTCTGCCAAATAATGGAGTATCTAACACAACGTCTCCTCTGCTTTCCTCTCATACATTTTCATCTACTCTAATAACGATCGATCGCATAATTAGAAACAAATTTCCGAAACAACTACGTTGTAATATTTTTCCGGTTTGGATTACATCGAAAGCTTCTCGAATGAGACATCACGCCATCGTTACTTAACGACATGCCAGCGTAGTAACTCCGGCCCTTTTACTAGAGCACCAGCCAATTCTGAAACGACCGTCTCATTGGTTGGACGATCGGCTGAAGTTGTGTGGAGGAATTTATCTGGTAACAAAAGGCGGGTAACTCCTGCCGTCTGTTTTACAGCATGCCTCATTGACTGCGCGAGCACAATCACATTGGCAGACGACATGTTCGAAGATAATCAGGCGAAAGAATAAAGTACAAGTTGATATTCAGCTTGATTCCTCATGAATTTAATTTTATTGCTCTCGGATATAGCAGAGTTTGTGAATAATGTGGATATTTGTTAGTGTCACGTCGCTGTTCTCAGGTGAGCGCATAAAGTTATTTATTATTGATGATGTTTAATTTTGAATCTTTTCTATAAAGGTGAAATGTTAATATTCCTGATGGTTAAGAAATGAATGATAAGATTATGAATGTGTTTATTTTATTATTATTATTATTATTATTATTATTATTATTATTAATATTATTATTAATGAAAGAAAAAATAAGAGAGAAAGAGAAAAAAAAAAAAAAAAAAAAAAAATAAAAATACATAATATATATATATATATATAAGGAAAAGAAAAAAGAAATCAAGGAAAAACTAGGATGACAAATTCATTTAACATTTCAGTCATTATAAAATACGATTTGTTATAGTTTAAATTATAACATTTGTTTACTTTTGCTTTTAAATACCGATATGCCAGCATACACCTACAATTATGTACTGCTGTGACACGTACGTTCACTCAGACGCACTTACAAGCACTTTTATTTAAACACCTATTTATACAGTCTACCAACACACACACACACACACACACACACACACACACACACACACACACACCAATACGCATTCTCGAACACATACATCACACATATACGTTTTAATTATCCAAATATAAGACTATTAGCTCCTGATTTTCATCTTATAATTGCTTTTGATTATTTTATTATTTAAAATTTTTTATTTGTACATTGATTGGATTAAACATTTGATTATATTCATAAAGTTTTTAACGTGATCAAACTTTCCTATCTGGTACAATTTTATTTAAAAGATTTTCGAATCATTTATGAGTCCCATTAGAAGGTATAAAATCTTTAATGGAAGTATTTGGCACAATAGCGTTTTATTTACAACATTTACTGTTTTATATAGAATAACATTTATTTATGTGAGATTTAAAAAAAAAAAAAATAATAATAATAATAAAAAATATATATATATTAAGTGTTACGAAGTTTTAATATTAAATTTGGTTAAAATATTTCATTAACAATTAGATGTTTTGATATTCTCGTGTTCTAGATAATATGTTACTGTTTTTAATTGTATTATTATTATTATTATTATAATTATTATTATTTACGCTTATCGATGCAGAATATTATTAGCAGTTGATTATATTATTACAGTTGTTAACAACCTGAGTTGCCTACATAAACATTTTTATAATTTTATATTTGTAGAAAATATTAAATTAATAAGATATTATTTCTTATTTTGTAAATATTGCTTTGTTTTTAATGTCAGTTTTAATCAGATTTCATTTTTGTAAATAATGGTGTTATAAAACGTTTATAGAAATATACGTTTTGAAAGAATGAAACACTCTATACGTAAAACAAATATACTATTCAAAAATGAAAAAAAAAAAAAGAAGATAGAAATACAAATAGCACTTACAACAAGAATTAACAAAAAGAAATAAAGAAAGAATAAAATAATAATAATAAAATATTAATAAAATAACTTTAGAAAAAAGAGAGGATAAAAAAAATCAAAAAGTTTAAAAAATAATGAAAAAATAAAAGTAAGAACAAAGAAAAGAAGAGAAGAAGAAAAAGGAATAAAGCCTCCAATAGAAAATATGGCAAACTGAATTATTTCAAAATTACTTTAGTTCACGGCGTCTGACAGAAATTTGGTTGTCAGTTATCATATTAAAGATTAAAAAATTTGGAAAATAAGGTAAGACTTTGAATGAAACGAATAATTATTTTGTTACAACTCAAATCATTTTAAAGTTAACATCATTAAAATCAGTACTATAATTTTTCGAGTTATCTGGGAAATCATATTCTTTGACAGTTGTAGCTGTGCTTTTTCTACATTGTGGATATATCATCTTTTATCAGATGACCTGGTTCCGAAACACGCAGACACACGCACACAGACAGACACACGCACACAGACAGCTCCATACACAGACGTGTGCAATCATGCATGCATTCACTGGGACATCAAACTCAAAATATAAAGTTTTGGACATACGAATTTGATATTAACCTAATAAAGATACAAAAAAAGAAAAATAATTACTTACATCTATTGTTCAAATCTGTTAACGATTAGCAGAAGGGAATAGGTTTTTATTTTTATGTGCTATAAAAAAATATCTAAACCAAGTTGTTTGATATATCGTATATCATTTGCTGGGACTAGATATAGCAAAAAACTATATTCATTTCTGTTTTAAACGAATCTTCTTTACAATGACTATAAAATTTAATTATATTTTATTACTAATTTTTATTTCCTGTTTTTTTTTTTTTTTTTCCTTTTCCTGCATTCTTTTGTTTATTCTGTTTGTTAGATCGTTCATTCTTTCTTTCTTGTATTCTTAAGTTCTAGTTATTTGATTCATTATTTGTCTTTATTTCTTTCAGGTTCTTTTTTTGTTACTTTCTTCCTTTCTTTCTGATTTTTATTTTTTTTTTCTTACGATCGTTCTTTTTATTCTTTTGCGTCTTTCACGCTTTTTCATTTTTTGGTTTATTACTTTCTTTGTTGTATAGTTTTTCTCTATTACTGTTCTTTTTTCTTTCTTTCATTAAACAATTTCTTCTACCATTTTCCTTTTCCTTCATCCTTTTCTTTTTTTTTTTTTTTTCTTTCTTTTTTCTTTCTTTCTTTCTTTCTTAACAATTGCTTTTTTAAAAGCATGCAAATGATTTTTTAATATATATTTTTATTTCTATTGTTATAATTTTTTATTTTATTATTTTTTTTATTTTATTATTATGCGTCTTTATTTTTTTTTTTTTTTTAATGTCAGTCTTGGCGGATGCATTGTTCGTTACATCGTAATCCTAAAACATGTGTTTCATGTAACATGTACATAAATAGATTTACGAAGAAACAAATATAAGATCCCAACTGTATAGAAAAAACCCATTGGATGTATTGTTTGTTTGACAGGAATAACACACACACACACACACACACACACACACACAAACACAAAAAAGAAAACGAAAGAATAAATAAATAAATAAATAAAATTGAAAAAATATATAAATCCAAAAACAAAACAAAACAAAAGCAAATATAAATATAAATTAAAGAAAAACGACGAACAACATTAGCATCAGCAACAGCAATAAAACTGCTATTTGTAAAATAATAAATAAAATAAAATAATGTAAAGTAAAGTGAAGTAAACTAAAATGACATAAAACAAATTAATACACATATAAACAACACTCCCCAAACAAAACCCCCAAGAAACACCAAAAATAATCAAACAAGAACAACAACGATAAGAAACCCCAACAATGAAACAAAACAAGTAAAAAAACAAAAAAAACAACAAAAAAACCAAACAAATCAACAACAGCAACAGCAGCAACAAACAAAACCCCAAACAGTCCGTGGTATTTTTTAGCTGCCGCTACGATATTTTTACTGCACTGGTGTCAAGTTGAATTAATCGCTTGGTTTCAAATGTAACATTTGAGATGCTGTGTCGTGTGTCGTCGTTCTAACACTTTAATGCCGCTTTTACAACCTGTGACTGAGATCTGCAGCAAAATTAAATCACGAAAGAAAGCACGCATGCGCGACTTTGGCGAAAAATTACAGCAGCTAGTTACTTTTACCTGGTTACAAGAATTGGAACTGAAGTTGGCATAAACGGTTAAATTTTAGATAACATCTTAATTAATTGTTTAATCAATTAATTAAATAATAATAATAATAATAATAATAATAATAATAATAATAATAATAATAATAATAATAATAATAATGAAATGATAATAATAATAATAATAATATAATGATGATGATGATCATTTAAATCTATCAGTTGATGAATTGTATCATCTTTGCATACAAATCTCTATGTATATACCTATTCACATGCATGCATAAATGAAATACATACATATATACATACATTAAAACACTATCACACACATACGCACATACATACAGACATACACATACATACAAACATACTTACACACACACATAAATATGTGCGTAGGCAGACAGACAGGCCAACCTAATATACTGATTATACTAAAAAAAAAAGAAATTAATTTTTTTCAAATTATAGACATAAATTTTATTTCTTTATTTGTTTGTTTGTTTGTTTGTTTGTTTATTTGCTTGTAACAAGGCACTGAACAAGAAGTCCTATGTCTGTCTGTCTGTCTGAATCTAACCAAAGATTTGTTTATCACATGACAATCACGTGTTCAAGTGCTGCTGAACGTCAAGTTAATCCGATTGGTTAGAAAGTTTCTTCTTAATCCAACAATCCTTATTCGATAAACTCCGACAGATATTTTCCGCTAAATGGCACTCTCATGTTAAAACGCAAAACTGCACGACAACGTGATTTCTATACGTTTTGGAAATGGATATTCTAGTTGTAAAAGAAACTGCTGTGATATCACCGACGTTCTGGGATCGGTCCCTAACGAGGATTTTCTTTTTTTACCTTTTTGTTTCTTTTTGTTTCAGTTAGTATCCTCTGTCTGCCCGATTATATGACAATGTTTTCGTAGTGTTAGTGGGAAAAATATTAATAACCGATTTCTTGCTGCAAATGGGAAAAAAATGTTTTCCACTAAAATGTTATGATAAAAGAACGTTTCATGTTGCTTTTTAATATCGCATCCCAAACCTCTCTCTCTCTCTCTCTCTCTCTCTCTCTCTCTCTGTCTGGTTCTCTCTCTCTCTCTCTCTCTCTCTCTCTCTCTCTCTCTCTCTCTCTCTCTCTCTCTCTCTCTCTCTCCTATGAATCTATAAAACCTGCACAGTGTTTTGTCACGTGTTTCATGCCAGCTTAACAGCATTTCAAAATAAGAGAACACATATGTTAAACTTGTGACTAATGAGAAAAATGCCTTCTGGGATTCAAACCAGATGAATACATCATTTTAACCCTTTAGCACTCGCAGCAGAATTATGGATTATTGTGGCTGATATGGTGAGCAAATTAACTGATTGTTAGGAAATACACTCCAACACACACACACACACACACACGCGCAGACGCGCAGGCTTTGAGAGAGAAAGCGAAAGCGAGAAAGAAAGAAAGAAGAAAGAAAGAAAGAAAAAAAAAAAGAAAGAAAAAGAAAGCAATGTAAAAAAGGAACCGGAGACAAGTTTTTATTTTAGTTTCATAATTCTAAATTCTCCATATTTATATAACTATCAACAATTGTAGTATGAAATACATTTTTATTTAATTATATATATATATACAATATCGAAAGTGTTCCTTTCTGTGGCCAGTCTGTGATAGAAGAATCCCTGATGTTAATTATCTTATTCTTGCTTTCCTTCCTTATCTTTACAGAGTATCGTAATAGTCACATTATTAGCGGTTTATATATATATAACAACAAACCGGCCCCAAAAAACAAAAAAAAAAAAAAAAAAAAAAAAAACCTAAACAAAAACAACAACAAAACCCAAAACAATGTGTGTGTGTGCGTGTGTGCGTGTGTGTGTGTGTGTGTGTGTGTGTGTAATATGAAAATAAAATATGTTTTGTACTTCCAATAGATGTTTTTTTTTCATTTGACTATTTTTGAACTGAATCTACTGTGGAACTGTAATTTCATAAGAAACAGCCTTTATACTAATTGTTGTCTGTCTTTTTCTTTTCTATCTATCTATCTCTGTGTGACTGTCAGTCTGTTGACTGTTTTTCTTACTTTCTTTCCTTTAAAGTATGTTAATGGATGCAACGTTAATAAACTTAGTGTCTCTGTACCCGTATACTTAGGAGTGAATATTTGAATGGACATCGGAGACGATAATGCAATAAATCCGCATAGCTTCATCATACCTCTATTTCTCATTATATCCCGACTATTCCTATATAGATTTATATTAAAAAAAAAAAAAATAAAAAAAAACGAAAAAAATAAAATAAAATAAAAGACAGAGAAACGTAAATGAAAAATTAATTAATTAAATAAATAATGTTGATAATATTGAAAAATATAATAAAAGAAAGAAACAAACAAACAAATAAATAATCTCCATTTTAAATTTATAAAGTTAGACACGATTTCTTCACTCTGGTTTTACACATTAATCGTCATTGGACAAGATGATTTACACAAAACGTGATTTGTACAAAAGCAAGAGAACAGTTAAAGGGTAGCACTGTCAATTTCCCCTGTCCTTACCAGCCCCCTCCCCTAGAGTGGGAGGTAAACACCCGAGTGAAATGTCGCTAATTAGTCCGCGAGTTATCACTGACAGATGACGTCTCATTTGTATCCTGTTGTCGTCATGGTAACGTCACGGCTGAGAACAATAGCGTTAATGACGTGACTGTATGTCAATATTTGACATTTTGTTTCTACTTTCGTAACATAATTTAGGGTATGTCTGTTTATTTAACATAGCTCATCATCATCATCATCATCATCATCATCATCTTTACTTGTCGTCCTTATTGTTGTTGTTTTTGATGCTACTATTATGTTTTTGTTTCCATTGTTATTATTATTATTATTATTTTTTTTTCGTTGAGTTATTGTTTTGACGATATTTTGTTGCCGTCTGTTTTTATTGGTAATGTTGTTTTCACCGTGATCATTACCCTTAATTATAATAGTAATAATTATTATTATTCATGTCATCATAGTCACTGTTATTAATTATTTATTTGTTTACTTTAAACATAACAGAAATTCATTTTTCATGATATTTTTTAAATATTCTTAACTTGGAAATACTTATTCTCTTCTTCTCACGCAATACAAGATGGTCAAAAGACAAAAAAAAAAAAAAAAAAAAAAATAAAATAAAAATAATAATAATAATAATTAAAAAAAAAAAAAAAATATATATATATATATATATTTCAACTAATTGGAGACAATAATTACGTCAGAATTAGTCTGACATCCAATATCCGACGATGGTAACTTAATCAGTGATGTCTAGTGCTGTCGTTAAACAGAACAAATTTTACATTTCAAGCTGACAGGGCAAACCACGTCCATGTTAAACGTCTTGTCAGCCTCTAATTGGACTGATAGAGTAAATGTACTTGTCAAATAACCAGCGATCTGTTAAAAAACTTACTTTTTTCCCCTTTAATTTCATTTTTAAAAGGTTTTTACTTTATTTTTTTTTTAAACATAGAGCTTATAGTTTGGCTTTGTATAATTTGTAAATGGGTTTGTGTTATTTTCAATTACCGGCATGTCACAGAACCCGAACCGGAATCCAAACACGGGTCAGAAATGAGGACCAGGACCGGGCACCGGAGTTAATGCGCTAAAACGAATGTGAATCAATAAATCAAGCACTGAGGTGCACACACGACGGGCGGTCAGTGGATTTTTAAAAAACACAAAAAAACATTGTGTGTTTGACGAAGCGTAACGCTGCAATGTGTCCAGTGTGTGATGTGTTTTACGTCTGCGATCGATTTTACTGCCAGGGCTCTCTGTATCTGAGAAGTCAGTCGGCGGAACTAACTACACGTCTAACTGGGAAATCTGGCGTTTTATGTGTTTTACAAGCCATCACGTCTCCCTCCTGACTTCCAGTTCACTCCTTATACAGCAGTTTGATTTCCGTGTTAAAACGTTGACTCTGACCTCACAACCTCCCCCAGTTACATTAAATGAATATTTGTTTAAATACACATCTTCTTCTTCTATTTGTTTGTTTGTTTGTTTGTTTGTTTTATTATTATTATTATTATTATTATATTATTATTATTATTATTATTATTATTATTATTAAAAATTAGCACTTTACGTCAGAATCTTTTCTAAAATGATAGATTTAGAATTCTAATATAACCGTTAATATTAAAATATTTTAAATGTTTATAAGACATTTATTTCGTTCAATTAACAAATTATTATTATTATTATTATTATTATTATTATTATTATTAAACCAGATTATTATTATTATTAAACCAGATGCTTTTGACACTAATAAACGTTAATATTAAAATATCTTAAATGTTTGTATTGACATTTATTTCATTCAGTTAACCAAGTTCTTGTTCTTGTTCTTCTTGTTCTTCTTCTTCTTCTTCTTCTTATTATACGATGTTCTTGTTCTGTGTATGCTTCTTTTGCCATTAGAAGGAATAATTATGAATTTTTAATCAATGTATTTTACCCTAGTTAGTAAAGCAAAATAAATTAAGAAAAAAAAAAAAAAAAAAACAAAAAAACAAACAAACAACAATAATAATAAATACCAACAGCAACAAAAATCTAACAAAATAAAATAAATGCACCAACAAGAAAACAAAACCATCAACAACAAAATCCACACCTAAAAAACAATAACATAAAATATACTAAGGAAAACAACTTAATTTCCTTTCTTTGTCAAAAAAGTTGTGGAAATTAAGAGACTGGTGCTTTCTTTGATATTGGTTTTCCCTGTCTTCTTAAACCTTTCCTGTTTTGTTTTATTTATTTTTTAAACAAAAGATCACATCTGATCGGAAGCCAGGTCAAAAGATCAAAATACATTTAGCGAGATCTCACGAACTCTTTTGTGACTGCAGATAAAAGCAACGTTGATCGTAATGACATCATAAGCCGTGGCGGAACGGCACGATTTAGTGCGCTTTGTTGCGAAGAGATACGAACTTTTACGGATATTAAAAGAAAATCTCCTCGGTCGAGTTTAAACAATGGGAAAGTTGAACGAGAGGGCAAACTGTCCAATATGTTGTTATAGTTAACTGTTCTAATATTAACTGAGATCCTTTATTTCAGCGTCTGTGCTGTTTTTACCATTTTCCTCTAATGTATACATGCGCCGTGTTTTCAGTGGAGTCGAATTTAATTAATTTAATCGAGCCGCCATATTCATTCGTCTCTTGTGATAATATTGAAACTGTATCGTGTTGGTGACGTCACCATTCCTGCCAAGAATTGACTCGATGACGTCTACTTGTATAACAACAAAAATGTATATACTTGTAACAATAAGTTATAAAAGTATACTGGTAACCGAGTGCATTTACAGAAAGTTTTTATTATAGGCATGGGGGTGTGTGTAGAGGGATGGGGGAAGTGTAATAGTGTAGATACTAACGTCTAGTCAACTCATTATCTTTAACCATCATTACAGTTTAGATCTTGATCGATAGAAATTAATTAAAATGCAAGCATCTGCAGATTCTAATTAGCTCACGTTTCGTTGCTGAAACTTTCTAGTGAGAATCATTTCAGTGTAGTTAGTTTATCCAGTACACATCATATTCACGAGACATTTCTTGTTTAAAAATAAATAAATAAATAAAAAGAAAAATTATTGAAAGAAATGGATTATGATAATAGTAATCATAAAAGAAGTTAGTAATGTCGTTATCAGCTCATTTATTGAAAACAAACAGCGACAAAAACAAAAACTACAACTACATTTTTTGCTGTTATTAGTGCTGCTGCTACTACTACTACGAGTACTACTACTACTACTACCAGTTCTAGCACTAATAACAACAACGTTATTCATATAGAAAAATCATATGATCAACTACTACTACTTCTTCTACCACAAGCAGCATACCTCAAGCACACACACACACAAGCGCGCGCGCATATATATATCAGATTATAGGGCATTTCCTCCCAGTAAATTTCCCCTTGTTTTGAATTAGTCAACATTTTGAATGTGTTCGTATTTTTGGTTTTGAATGTTTTACACAAAATGATTCAGTTTAGTCTATAATAGTGTTAACAAATTTTACAACTAATGAATGAGAGAAAAGCTCATGGGAAATGAGCTGAGTGGAATGCCCAGCTACCTTCATCTGTCTGTCTGTCTGTCTGTCTATCTATCTATCTATCTATCTATCTATCTATATCTATCTATCTATCTACCTACCTACCTACCTACCTATCTATCTGTCTACCTACCTATCTATCTATCTAACTATCTATATATATCTCTACCCACCTACCTACCTGTCTAACTACATACCTACCCACATACCTACCTACCTAGCTACCTACCTGTCTACCTACTTACCTACCTCTCTATCTATCTGTATATTTCCTATTATTTTACACTCAATTTTAAGACAATTTGTAGAGCAACACAGAGAAGGAGTTGTACAAATTATTTATTTATTGATTTTATTTCGTAAACGTTTCTCTGTTTCCTTCTTTTACTACATCCTTTAAAAAGAGAGGTGGGGGGGGGAGAGGAGAAACAGTTTTAAATTGACAATCTACGGAAGCAGCGAAGCGATCTCGAGGGAAAACAGTTCCTGAAGGGAAATGTTTTTTTTATTAACGAGATGACGTACATACCAACAAGATGGCGTTACTAGATCATTTTGATTTGAAAATATCGATTTTCCTCTCCTTTGTTTTGTAATCAGTAACATCACGTTGTGATGCCTAGGTAGTGTCCACCGTCAGTCTCCACACGTCACAGCTGCGTAGGAGTAGGTACTTCTAGCGTATTTCCTTCACTGAATTGCTTAAGCATGCTTGTTGTGGTCACCGTCTCATACGCGCAGTCGTAAGTAAATAGTCATCGACAAAACAACCGATTTAACAGTAAGAATTACTTTGTAAATAGCGTCTGGGTATGCAGTAGCTGGAACGGGAAATATATTTATAGAGATAAAAAAAATATATAAAATCCGTTTGAGGAAATGGACCTGTAAATAAGCTGTCGTT
>CM022672.1:30102058-30104558 GCA_012295275.1 Chrysomallon squamiferum | reverse complement strand
ATTACGATCCATAAACTGCGTGGATAATAATAAAATTATGATTAATTTCAGCTGAAGAAAAGAAATTCTGAGATAAATTTACAAAAATCCTAGTTAAGACTTATAAATTTGTTGCATATAAAACAGCTTTGTGCCAGAAAGATGAAAAAGGGTAAAATTTATGGATTTGTTTATATTCGAATAGCATTACTTTATTTGTGGTAAAGTTTATTATAGATTTTTTTGTTCTACCAAGAAAGACGACAGGGACGTTAAATAAAAAATAAAAAAAGAAAAATAAATGCATAAACAAACACACCTACACACACACACACACACACACACACACACGCATATATAAAGAATATTCTCTTATATATATATATTAAAAAGAGAATATTCTTTCCGTCGGGTCTTTCGCAAGATAGGTTACAATACAAACTCGCCGACGACTATACCCTATGGTATTTTCATGGTAGGTACGGAAATGGTCTTACTCGTATTGCTAAACCTTTTTCATAATTTGTTTCTCTAATTGATGTATGTGTATGTAAAGCACGCACAAACACACACACGCACACATACATATATGTATTATTATTATTAGTAGTATTATATGTATATGTATGTGTGTGTGTGTGTGTGTATATATATATATATATATACACATATGTATATGTTTTTATTTCAGTTGCTGTTGGTGTGTTGCCGCGGTTTGAAGTCCCTGTCGTCAACGTCACTGTGGTGGAAGGCACGACAGCCATCTTGCCTTGCTCTGTAAACAATCTTGGACGACATAAAGTGAGTATTTCGTTTGTGTCAGTATTTCTCAAATAACAGAATGCAGCCGCTAGCAGAACAATGTTTCGTATCATCAGAGCTGGCAAGTAACATGTTTCTGTCCCTTATTTACAGGTAAAATATTATCTCATCCGTTTATTGAATCAGTTCAGCAATAACCTTATTTGAAATAGAAATTTGTGAAGATTTTCTCGATAATATATCATTTTAAAATGAATGAACTATAAAACGACACTTACAAGCATAAATAAATGCATGTATACATACAGATATACACGATACTGGCATTAAAAAAATATATGCATATGTATGTGTGTATGTGTGTGTATATGTATATATACATATACATACATACATACATTCATATAAATATACCTAAAATTATGTATTTCGTAAAAATATACATAAAATTATGTATTAAGTAAACGATATATAATATTATCTGTTATTTAGACACGGGAAAGTATAAAATTTATATAAAAATCTTCTGAGAAAGTATTTGACACATCTCTCTCTCTCTCTCTCTCTCTCTCTCTCTCTCTCTCTCTCTCTCTCTCTCTCTCTCTCTCTCTCTCTCTCTATCTCTCTCTCTGTTGTTAATTAACAGGTGGTATGGACTGACCAGTGGGCTACAACTCTGGCCTACAAAGACAAAAGAATAATCGACGACGAGCGGTATTCGATCCAGCGACCTTTCGAGAGTAACTGGAATCTGCATATTGAGTCGGTGAAGCATGACGACCAGGGACAGTTCATCTGTCAGGTGAACACCAAGCCAGTCCAGAAACAGACCGTCGTTCTCAATGTCTTAGGTGAGTTTAGAGTTACAGTACAGACCGTCGTTCTCAATGTGTTAGGTGAGTCTGTATTTAGAGTTACAGTACAGACCGTCGTTCTCAATGTCTTAGGTGAGTCTGTATTTAGAGTTACAGTACAGACCGTCGTTCTTGATGTCTTAGGTGAGTCTGTATTTAGAGTTACAGTACAGACCGTCGTTCTCAATGTCTTAGGTGAGTCTGTATTTAGAAAGTTCGTTCTCGATGTCTTAGGTGAGTCTGTATTTAGAGTTACAGTACAGACCGTCGTTCTCGATGTCTTAGGTGAGTCTGTATTTAGAGTTGCAGTACAGACTGTCTTAGGTAAATATGAAATTGGGGTTATAGTGAAAGCTATAGTTGTTAACTCGTCTGTATTTAGAGTTATAATACAGACCTTGGTTCTCAGTGTCTCAGTGTATTTAGAGTTGCAATTAAACGATGGTTTTCAGTGTCTTAGATATGTATGAACCTAGGGTCATTGTACAGACCGTGATTCTTGATGTTTTATGTAAGTGTATGTCTTGAGTTACACTACAGGGTTTTAATGTCTTTGATAAATGTGAATTTAAAGTTATTGCACATAACATTATTCTTAATACCATAGGTGAGTCTGATACAGTTTTTATTACGGATTGTGATTCTCATTGTTTTACGTGAATCTGTATTAAGATAAAAAAAGCACAAAAACAACATGAAATAACTGTCATTGGCATAAATCAGTGATTCCCAACGTGGGGTGCACATGGGGACAGTTTGAAAGTGATATAATAGTCCCACTTCGTCTACACACGTTATTGTGTATCTACCTGTTTACATAATTTTTAGATTTGTTTAATTAAAGGATTTTTATTTTATATTACAGTAATTACATTTTTTTACAAAACTCAGTTTATTTTTATATC
>CM022672.1:30087058-30097058 GCA_012295275.1 Chrysomallon squamiferum | reverse complement strand
TTACGTCATATCATAAATAATTTATAAATACCGAATTTCTTCTAAGCGATAAGAGCTTAGTACATTAAAATGATATCAAACACTGGTTTGTGGGACAAAAAGAAAAATAAGTATATGTGATAGAAATATTACAGTCATTAAAATCAAGGACAGACTACATTTTCAACATCATTTGTAAACATTAATATTAAGCAATATTTTTATTTACAGATTGTGACGTCATCAACATTGAAGAACTGATTGAACACTTTACAGATGTTAGAACATTCTCGATCGACTACCTTTAACGATGTTTTTTAAAACTGTAAAATTGCATTGGAAACATATTTCTGAACTTTTTTCAAATTCATGGATTTATGTTTAAGAATACAAACTACAAATGGACGTGAAAACATAAAAAAAAAAAAAAAAAAAAAAATAAAAAAAAAAAAAAAAAAAAATCTATTCGTGGAATTACCGAAAAAGTATATACATATACAAACATACATGTTATAGGTGTGTTAAAAATGTTAAGAAAGTAAAGAGTACGTACTTTAATAATTACCTCGTGATTGGAGGAGTTCCAAGATAAAAACTCTTTACCCACCCGTCTAAAAGCTGAAGGCTTAACAAAATGTCACCAAAGTAAACAAAAGCATATTTTATAAGTATTGTGGTTTATTAAAAGTTCATACCAAATCAGATACAGATTTACGAATATTAGTTGTGTAGAAGAAACAAAATTTACTATTTCTGAACGGAAGAATATATGAAAATAATGTATGTTGAAGTTTGATGAAGTTTGATGAAGTTTAGTGTAGAATGATAGTGTTTTCAGTTGTAAATATCACAGTAGGTATGGAAACAATTATGTGTGTAATTAGAATATATGTTACAACGAAAAACAGCTCGATGTTATTACGTCAGAAGGGAATATGTTGAAATCAATTGTATACATTTTAACAGTATTGTTTTGTTATGACATCACTGCTTTGTTACGTCATGTTGTATACCTTTACTGTTAATTACTTTGTAACATCACGTACAGTACTTGTTAGTTCACAAATACTGTTTCATTATTTCACAAATACTTTAACGTTGTTGCACTTTTATTAATGATTTATTTCACAAGTAATGCTATTTCACTAACTGTAATATATATATATATATATATATATATATATATAAACATTATTTTATAAACTTTTTTCTTATTTAACAAAATTAATAATATTGTACAAATACTATTATTTCACAAAATCTGTTTAGTTATAATAGGATGTTATTTGACAGATAGTATAAAGTTATTCCAAAAATTGTTTCACGTTATTTCACTAATTTTATCATGTTATTTCAGAAACAGTATTAAGAAATGGCTGTGCTTCTTACAGTGTTTTATCATTCCATAACGTTATCTAGCAAACATACCTGTTTTAAAAAATTAGTTTGTGTGAAATGTACTGTTACATAAATAAAGACGTAGAAACCTTTATCTGATATATTTATCACAGACAAACAACAGCAACAACAACACACACAACACTCACAAACAAACGAATAAAGCAAAAAATCTCTCTCAACAAATGTTCCTGCTTCACTGAAAATCAGTTAACGAAATAGAGAAAAGAATTTAACATACAAAGAATGATTAGTACTAATCCCATTTACTAATCGTTGGATTGCCTATAGTCATTAGAGACCGTGTGTTAAAGATGCAGTTTCACATTTACGTAATAAAACAGTAAATTTGCATAATGTTATAAGCTTTCTTGTAAAAGAAATATATATATATAGTTAAACACTGCAGATAATGTTTATTATCATTGTTAATATCATCTGTGAATTGTGTTCTGTATATCATCACATTGTATAATGTATACATAACACTGTATGATGTATATGTGTAAACGTCAATTGTATAATTATTGTTCTTTCTTGCAGAAATAAATATTTAATGTTTCATGAAAAACGTATTTGTTATTTTTGTTGCTGTTACCTTTATTGTTATATTTTTGGATTGTTCTTATTGTTATTAATGCTATAACTGTTGTCATTATAATATGCCAGAGGTATGTTTATTTTAAATTTCTTCTCAAATGTATAAACCTCTCTCTCTCTCTCTCTCTCTCTCTCTCTCTCTCTCTCTCTCTCTCTCTCTCTCTCTCTCTCTCTCTCTCTCTCTCTCTCTCTGTATACATTATAGCATTCTCCCTGTCTCCGCCTGTCTTTCTTCTACTATAAATGACACACTAAATATTTCCAAACTAATTTAGTAAACAGTTGCAAAAATAGAACTTAGAATAAAAAGAAGAAAGAGCAAGAAAAAATAAAATAAAAGAAAAGAAAAGAAAAGAAAAAATATTCAACGTCACTGACACTTATTTTTAGCATAACCATTGTAGTGTAATGGTGACCGCAATGATCTAAGCAGCCTAAAAATGATGTAAGCGGCCTCAGAGGACGCGCATGCTCGGTAGCGACTCAACGACTACCGCTGCACTTAACACTACATCGTCTATTTTAAAAACAAACATAAGGAGAGAGAGAGAGAGGGAGAAAAAAATGGAAGCCAATTTATTAAATAATTGAAAGCAGAGAGAAGAGATAACATAATTAAAGAAGAATTTGTAGATTCGATCGAGACAAATTTTTCTAATAATGACCGCACGGACCGAGTACAAGTTTAACGAATCGTTTTTATTGGGTGAATTCGATTGAGTTCTGAACGCAGTACGTTCTTGGGGACTGACTCGGTGAAGCGGAAAGAGGGCGAGTGAATTTCTAATACAGAGCCATATGGTTGAGGTAAAAAAAAAAAAAAAAAAAATAAAATAATTTTAGAAAAAATATTTAGAATTAAAAACAAACAACAATCCCTTAAGCAACTGGAAAAATCTTATCCCCTCAAAAACAACAACAACAACAACCAAAAAAAAAACACAGAAACAAATAATAATAATAATAATAATAATAATAATAATAATAATAATAATAATAATAATAATAATCATAATAATAATCATAAAAGAAAAATAAATAAATAAGTAAGTAAATAAATAAATAACAGTATAAGAAAATAACGAAAATAAAATAAAACAAATTAGAATAAAATAGAGAGACAGATGAATAACAACAATAAAATAACGATAAAGTCGATGATAATAATGATAATAGACAGACAAAACAAAACAAAACAAACAAACAAACAAACAAACAAACAAACAAACAAATAAATAAATAAATAAATAAATAAATGTATAACATCTGGCAGTTTCATTGTAAGACATTGGTTGCAGCGGGAAATAGCTCAAAAGTTAAATCAATAATAAAACAAAATTCGACACTCGATTTGTAGTTAGGCTTTATGAGCCTAACATAGCGTCAACTGCAGCTATCTTCGTAGCAGAAATTCTGATTTTTAAGGATATAACTTTCTTGCGTTCATTGAGTTTGATATAGTTTATTATTATTATTATTATTATTATTATTATTATTATTATTATTTATTATTTAAATTAAAGAGTCGTTTCGTTTGATATACTTTTACGAAATTGATAGAGAAATAAATTGCCATCAGCCCTTGGGACAAACTGTTTTTAAGTCTAACGCTTTAAAGTAAAATATTTCAGGTTCATGTTGTTACTACTCGTCAGTCTGATGTGTTCTGTTCTGTCGGGTTTGTATTTTTGTAAGACACCATTTCTAAGTGACGTCATTTCGGAAAGAAAATGACGTCTTTCATGACTGGCTTTGTTCCGCTTTGTGGCGTTCGACTGGTAATATACACAAACTGAATTTAACGTTTAGAGAGCTTCTGAAAATATTTATTTTCTTTTAACCACTTAACGTAAAATAAGAAACGGCAAAAAAAAAAAAAAAAAAAAAAAAAAAAAAAAAGAAAAAGAAACCTAAAAGAATGAAAAAAAAAAAAAAAAAAAAAAAATCTACAGCTATAAAGGTGACAAAATAAAATTAAAAGCAACGAACGGTTAACGAATATCAAAGATATTTCTATATTCATACAATGAAAAATAAATATAGAAACAGACTGACAGAATCACCAAGTGATACACGTACGAACAAATAAATAGGGAGAGCCTTAATAAATAGGGATAACCTTAATTCTGAAGACAAAAAGGATATAGGCGGATAAACACATTTATGTGTGAGTGTGTGTATGTGTGTGTGTTGTTCTATGTGTGTGTATGTACGTATATTACATTTATATGCATATGCATTTTTGTGTGAAAGACTTCACTAAAAAAATAATATTCTCTTTCAATACGGAAATAAAAGAAAAAGAGAAAAAAATAAAACAGTTTTTAAAATCGTTATTTTTATTAATATATATATATATATATTTTATCATTGTATGAATATAGAAATATCTTTGACATTCGTTAACCGTTCGTTGCTTTTAATTTTATTTTGTCCCCTTTATAGTTGTAGATTTTTCTTTTTTTTTTTTTTTCAATCTTCTAGGTTTCTTTTTCATGTCAGATCATATCATATCATAATTATTATTTTATTATGTATGCGAACGATAATTCTGGACGTATATCGGCTTCTCAGATGTAAATAATTTCTTCTGACGTTTATTTTGCGATAGCTTATTGAAACACAACAACAAACAGCAATAACAACACCAACACCAACACCAACACCAACAGTAAACATGTCAACAGGAATAATAACCATAACAACAACAATGATAATGATGACGATGATGATAAAAATAATGATGACGATAATATTACTATCAGTAATGCCGAAGATGAAGAAGATAATAATAATGATGATGATAATGACAACAAAAACAACAACAACGACAACAATAACAACGTCTCTTATTTCCAGAGAGCTCCGTATCCTTTACAGTTTCATTTTGAAATCTGTTTTCTCAAGATGAAACGGAACGAATTCGGACATTTTTATTTCAGTTATTAAATTATCAGCAACACCGGGTCGCGTATCACGAAACGGCAAATAGAGGCCATTGATTTCTCCCCAGCTAATTGTAGGTAATTTGAATAAGGTATTAAGTATCGTAAGAGATTTCCAAGAAATTTGCATAATTCGTTATCAGCATCGCCTTAAATGCCAAAGACATGAAAGCCATCTCGGGTCCCATCGATCGGCTGGTGCTCCTAGAATGGCGGTGGATTTTACTAAACGGTAACCCTAACCCTTGCTCTGACGCAGTTTCCAGTTAATGTCGCACGAGAAACTGATTTTCTCGATCGAGTTTATGAATTTCGTGTTTCGTATTATTGCTGTAGAAAAATAAACATCTTTTCGTGTGTTTTAAGGAGCGGAGGGTGGGGTGGGGTGGTGTATGTGAAATGGGTGCGGTTCAGTGGTTGAGCAGTCGAGACATGACGGGTCATTCGGGTCATAGATACTGCAGCTTTATGATGTCATTCAACACACACACACACACACACACACACACACACACACACACACACACACACACACACACACACACACACAAATACCTTATAAGTATTTACAGTTTATATAACATCTCTCTCTCTCTCTCTCTCTCTCTCTCTCTCTCTCTCTCTCTCTCTCTCTCTCTCTCTCTCTCTCTCAGACACGCACACATACATACGCTTGATACATACATGACATTAGCAAAATGTATTGCATTCTTGTAACTCGAATTACCATCTTCAAGCCAAATGGAAAGTAAACATAGATACAAATACAATTAAATGCAATTTAAGACATATAAATTTCTTTTAATACTTCACTTATACTATTCACATTTAGTCATAGTTCGTGTCTCTGAGCATAACTCAAAATCAGAACATGACCAAAAAAAAAAAAAAATTTACGTTTTTTTTTAATTCTTTTTATTTAAACAGAAGACATTTTCTTCTTTTTATTTCTAACAAAACGCCAAGCACAAAGTAATCACAACAATGATTTCTAGGAATATTTCACATCACAATCGATCTCGCATTTAGCTTTCTTTTCTCCTTGCATCTGCCACGGGGTCGCCTGCGAAAGCGATTCCCACGACGGCATTGTTCCAGCTCACGGCAAACGGTCATTTGGAGCGTCACTCGCGACGCACAATGTTGACTATGAAAATTGAATGATGGCTAATTGAAGTCGTTTATGTATGATTCTGCTCATTTGATGACATCATTCGGCCACTTGTGGCGCTGCTGGATCAAGCGATCGCCATCAATGACTACTTAATAGCGACGGATTTCTGCATTCGGAGAGGCGGCCAAGACAAACAATGGTGTCGTTTATTAAGCACTTCGTCACGAGCTTCGAACTGGCAGAAAGACAAAAACAAAATTAGCCAGTCGTTTCTTCTTTCGTTATGCTGCTGGTACTACCACGACTGCTACAACAGCTACTGCTACTGCTGCTGCTGCTACTACTGACACTAGTTCTACTACTACTACTAGTACTGCTACATCTGCTACTGCTATTACTATCACTATTATCACCATTATTATTATTATTATTTATTATTATTGTTTTTGTTATTCTTCTTCTTATTATTAATTAATGTTGTGTATATTATTATTATTGTCTTTTTTGTAACTGTTATTATTATTATTGTTATTGTTAATATTATTATTACTATTGTTATATTCGTTGTTATAGTCGTTGTTATTATTATTATTACTACTACTACTGCTACTACTACTACTACTACTACTACTACTACTACTGCTACTGTATATTTTCAAAAAATGTTAGGAATAGGGAGGGTTGAAATTAATTAAAAGATAAATAAATAAAAATAATAAAAAGATAGTAATAAACAAATAGAATGTAATTTACTTCAGACAACGAAATCAGAATTTCTAAAAAATCAAATTTGAAATTCTAAATTCTGAATAACGATCCTATAATATTCCATCTTATACCTAAAATATTACTTAATCAAAATAATAAATACTTTTGGCACGAACAAACATTTTATTATTTTGATTAGGCAATATTTCAGGAATGAAATAGCAGATATAAACAGTCGACTGAGGAATACATTTGTTCAGTGTTTAAAGGAATAATGAGATTTATGTCTGTACAATGAGTGTGTGGTGCAGTAATATATACTGAGGATTTATCGAATAATAACGGCAACAACAACAACAACAACGATGATGATGATGATGACAATGATGATAATGATAACGACGATGATGAAACTGATAATAATAATAATGCTGATGATGTTTATTATGCTGCTGCTGATGATAATAATAATAATAATGATAATAATGATTATGATGATAATAACAACAACAACAACCCCAGAAGCAACAACAACAAAAGCAAAGATAACGACGATGATGAAAATAATGATGATGATGATGATAACTACAATAATGATGATGAAGAGGAGGCGGAGGACAACAATAACAAGCACAGCAACCACAAAAGCCACAACAACATCAACGATAACGACGACGATGATGAAGAAGAAGATGATGATGATTATAATAATATTAATAATAATAACACACGTAAGTTTTAGAAAAGATAATATATTAAAAAATAAATAAATAAATAACAAAACTAAATAAAAAAGTAAACAAAAGTAAAAACAACTAATAATGAACAAATACAGACATGTATTTACTCCAAAATAATAATAAAAAAGAGTTTTACTGTAATTTTGATATTTTAAACTATAGTCTGAGATCCATGGTAAAAGGTTCTGAATCCTTTGTCTGAATTTTTAGAATACACACAGATAGAGCGACAGCAGGATCGAAGTCTACGACAACAAGAACAAACATTAAGAAGATAAAAATTTGGATAGTACATACTTTAATTCCATTTTGTCGTATAAGATATAGGCTGACGATGTTGAAGGCAATATTATTTCACTTTATTATATCAGAGGCTCCGTGTGTGTATATGTGTGTCTTTTATAACCAGTTTACACAGGCAGTTAGCAGGAATTTTTATATAACACTGTAAATCATTTTTTTAAAATGTTTTTTTTTTTTTTTTTTGGTAGAATTAGTTTTGTGTCTGGAAAACAATCCGAAGGCTGTGAGATATCACTGTTTGTGCTGCTAGGAAAAAGTTTCGGATTTCGAAATTTCGGATAATGGATCCTTCCGACGTGTTCGATTTAAATGAGAGCGTCAGGAGTACGTCTCCTTTAAGTGGCAATCTCAGAACTAATCTAATATGAAATAACTACGTTGGCTACATCGTGTACACAACATCTTTCGTTGTTACGAAAATGATGAAGTTGGGAAAATCTTGCCCACTTCTGTTCTTGGTTTCGGCTTCAGGTTTATGCTTTAGGTAAGGGGCGGGGGGGACGGGTTTCCGAATCAGTATGTAAAGCTTTGTGATTTGAAATTATAAATGTTACTGTGTTTGTCTGTTTTATTCACAGTTCTTAGCACTGCTACCTCTTCGCCCGTGTTTGCCACCACGTCCACTACGTCAGCTAATCAAACTGTGAACCTTGTCACCCAGTTCAGCTTGAATATCTTCCAATACACGAGAGGGTATACAAATGTTATATTTATTTATTTATTTATTTATTTATTTATTTATTTATTATTATTATTATTATTATTATTATTATTATTATTATTATTTTATTATTATTATTATTTATTTATTTATTTATTTATTTATTTATTATTATTATTATTATTATTATTATTATTATTATTATTATTATTATTATTATTTATTTATTTATTTATTTATTTATTTATTTATTTTGTTTTGTTAGCCTGGGAGGTTTCCGTACAACAGTGAAACCCTTCATAATCCACCCGAGTTGAATAAACGTTTATTATTTTATTTAACGTGCCCTTCCTATCTGGCTATAATTCTGTCTGTCTGTCTTCTGTCTGCCTGTCAGTTCGTCTGTCCGTCTATCCATCCATCTGTCATATCCCTCTGTGTACACTTACCTCACAACTACTCGTTTTTTTCTTCTCTCTGTCTGTCATCTAATCTACCCGTTTGTGTTTACAAACTTATACACACACGGAGCCTCTGATATAATAAAGTGAAATAAAACTGCACTTAACATGGTCAGTCTATATCTTATACGACAAATGGAATTAAAATATGTACTATCCAAATTTTTATTTTTTAATATTTGTTCGTGTTGTATCTAAAATAAACAAAACAAATAAATAAATAAAGAAAGAAAGAACAAATTAATAATAAATAAAAAGAAAAAGAAAAATAACACACACACACATATATATATATATATATATGTTGTTTTATTTTATTTATATATATATTACTAGTTCTTATTGTTACATATATAATGAGTAAACAGACTGAACAACAACAACAACAGCAAAGAAAACAAATCACAGACACGTAATTAAATAATAAAAACTAGTAAAATATTTTGTGGTGTCTTTAAAGAGATGCTCAAACGTCACAGCACAAAAGAGATAAAACCCGCAGCTTTAATTTCGCTCACGTAACAAATCTCTCAAAACAACCTATTTACACGTTTCTCCAATCCAGATCAAACTGATTTCAACACTGCAGCTACAACCACGGTATTGACTCTACAAACACAATGTTTGTGTTACGTCTTTCACAAACCAACACAGAGAATCAGTTTTAATACTAGATCAGAAACACGTGTATTTTTACGTCTAATATCAGCTGTAATTGTTATTGATTTAACCCTCGTTCCTGGTTTAAGTTTAAAGATTTTTTTTTCTTTCTGAAAAAGGTAATTTGAGAGAGGAAGGTCGCGATATCAGTTTTAATAGATGTTGATTTTAAATATAGATTTTTTCCCCTTGTAATTTGTGGATTAATCATTAACTTATTGTATTTAAATAAAACATGTTTAGACAGAGCCATGTTTATTTTAGATACAACAGGAACAAATATAATTTTTTTTTTATAAATTTGGATAGTACATATTTTAATTCCATTTTGTCGTATAAGATATAGACTGACCATGTTAAAGGCAGTTTTATTTCACTTTATTATATCAGAGGTTCCGTGTGTGTTCAAGTTTGTATGTGTATGTATAGAT
>CM022672.1:30027058-30079558 GCA_012295275.1 Chrysomallon squamiferum | reverse complement strand
CACCCGAAGGTTGCCAGCTTCTCATTGGCAGAAACTGCGGGTTTTCATTTCGTAGCAAGTACAACAAGAACCTACCCTGTTTGAGGATGTTGTGAACACATGGACAAAGCGTCACGTGGCAACAGTGACGTACCAGTAGTGACGTCACAGTAATGACCTATCTAAGACATGACACGTGACCTGGGCGCCATTGCAAGTTTTCTCTTGTGATGGAAGTTCTCTAAATGATTTGTATCGGATGTTTGGACAAGGCCTCAATTTCGGCGTTTGCCCTAGACATCGTTTTGCTTAGAAATGTTTCTCTGTGTCAGTATAGTTCAGTTAGTTTTAGAATTTGTTAACAGAATAAAATAGTGTCGTAAATACAAAAAAAAAAAAAAAAAAAAAAAAAAAAAAGTATCCCCGCCTGTCACGCGGGAGACCGGGGTTCAATTCCCCGCCGGGGAGGATATCTTCTTGTTTTATTATTACAGTATATTCTTTTTATTATTTTACACATTTATTTGTTTGATTTTTTCTTTAATAAATATTAATTTTATAAGATAATGTAAAGGAGTAACTGTTACTAACTGTTCTAGAGTTAATGTTCTGTGACGGATGATTTTAGAGGTTTGCTGTGTAATTACTAAACGTCAGAAAAGAAATGTAAAAGAAAAGGTGAGTTACATATGTTAACTAACGAAATCAACACAAACACACACACACATATACATGCACACAAACGCATATACAAACACACAAACGTACCTAAACATTCACGCACGCACACACATTTGTTTTACTTTGTTAGGCGTGTTACTGAGTCATCAGCGTGTTGCCATTTAAATATGATTACATAATATAATATATCATCATCAACATCACCATCACCATCATCATCATCATCATCATTTTAACACCAATTTGTAAACAATGTATTTTTTATTTATTTATTTATTTATTTATTTATTTATTTATTTATTTACTTATTTATTATTTGTTTTTTTATTATTAAACTTAGGTTTAAGGGAAGTAACTGATACTAGAATGAAGGAATGAATGAATGTTTATCGAACCGCAGAACGAAAAATAAGCATTTCGGCATACAGGGAATGTCAGCTGTTACAGAACTTGAAAATGTAACAAACAATCGTATTTCATGTGATTTTTCTTTCGTAAAAAAAAAAAATAAATAAAAAAATAATAATATTAATAATAATAATAATAATGGGAAAACGAACAACATTGCCCAGGAAACCAATAACAAAAGAAAACAAAAGAAAAGCAAAACTAAACAAACAAACAAAAACAACCCCCACAAAACAACAAACAACAACTAAGACATTAACTAATGGTGCAAGATTTAAAGATTCAGCAACACATTTCAAAGTTATTAAATACGTAATTAGTGTAGCAAAACACATGTAATTTGTCATCAGGACTATAAACAAAATATAATATAAATTTTAATATCAATAATAAATAAAAATAGTTTTTGAAACATGAAAGTAATGTGTTATTAAATTTCAAAGTTTATTGTAACGTCCTCGGTAGTATAGTGGTGAGTATCCCCGCCTGTCACGCGGGAGACCGGGGTTCAATTCCCCGCCGGGGAGGCTGACTTTTGGTTTTATTATTACTCTATATTTTTTTTGTTATTTAATACTTTTATTTGTTTGATTTTTGTTTAACAAATATTTATTTTATAAGATATTGTAAATGAGTAACTCTATCACTAACTGTTCTAGAGTTAATGTTCAGTGACTGATATTCTAGAGGTTTGCTGTGTAATTACTAAACGTCAGAAAAGATTATTTAAGAAAAGGTGAGTTAAATATGTTAACTAACGAAATCACACATATACACACACTCACACATACACTCACACACACACACACAAACACACGCACATATGTATTATATACAAAAACACACAAACGCACAAAAACATACACGTATCTTCACACATTTGTTCTATTTTGTTAGGTGTCTTACTGAGTCAACAGCGTTTTTGTTTTTTAAATATGACTTACATAATTAGGGATAATATATACGTGTAAATTACAATTAATAATGTGCAAAACTCTTTATTATTATTATTGTAATTATAATAATTATTATTTTAACAGCTATTTGAAAAAATTATTAATTCAAGTAAATTGGCTAAGTTTAGGGGAAATAACTCATACTAGAATGAAGGAATGAATGAATGTTTGTTGACCCCCCACCACGAAAAGAAGCATATCGGCTACTGAGTGTTAAACCACAGGTAAATACAAAAATATAGTGATTACTTTATATATAAAAATTAAAATATTACTTATAACACGGTGTAAAGCGTTTATGATTACGTCATTAGTAAACTGCGTAAGCCCAAAAAATCTGGAATCCAAGTTGAGAAGACGTTTTGTTGTTTTCGTTACTCAGAATACAATTAAACGAATAAAATGCTTTACAAGCTGGATAATCGTTATCTGCCCATTTTTAATAATAAACAGGTAATGTCAGCCATTTCAGAACTTGATAATGTAACAAACAATGGTATTTCATATGATCTTTTAGCGTATAATAATAATAATAATAATAATAATAATAATAATAATAATAATAATAATAATAATAAAAAAAATAATAACAACAACAATCCCCTAAGAAACCAAAAACGAAAGAAAAAAAAAAAAAAAAAAAAAAAAAAAAAAACAAAACAACAAACAACAAAACAAACAAAAACTAAGATATAGCTGAATCTTGAAATCTCGCACAAAAGCATACTGGTGCGAGATTTAAAGATTCACCTACAAATTTCAAGGTAATTAAGTACATAATTAGGATAGCAACTCGTCTAATTTCTAGCTTTAAGAATAAAAACAAAATTTAAAATAAATTTTAATATCAATAAAAAACGTTTTCTGAAACATAAAAGTAATGTGGTATTAAATTTCAAAGTTTATTGTAACGTCCTCGGTAGTATAGTGGTGAGTATCCCCGCCTGTCACGCGGGAGACCGGGGTTCAATTCCCCGCCGGGGAGGACTAGTTTTATTTTATTTATTACAGTATATTCTTTTTGTTATTTAATACATTTATTTGTTTGATTTTTTCTTTAATAAATCTTAATTTTATAAGATAAAGAAGATAACTCTTACTAACTGTTGTAGAGTTAATGTTCAGTGACGGATGATTTTAGAGGTTTGCTGTGTAATTGCTAAACGTCAGAAAAGAAATGGAAAAGAAAAGGTGAGTTAAATATGTTAACTAACGAAATTATACATACACACACTCACACACACATGCACACATACGCATGTGTAAACACACAAACGTACCTAAACATTCACGCACGCACACACATTTGTTTTACTTTGTTAGGCGTGTTACTGAGTCATCAGCGTGTTGCCATTTAAATATGATTACATAATATAATATATCATCATCATCATCAACATCACCATCATCATCATCATTTTAACACCAATTTGTAAACAAGATAATTTTATTTATTTATTTATTTATTTATTATTTGTTTTTTTTATTATCAAACTTAGGTTTAAGGGCAGTAACTGATACTAGAATGAAGGAATGAATGAATGTTTATCGAACCGCAGAACGAAAAAAAAGCAGATCGGCATACAGGGAATGTCAGCTGTTACAGAACTTGAAAATGTAACAAACAATCGTAATTCATGTCATTTTCTTTGGTAAAATAATAATAATAATAATAATAATAATAATAATAATAATAATAATAATAATAATAATAATGGGAAAACGAACAACATTGCCCAGGAAACCAAAAACAAAAGAAAACAAAAGAAAAGCAAAACTAAACAAACAACAGCAACCCCCCCAAAACAACAAACAACAAACAATAAACAAAAACAAAGACATTAACTAATGGTGCAAGATTTAAAGATTCAGCAACAAATTTCAAAGTTATTAAATACGTAATTAGTGTAGCAACACATGTAATTTGTCATCAGGACTATAAACAAAATTTAATATAAATTTTAATATCAATAATAAATAAAAATAGTTTTTGAAACATGAAAGTAATGTGTTATTAAATTTCAAAGTTTGTTCTAACGTCCTCGGTAGTATAGTGGTGAGTATCCCCGCCTGTCACGCGGGAGACCGGGGAGAATTTTTTTTTCTTCTCATTTTTATGTAGTTTCATTATAGGAAACAACAACAACTTGTATATTTTCCGTGTGTCTTTTTTTTTTTCTTAATGCAAGTTAGTTATATAACATTATGCAACGGAGATAACTCACTAACTTTCTAGACTGTATTGAAATGTCATTTAGTTTCACTAAAAATAATTCTTTTATTAATTAATTAATTGTTATTGTTGCAAAAAATACGTACTTCTGTTTTGAAATAGTTTCTTTTTAATTTTTTTTTTTAATTTTGTTATTGAATATATTTGTTGTTTTTAACTAATAATTATTTTATAAGATAATGTAATGGAGATAACTAAATATGATTATGTTATTAGTAAACTGCGTAAGTCCAAAAATCTGAAATCCAAGTTGTGAAGACGTTTTGTTGTTTTCGTTACTCAGAATACAATTAAACGAATAAAATGCTTTACAAGCTGGATAATCGTTATCTGCCCATTTTTGATAATAAACAGGGAATGTCAGCCATTGCAGAACTTGATAATGTAATAAACAATGGTATTTCATGTTACCTTCTAGCGTATAATTATAATTATAATAATAATAATAATAATAATAATAATAATGGGAAAACCAATAACAATCCCCGAAAAACCCAAAACAACAAACAACAAACAAACGAAAACTAAGAAATTAGCTACAAATCTGAAGGCAATAAAGTTGGTAATTAGTGTAGCAACACGTGTAATTTCTAGCTTTAAGAATATAAATAAAATTTAATATAAATTTAAATATCAACAAAACTATTTTATGAAACATGAAAGTAATGTGTTATTAAATTTCAGTGTTTATTGTAACGTCCTCGGTAGTATAGTGGTGAGTATCCCCGCCTGTCACGCGGGAGACCGGGGTTCAATTCCCCGCCGGGGAGAATAAGTTTTATTTTATCATTATTATTTTATAACAAAAATACATACGTACGCAGACACATTTCTTTTATTTTGTGAGGTGTGTTATTCTTGCCATTTAAATATGGCATACATAATTAGACGTAATATATATTAAAATAAATAATGTGCAGAAATATGTTATTATTTTTATTATTATTGTTATTATTATTATTATTATTCTATTATTATCTTCTTAATCACCATTTTAACACCAATTTGTAGACGTAATAATACATATATATATATATATATATATATATTATATTAAATATTAATTAAATGTACAGTGTAAAGAGCTGTACAATATCTCCTATTAAGTTAAATCTTTTTGTTATCAAACTTTCGAAGGTCACACACGTCTTCCAATGATTTTTTTATTATTATTATTATTATTATTATTATTATTATTATTATTATTATTATTATGTAGTTTTTTTTTTGTTTGCTTCGACCAAAACACCGTATCTGTTAAACTTTGTTGAGGCTAGAATTATAAATGCGATTGTATTTTGATAGAAAGATAAAATTTTCGTAATGAACATGCAAAGCTTTCACTGATGTATATTAATACATGTTTTACTCTCACATTTGAGTGACATTCAACGAACACTTATTAATTACACCTGGTCAAATCCTGTCATATTATGTTAAGATAAAGTTTATGTTTATTATACAAAGTCGTGTTAATGAAATTGTTTATTTTATATTAAAAAAAAAAAAAAAAAAAAAAAAAAAAAAAAAGGTTCTATGTTGATAAGTCAGAAGTACTTTGTCTTGGTAAGACCATGAAAGAAAACTTATCTTTTAACATTCCAATATCGATAAATAAAAACTGTGTTAAAATTCTAGGTCTCTAGTTAGGACCAAATAAGTCGTTATGTGAAAGGTTGAACTGGAAAAGTAAATTAGATAAAATGTCTAATTTAATTAACTTATGGAGTCGAAGGAAACTTTAATTTGCACGGAAAAGCTGAAGTATGGAATACTTTATTAACATCTAGACTGTGGTATATCATTAGCACAATAAACGTACCAAATTGGGTAGAAAATGAAATTCATAAATTATTTTATAAATTTATGTAGGAAGGAAAAAAGCATTTAATAAAATATTCAACAATAATTGGAAATAAAATGTCGGGTGGATTAAATATTCAAGATATTTCATTAAAGAAAATGGCTTTTCGTATAAAAATGTTAAAGAAATATTTTGATAATAATTTTAAAAATGTGTGGAAATATACAATGTCAATATTTCTTGAAAAATATATGAATATGAATCTAAATTATGACATTTTAAAAATAGTATACAGTAACGAAGCTTTAAAAGTTATCAACCCTTTTTATGCTGAAATGTTGTCAGCTTGGGACTTTGTTAATAATGGAGAACGTAATTTCCCACTTGATACAGACGAAATATTGTCTCCGCCACTTTTTCAAAATCCATTCATTAAATATAAAAACAAATTATTATTTAGTTCTTTTATTAAAAGTGGAATAGTCAAAGTGGCTGATATTGCATATGAAATAATACCAGGTTTTCTTCCTTTTACAGCTATTGTTAAAATTATTCATGAAAGATATCCGGAATTACCCCAAAAACTAATTTATATTGCTTACACTGTTATTCTGAAATCCCTTTCAGATGAATGGAAAAGTTGTATTAACAGAAATGCTAAAAGATTAACTCCTAATAAAGATTTATTTCTCTTTCATAATAACGAAGTGGTAAACATCAGAAAATTTACAGTTAAAATATTTTATTCTGTTTAACTTCAAAAAAGGTTAAATCACCTACTTGTGAAGAAAAATGGCTGAGCTTGCTTTTAATATATTCTGGAGACCAGTTTGGACATGAATACACTACAGTGATAAATTTACTGAATTTATAGACTTAGATTTTAGAACAGTTCATCATATAATATATACATATAGAAAATTATATAGATATGGCAAAATCTCATCTAGTATATGTCCAGTGTGTTTAAAGGATGATGAAGATTTGTGCCATTTATTTTTGTATTGTGAAGAATTATTGGAATTAATATCTTATCATTGATGAAATATGTATTCAAATATTTAAGAAAACAGGGTTTTCATTAGATCAATTAAAAAGACTATTAATATTTGGATGTTATCTAAGAACTGAAAATTGTTCAATAGAATTTATGAATATACTACTGTCAATTTATAGAATATCAGTGTTCAAGAGGCCTGTGATATCAAAAAATATTACAAAATGTGCGTAATCAACGTTTCATTGCTAATATACTTCTTAATTAGAAATTGTGACTTTTTCCCTGTGTTTTTTTTCCTGGGACTTTCTCCTGTGACTTTTCCCCCTAAATGTATATATATTGAGATGAAAGCTGTTTTTAGTCACACTAAAGCAATATTGCAAAGTAACAGTAAAATGCAGGTGCAGTGTGGAAAACAAGATGTGTCACAGAAGTGAAAAAGCCAGTGGACAGCATGTGCAGTAATCTCATAATTAAGTGTCTTTCATAATTGAGTGTCTAAGATGAATTAAACCAGAAAGAACATCAAGGAAATTAATTTTTCTAAATGTGAACATTTGTCCTATTAGTGATGCGAATCTCTCTCTCTCTCTCTCTCTCTCTCTCTCTCTCTCTCTCTCTCTCTCTCTCTCTCTCTCTCTCTCTCTCTCTCTCTCTCTCTCTCTCTCTCTCTCTCTCTCTCTCTCTCTCTCTCTCTCTCTCTCTCTCTTTGTGTGTGTACATAACAAACAACTTATCAATGATGTGTATTTAGATAATACCATCAAACTTATATTTATGTAATATTGTTAAAGTTTCACTTAGAAATTTTGATCAGTGTATACATATATAATATATTATTGCTAAATGTAAATGTAACTAAATCTGTCAAATATATTTAAATAAATTTGCTGAATGAAATTTAATGATCTAATATACCTGAATATTGTAAAATTAGGTATCAAAAACTAATAATGAACAGATAGGTTTGAGTGCGAGCATGTGCGAAAGAGAGATACGGATAGAGAGATATGGAACAGGTAGCTAGCTAGATGGGTGAAAAACTGACAACAGTTGAAATGTTATCTCGTACAAAGGTGGAGCATTGTTTTTGTATGACTGGGTGTGTATGACGTCAAACGATCTTGATATTTAATAACAGGGAGTATGATATCTGGCTGCATTCCAAATGAACAAATAAAAATAATGATAATAAACAAATTAATAGATAAATAAACCAATCAACGAAACAAGAAAACAACAACAACATTAAAAAACAAAACAACAAGCAAATAAACAAACACACAGACAAATATTATAACTAACTAACTAAATAATATAATATAATATAATATAATATAACGTTGTATTGGTATAAACAGTCGAAATAGTGCTTACAGTATATGACCGAGTTTTATTTTAGTTTTATTTAATAATTATAACGTGTAGTTTGCATAATCTGTTGTTAAACGTAAGTGTAGATAGCAAGTATCGGTGACACAATGCATAAAACGTTTCATCTCAAGTATGTCGTGTGTGTGTCAGTGTATGTATACATGTACTGTATGTATACATGTATACATATACATGTACTGTTACAGGGCTGATCAGGGCGGATCGACAAAAGCGCTTACAATGGTGCTTCCTTAGTATACATAGGTCAAAACGAAATAACCGTCATTTTGATCAAAATTTAATCCAGCCACAAAAGCAATCTATGAAAGGTTTTGACAATATCGTGAACCACTCACAAAACTGTTATTTCTGATCACGAAGTTTCAAATAAAAGCACGCCTACAAAAAAGTTCCCGACATGACGGCACAGATTTTTTTAAAAACAATTTACCATAAAAACTTGATGAAAATTACTCCTGAACCAAAATCGAGTTTACCTCCCAGAAGGGTCAGTTGCATGAATCTGTGGATGGATTCATTTATCGTTTTGACAGAAACCTAGGAGTGCTTATAATTTGACGTTTATGATTTGAGTACTAATGTTTCTTAAACAACAACAACAACAACAACAACAACAACAATAATAATAATAATAATAATAATAATAATAATAATAATAATAATAATAATAATAATAATAAATGTTTTATTGTCAAGGCGCTGTTTTCTTGCGCGTTTATGTCGTCCCACCTAGTATCAGTTCCCCTTGCAGCTCTGAATGTTATTTATTCTGTTTTAAATACCGTAAAGTACACACACAAACATACACGTGAACATAAACACAGCACACCATTCTTTACTAAATAGAATAATAGGTTTGTATAGTGTTAACTCATTTTGCTGTACATGTCTTTAAAAGTAAAAGTAGGCACACAAAGATACATGTAAATTTTGAATGTAAATTCAACACTGTGCATAATTTTTAATCAGCCTGTTCTGTGACCTACTTATTAATTGATCATCAATGATAAAATAATGACAAATAATTGAAATATAGATATTTACAAGTTGCATCGTGCACCTTCATGTCCTATGACTATTCTCTTAGAAATAGCTACTTCCAGTTTCGCTAAGTAAACACGAAAGTAGAGCAGTTATCTGAAAAGTGTATTTGGCGTAGAAGCACAGTATTAAACTGGTGTTTATTAATGTAAGATACCCGACTGCAGTGTAAAATGTCATTACTTATTAAGAAAAATAACATATCTAAACTTGAACCCGGCGATCTAATTCAGTTTAAAAGAGGTGTATACTCTCACTGGGCTGTTTACAAAGGTAACTATGTCATATACATGTATGTAATATTAATTTTTACTTAAATTATTATTATTGTTATTATTGTTGTTGTTATTATTAATATTATTATCATTGTTATTATTGTTATTCTTTTTATTAATATTATTATTGTTATTATTATTACTATTATGTGTGTGTGTCTCTCGGTTCTTAAATTATTTTTTTTTATCTCTAATTGTTTCCAAAGTGATGAGCTTTACTCAGTTTTCCCAGTAACTCGATGGGAGCAGTCTGTTGTGTGAGTCATTTGTTTGCTATGGTTAACTGTAATTAGGTAGAAGTACATATCTAACGGAAATATTTATCTGCTTTAGTTATAACTTCAGTAGCAAGTTTTAATTATTCTCCCAGGTAATGAGGAAGTTGTTCACACAGCAGGACACAATGGAGGCGGTTTGAACAGCAACGCACACCATTCGTTCTCGATTACAGGTAAAATATTTGACAAGGCCTGTGTGAGGACAGACAACATTTGGGACGTTGCTCGAGAGAGTAAAGTCTACAAGAACAACGCCAAGGACGACAAATTAAAGTTAGTATTCAAAATTTCTAGCTTCTAGTTCCAGAAGAAGAACAAAGAAAAAAGAGTAAACTACACTTTTTTATCACCTTTACAAGCAAATTGAATTTTATAGGATTTGGTTTTAGCCTTAAATTAATCTTTGATTTTTCATGAAACAAATTTGGTTAATTTGCGATGAACAGTTATATCAAAATTGTAGTAAATAAGTGTTCTTTGTCGTATTTTGGTTTGTTATGTATATATAATATTGTAAACTATGGTCGCTAATTATAATTAGTACAGTAGAATTATTAGTCATTGAAAAAAAAGTTAAAAATTAAAATTAAAAAATATATATGAAGTATTAACAGTAGAATAAAAAAAGTAAGTAACTTTGTTTTTGATCAGTATAGATTCAGTTAAGAAAAAGTTAGGTTTTTTTTTATCTTCTCCAATAGTATATATTATTATTATTATTATTACGACACGTATTATTATTATTGTTATGATTATTGTTACTGTTATTGTTATTATTTTTATTAATAGTAGTAATAGTAATGATGGCAGTAGCAGTAGTAGTACTTTTATTAATGAATGAATGAATTATTTCTGAGGTAATTATTATACCAGTCGTGTTTTGTTTAGACGGTTAACTGAAATTTCCCCTAAAGTTTTAATGTACATTGCTGTTCATGCGGCCTCCGTTTTGTCCGGTTACGTGAACAACTTCCTCATCACCTGGGAGAATAATTAAGACTTGCTATCAAAGTTGTAATAAAACCAGATTAACATTGGCGTCAGATATATAATTTTACCTATTTACAGTTAACAATAGCAAAGGAATGACCGATTCAACAGACTGGACCATCGGGCTATTGGGAAAATTGAGTAAATCCGTTACTTTAGAAACAATGAGGAGCAAAGCACACACACACACACACACACACACACACACACACACACACAGACACACATAATAATAATAATAATAATAATAATAACGATAACAGAAATACATAGAATCATTACACAGATGTATATGTCATAGTTACCTTATAAACTGCCCAGTGAGAGTTTACACCTCTTGGAATCTCGATTAGATCGCCGGGTTCAAGACAAGATACGTTCCTTCTCGTAATAAGTAATGACATTCTCCTCGGCAATCGGGTATTTCACATTAACAACATCCAGTTTAACACTGTGTCTCTACGCCAAATGCTGTGTTCATATAACTGCTCATCTATTGTGTTTATTTAAGGAAACTCGGAATATCTGTTTCTTCGAGAATAGTCTTATAACACGAACGTGTAAGTTACAACAGGAAAATACATACATTTTATTCAAAACACACGTATTATCTAAGTCCATATCATGTATCTTTGTGTGCCTACTTGTACTTATATATACATGTATAGCAAAATGAATTAACACTATACAAACCTATTATTCTATTTAGTAATGTATGTTCACGTGTTTAATTGTGTGTGTACTTTACAGTATTTAAAATAGATACTAATTAACATTCAGAGCTGCAATTTCCCCGAAACTTTTAATTTCTAAGAATTGGGATTTTCCAGCTTTTCTTTACATAAGCATGACATGAATACTGTCACGTTCAATAACTGGTTTAAACTTTTTATTATTATTATTATTATTATTATTATTAATAGAAATAGTAGTAGCAGTTATTTATTATTATTATTTTTATTTGTTTGTTTTGTTATTTCCTTATTTATTTATGTACTTTAAAAATAAAATTAATTTTTATTTTTTTGCTAATTCTTTGGTTACTGTTCTGACTAATCGTGTCATATGAAATTCCTCGAAAATGTTAATTTCCAAGAACAGAGTTTTTTCCCGTTAAAATTTTCACTGTAAACAATTAAGCAGAACATGGAAACAACATGAATGCTGTCATGTTTTGTAATAACCAACAAAACAACAACAACAACAAAAAGAAGAAAAAAAGAAAGAAAATCTTGTGCCTACTTGTACTTGTATATACATGTACAGCAAAATGAGTTAACATTACACAAACCTATTATTCTATGTAGTAATTTATGTTCATGTGTATCTTTGTGTGCTACTTGTATATACATGTACAGCAAAATGAGTTAACACTACACAAACCTATTATTCTATTTAGTAAAGAATGGTGTGCAGTGTTTATGTTCACGTGTATGTTTGTGTGTGTACTTTACGGTATTTAAAACAGAATAAATAACATTCAGAGCTGCAAGGTGAACTGATACTAGGTGGGACGACATAAGCGCGCAAGTAAACAGCGCCTTGACAACAAAACATTTGTTATTATTATTATTATTATTATTATTATTATTATTATTATTGTTGTTGTTGTTGTTGTTGTTGTTGTTGTTGTTTAAGAAACATTAGTACTCAAATCATAAACGTCAAATTATAAGCACTCCTAGGTTTCTGTCAAAACGATAAATGAATCCATCCACAGATTCATGCAACTGTCCCTTCTGGGAAGTAAACTCCATTTTGGTTCAGGAGTAATTTTCATCAAGTTTTTATGGTAAACTGTTTTTTAAAAAAAAATCTTTGCGGTCATGTCGGGAACTTTTTTATAGGCGTGCTTTTATTTGAAACTTCGTGATCAGAAATAACAGATTTGTGAGTGGTTCAAGATATTGTCAAAACCTTTCATAGATTGCTTTTGTGGCAGTATTAAATTTTGATCAAACTGACGGTTATTTCGTTTAGATCTATATATACTAAGGTGCACCGACTTAAGCGCTCAGGTCGATGTGTTCTGATACTCACATTCAATACAATACAAACACACACTAACACACACACGACGTACTTGAGATATTTGATGCTTTGTGTCACCCGATACTTACTGTTACGTTTAACAGTACATACTTATATATTATATTATATTATATTATATTATATTATATTATTATACTCTTTATTTATTTATTTATTTATTTATAATATTTTTATTTCTTCATTTGGAAGGGAGTCAGATATTTCACTCGTTTTATACCCAGTCAGAGGACTATTCAAGTTGCCACACCTGTTAGCGATAACATTTCAACTGTTGTCAGTTTTTCACCCATCTACCTAGCTTCCTGTTCTATATCTCTTTGTACGTTTCTCTCTTTTGCACATGTTCGCAGACAAACTACTTGTTCATTAGTGGTTATTATACCTAATTTTAGAATGTTCGAGTGTGCAAGATTATTTAAGTGCATTCCGAATTATTATTTAAATGAATTTAACAGTTTCAGTTATATTTACATTTAAGAGAGAGAGAGAGAGAGAGAGAGAGAGAGAGAGAGAGAGAGAGAGAGAGAGAGAGAGAGAGAGAGAGAGAGAGAGAGAGAGAGAGAGAGAGAGAGAGAGAGAGAGAGAGAGAGAGAGAGAGAGAGAGAGGAACTCGCATGTTCTTTGTAGTTTAATTCATCTTAAAGAGGCTTAGAACACTGAATTATAAGATTGCTGCAGATGTTGTCCACTGACTTTTTCACTTACTGTGCCACCTCATTTTGTTTTACATCTGCATTTCACTGTTACTTTGGATACTGCTTTAGTGTAAGTAAAAAGAGCTTCGATCTCAAAACAATCTTATACTACATTGAGGCAAAAGAGGCAAATGCTTCATACCGAAATTGACGATTTTTAATTATATATATATATACATAAACCCTTTATTTAAAAAGAATATTAGAATATCATCATGTTATTATTATTTTTTATTTATTTGTTCGTAATTTTTTAAATAATGATTATTAAATTTGTTCCCAATATAACAGCGACAGGATTAGAACATAAATATGCAAGTGGACGTTTTATAATAAACCAATAAATCAATAAATCAATAACATAATTAATTAATTAATAAGTAAATACAAAATATATATAAACTACTGCTACTTCTGCTTCTATTAAAAATAACTATAGCAATAAGCAAATTATTATAATTTGAATAAACAAATAATAATAATAATAATAATAATAATAATAATAATAATAATAATAATAATAGTACTACAAATATTAATAGCAATAATAATAGTATTAATAATAATAATAATAATAATAATAGCATTAATAATAATGATGATGATGATAATAAAAAAAAAATTAAACCAGTTGTCTGTGTAATTTGTTTTATTTATTTATTTATATACAAATTTATTTTAAAATTTATTTTATCATCTGAATTACTGCGTTATAATTTCAGTCCACTATCAAAAGAGAATATTGTCAAGAGAGCGTTATCTGAAGTTGGACCAGTTGGATACAGTCTTCTTTCTAAAAACTGTGAACATTTCGCTAACTGGTGTCGTTATGGTTTTGAAATAAGTGGACAGGTAGATAAAGTGAGTTATCATCATCATTTATTTATTTATTTATTTATTTATTTATTTACTTATTTACTTACTTACTTATTTATTTCATTTCATTATATTTTATTTATTTATTTACTTATTTACTTACTTACTTATTTATTTCATTTCATTATATTTTATTTATTTATTTACTTATTTACTTATTTATTTCATTTCATTATATTTTATTTATTTGCTTATTTACTTACTTACTTATTTATTTCGTTTCATTATATTTTATTTATAATATTTTCAATGTTTTCAGGTGAAAACTGTTGCAACTTGTGCCTTTGTGGGTTTAAGTGTCCTGGCTTGTGTTGGTGTTGTTGTTGGTTTAATCTACTGGTTTCGAAAAAGAAAAGAGAAGAAAAGGAAAGAACAGTCGGAATGATGTTTCCTAATTCCAGTTCGAGAACTATAATAAAGAAGAAAGACTAAACTACACGTTTTTATTACTTTTGAAAACAATGAATTTCATAGGATTTCGTTTTAGCCTTAAAATAAATCTTTGATTTTTCATGAAACAAATTTGGTTAATTCGCTATAAACAGTTATATTTACTTGGCACTAAATAAATATTGTTTGCATCATCTTGGTTTTTTTTTTAAATATATAACATTGCAAGCAATAATCGCTAATTATATTTAGTATATTAGAATTATAATCATTGGAAAAAATAAAGTTACAAAATATATATGGAGGATTAACAGTACAGTAAATAATGTAACTATCTTTTTTTTCTTTTTCTTTCTTTCTTTTGTTTTTTCATAAGCATTGATTCAGTTCAAAAATGCTTTTATCTTTTCCAACAATATTATTATAATTATTATTATCATTATTATTATTATTATTATTATTATTATTATTATTATTATTACTATATGCATTATTATTATTGTAATGGTTATTGTTGCTGTTGTTGTTCTGCTTCTTCTAAGTATTATTATTATTATTAGTATAGTAGTAATAGTAATAATGGCAGTAGTAATGTCGGTACTAGCAGCAGTAGACGTAGCAGTAGTAGCAGTAGTAGTAGTAGTAGTAATTTTCTTTCTTTCTTTCTTTCTTTATTTCTGAGGTGATTATTATGATCAGTGGTGTTTCCTTAAGGCCGTTAACTGAAATTTCCCCGAAACTTTTAATTTCCAAGAATTGGGTTTTTCCAGCTTTCCTTTACATAGTACATGACGTAATCATGATATGAATGCTGTCACGTTCAATAACAGATCAGTTAAAACAAATTACACAGCCAACTGGTTAAACTTTTTATTATTATTATTATTATTATTGTTATTGTTGTTGTTATTAACACTATTATTATTCTTATTATTGTAATTATTATTAATAGAAATAGTGGTAGCAGTTATTTATTATTATAATTTTTATTTATTTGTTTTATTATTTACTTGTTTATTTATGTACTTTAAAAATAAAATTAATGTTTATTTATTATTATTATTATTATTATTATTTTTTTTTTTTTGCTATTTCTTTGGTTACTGTTCTGACTAATCGTGTCACAGGAAATTCCTCGAAATTGTTAATTGCCAAGAACAGAGTTTTTCCCGTTAAAATTTTCACAGTAAACAACTCAGCAGACAATGGAAACCACATGAATGCTGTCATGTTTTGTAATAACCAACAAAACAACAACAACAAGAAAAAGAAAAAAAAGAAAAAAGAAAGAGAACTTTTGTGCCTACTTGTACTTGTATATACATGTACAGCAAAATGAGTTAACACTACACAAACCTATTATTCTATTTAGTAAAGAATGGTGTGCAGTGTTTATGTTCACGTGTATGTTTGTGTGTGTACTTTACGGTATTTAAAACAGAATAAATAATATTCAGAGCTGCAAGGTGAACTGATACTAGGTGGGACGACATAAGCGCGCAAGAAAACATCGCCTTGAAAATAAAACATTTGTTTCGTTTAGATCTATATACACTAAGTGTGCACCGACTTAAGCGCTCAGGTCGATGTGACCTGATACTCACATTCAATACAATACAAACACACACTAACACACACACGACGTACTTGAGATATTTTATGCTTTGTCTCGCCCGATACTTACTGTTACGTTTAACAGTACATACTTATATATTATATTATATTATATTATTATACTATTTATTTATTTATTTATTTATTTATTTATTTATAATATTTTTATTTCTTCATTTGGAAGGGAGTCAGATATTTCACTCGTTTTACACCCAGTCAGAGGAGAACTATTCAAGTTGCCACACCTGTTAACGATAACATTTCAACTGTTGTCAGTTTTTCACCATCTACCTTTCTTCCTGTTCTATATCTCTTTGTACGTTTCTCTCTTTTGCACATTCTCGCAGACAAACTACTTGTTCATTAGTGTTTTTTATACCTAATTTTAGAATGTTCGAGTGTGCAAGATTATTTAAGTGCATTCCGAATTATTATTTAAATAAATTTAACAGTTTCAGTTATATTTACATTTAAGAGAGAGAGAGAGAGAGAGAGAGAGAGAGAGAGAGAGAGAGAGAGAGAGAGAGAGAGAGAGAGAGAGAGAGAGAGAGAGTCGCATCACTAATAGGAAAAAGGACAAATTGTCACATTTAGAAAAATTTATATCTTTAATGTTCTTTGTAGTTTAATTCATGTTGATAAACACTAATAACACTCAGTTGTAAGATTGCGTCAGAAGCTGTCTGCTGGCTTGATCTCAAAGCAAGATATATATATATATATTTATATATATTTCAAACTAGTCATTACAACGTTTTGTTTGACACCTTTTTGTCACAGTTGCATTTCAGTAACCCTTTTCCTCCTGCGGGTGACTCATTTGACATTGTTGCTCTAGAAGACGTCATCCAATAATAGCTCTCTCTGGGGACACACATCAAACTGGTTCCTGTAATATTTGGCTTTCAGAATTCCGGATGGGTAAGCTATGGTATTCTGTCCATGATCGTCAACCTCTGCGATCACTCCCAGGCTGAAACAGGCACAGCGACGTTGTCTCCTTCTTCAACACAACACAACTTCAGTTTGTAGCTTCAGTTCTTCCTGAATTGAAGAAATTTGATAGCTAGACTCCAGTCCATTGTATCGTTCTCGCTCATCCAGGCTACTGTCAAGTCTTTAATGTCTTAGTTTGCCCGCTCTACAGAGCCAAGAATTTGGGGATGTCTTGGTTTCCCGTACAGAATATCCAACTCGGTGCAAAATTCCATCAGTTCCTTACTAAAACAGCTGTAAACTCGGATCCGTTGTCATGCTTCGAAGTAAGAGGCCTGAGAATACAGAACCTGGTCAAAAGGTCCCGGTAAACCATGATCCACTTGTCCTTTTCAATGGGTAAGGAGTGCATGTCTACAAAATCCACTTGGCCACGTGATGAAAACTGCTTGGTCAGAACAGGTTGGACGACCACTACTTTCGTTTTTAGCCATTTCTGTTGACAGTCCATGCATAGCGACATGAACAATTCGATAGATTCACGTGTCAAATTCACATATTTTTTCGATAGTTCTTTCTGGCCTATTGAGATGTGTGCGCGCTTGATTATCTCAAAAGTTGTGTCAATGGAAACGTAGTACAGAGGTATATCGTCATCTGTTTGGCGTTTCTTGACCAAAGTTAGGTATAACATCCTGGGTAGTATGGTCGTGAGCATCCCCGCCTGTCACTCGGGAGACCTTGGTTCAATTCCCTGCCGGGGAGTATTTATTTTTTTTTATTTTTATGATTACTGTATATTCTTTTTATTATTTAATATATTTATTTGTTTAATTTTGTTTTTATAAATATTAATTTTATGAGATAAAGGAGTAACTCTTACTAACTGTTCTAGAGTTAATGTTCAGTGAGGTTTGCTGTGTAATTACTAAACGTCAGAAAGGAAATGTAAAAGAAAAGGTGAGTTACATGTTAACTTGCTAAGTACAATCACACACATACACACACACACACACATACACACACATTGAAACACACACACGCGCGATCACATATGTATTATATATACACACACAAACGCACACAAACATACACGTATCTACACACATTTGTTTTATTTTGTGAGGTGTGTTACTGAGTCAACAGCGTGTTGTTATTTAAATATGAATTACGCAATAAGACATATATATGTGTGTAAATTACAGTAAATAATGTGTAAAACTGTTTATTATTATTATTGTAATTATAATTATTATTATTTTAACAGATATGTGAAAAAAAAAAAAAAAAAAAATTCAAGTAAAGTCGCTAAGTTTAAGGGAAGTAACTCATACTAGAATGAAGGAATTAACGAATGTTTATCGACCCTTCCAGCACGAAAAAAACAACAACATATCGGCAACTGAGAGTTAAACCACAGGTAAATACAAAAATATAGTCATTACTTTATATATAAAAATTCAAATTGTATTTATAACACGGTGTAAAGCGTTTATAACTATGTCATTAGGAAACTGCGTACATTGAAAACTTTGAAGTCCAAGCTGAAAAAACGTTTAGTTGTTTTTGTTACTCAGAATACGATTAAAATAAATAAAATGCTTTACAAGCTGGATAATTGTTATCTGCCCATTTTTAATAGTAAAGAGGGAATGTCAGCCATTGCAGAACTTGATAATGTAACAAACAATGGTATTTTATGATCTTCTAGCGTATAATAATAATAATAATAATCACGGAAAAAGCAACAACAATCCCCTAGAAACCGAAAACAAAAACAAGCATCAAAAAGCCCTAAAAGTAAAAACAACAAACAAAAATTAAGAAATCAACTACTGGCGCGCGATTGAAATTTTTAAAAGCAGGTAAGTAGTGTAGCAATAGATGTGGCATTAAGAATGTAAACAAAATTTAATATAAATTTTAATATCATCAAAAATAGTTTTTGAAACATGAAAGTAATGTGTTATTAAATTTCAAAGTTTGTTCTAACGTCCTCGGTAGTATAGTGGTGAGTATCCCCGCCTGTCACGCGGGAGACCGGGGTTCAATTCCCCGCCGGGGAGGAAACATTTTCATTATTTTGTTTCAAAATTTTTATTATAGAATACATTGGTTGTTTTTGTCTTAATATTAATTTTATGGGATATTGTAATGGAGATAACTTTTTCTAATTTTTCTAGACGTAATATTCAATGGCGTTTCAAATATAATATTTTCTATTATTACTTAATCAATCAATTAATTAATTTATTTACTTATCTTTTTGAGACGAAACAGAAACTGCGACCGCATCTAATAAAGCTGCATCCGTGAATGACGTCAGTCAATTGTTGACGTCATCTTTTCCCCCACAGAGCACGGCCTTCGTCGAATAGTTAGTTTAATTGTAAGCGCAGTATTTTAATTACTAAGGCCTATAGCATAATTATTTTACAAAGGAGATCTAAATTTAGAAGAAAAAAAATAACACTGTCATGAACTAATATGTTTGCTTGTGATAAACAGAAATTAATATCTGCTTAGAGAATTGTGAAACTTCCAACAGTTAAACCCGAAAGCATGCAATGCAATAAAATAGATTCGAACGAGATATTTGAGTAGATTTCTTGTTATGTGAAATTTCACCATACAGGTTGCAAAAATTTAGTGCCGGGCCTTCGATAATGCAAGCCTCGTAGCATTTGCTTCTGTTTCTGCTAGGTTAATCCGGCACTGACACACACAAACACATTAAGATTATTTTTTCAAATGTGTATTACTGAGTACCGGCCAACAGCATGTTTCATTTATATGAAGGTCACCTAATTAAACGTAATAGACAGTCGAAATATTCAAGATCGTTTACTGTTTCGTGATTACGAGATTTAAAGTATCAGTTTTAAATTTTCAGATTATTCAGTAAGTAGTCAGTGTAATGTCTGTCCAGTAGAATATAAACAAAAACGATATAATTATCAATTAACATAAGTGAAATAGTAGTGAAAAAAACAACAGTAATGTGACATTAAATTTCAGCATTTGATTGTAACATCTTGTGTACTATAGTGGGGAGTATAAAAAAATAGAAAAGAAAGAAAGTATCCCCGCCTGTCACGCGGGAGACCGGGGTTCGATTCCCCGCCGGGGAGAATAAGTGTTACTTTATCATTATTATTTTATAGCACAAACATTCACGCACCTACACACATTTGTTTTATTTTGTTAGGTATGTTACTGAGTCAACGGCGTGTTGACTTTTAAATATGAATTACATAATTAAACATAATATATATTAAAATAAATAATGTGCAGAATTATGCCATTATTATTAGTAGTAGTATTATTGTTATTGATGTTGTTATTATTATTATTATTATTATTATTATTATAATTATTATCATCATTATTTTCTTCTTAATTACCATTTTAATACCAATTTGTAAATATAATGCAATATATTATATATATACATATATATTACGTAAAGTCGCTAAGTTAAAGGGAAGTAACTCATACTAGAATGAAGGAATTAACGAAAGTTTATCGACCCCCAGCACGAAAAAAAACATGGCGGCTACTGAGTGTTAAACACAGGCAAATATAACAAAATGGTGATTACTTTATATTAAAAAAAAATTAAATAATTCTAAAAATCAAACATTAATTAAATCAGTGTGTAAAGAGCTGTAGAATATCTCGTATTAAGTTAAATCTTTTTGTTACCAAACTTTCGACGGTCACACACGTCTACGAAGGATTTTTTTTATTATTATTATTTTTAGTTTTTTGCTTGGACCAAAATAACATATCTGTTAAACTTTGTTGAGGATAGAATTATAAATGTGATTGTATTTTGAGAGAAAATTAAATTTTCGTATTGAACATGCAAAGATTTCAGTGAATTAATACACGTTTTACTCTCAAATTCAAGTGACATTCGACGGACACTACCTCATAGTTACACCTGGCCAAATCCTGTGATATTATGTTCAAATAAAGTTTATGGTTATTATAAGAAGTTGTATTTATGAAAATGTTTATTTTAAGTATTAAAAAAACAAAATTTATAAAGTAAATGTTGATAAGTCAGAAGTACTTTATTTTGGTAAGACCATGAAAGAAAACTTATCTTTTAACATTCCGATATCGATAAATAAAGACTGTGTTAAAATTCTAGGTCTATATTTAGGACCAAATAAGTCGTTATGTGAAAGGTTGAATTGGAAAAATAAATCAGATACAATTTGTAATTTAATTAATTTATGGAGTCAAAGGAAAGTTACTTCACGCAGAAAAGCTGAAGTATGGAATACTTTATTAACATCTAGACTGTGGTATATCATTAGCACAATAAATGTACCAAAATGGGTAGAAAATGAAATTCACAAGTTATTTAGTAAATTTATACGTGAAGGAAAAACACTTTTAATGAAATATTCAACAATAATTCGAAGTAAAATGTCGGGTGGGCTAAATATTGAAGATATTTCATTAAAGAAAAATGCCTTTACATATTAAAAATATTTGGAAATATACAATGTCAGAATTTCTAGGAAAATATATGAATATGAATTTAGATTATGACATTTTAAAGATCATTTACAGTAAAGAGCCTTAAAAGTAATGAACTCTTTTTATGCTGAAAAGTTGTCAGCTTGGGACAATGTTAATAATGGAGAACGTAATTTCCCACTTGATACAGATGAATTATTGTCTCAACCACTTTTTGAGAATCCATTCGTTAAATATAAAAGTAAATTATTACTATTTAACTGTTTTATTCAAGAACAATCAAAGCGGCTGATTTTGCATATGAAGTAATATCAGATTTTGTCCCTTTTACAGCCATAGTTGAAATTATTCACGAAAAATCTCCGGAATTACCCGCAAAAATCAAAGTTATATAGCATACAATGTTATTCTAAAATCACTTCCAGATGAAGAGAAAAGTTCTGTTAATAGTAATGTTAAAAGATTAACACCTAATAAAGATTTATGATTATTTCATAATAATCAAAAGATAAATGTCAGTAAATTTACAGTTAAAATAATTTTTTCTGATTTAATTTCAAAATGTTTTAAATCACTTACTTGTGAAGAAAAATGGCTGAGCTTGCTTTTAATATATTCTGGAGACCAGTTTGGAAATGGATACACTACAGTGATAAATTTACTGAATTTATAGACTTAGATTTATGAACAGTTCATCATGTAATATATACATAGTGGAAATTATATAGGTATAGCAAAATCTCATCTTTGATGAAATATGTATACAAATATTAAGAAAACCTGTTTTTCTTTTGATTTGCAATTAAAACAACAAGTGTTCAGTGGAATTTATCAATATATGTCTATCAATTTATAGAATATCAGTGTTCAAGAGGCCTGTGATAGCTCAGATGAAAGGAACAAACATTAATATAATACATTATGTGTGTCAATGCGTTGAAATCATTGTTAATCAGTATCATATTCAAAACAAACTTTCAACTGTTATTAACATATACATTAAGAATAATGTTTTTCTAGAATTAAAAGATGACATACTTATTTTCAAATATCCTTTAGCAAACTACAAGTTATCAATATCGCTCTATCATAAAATTGGATAAAATATTTATTTAATTATTTTATTTTTTTTACTATAAAATACAATTAATATATGTGAATGTTCTGAGGAAATAAGTATGTGTTTGTGTGTGTGTGTGTGTGTGTGTGTGTGTGTTCATATTTTTTTATTGTTGTTATGTATTGTTTAAATGTTATAATTATTCAAGTACAACTGTTGATTATATCAAGAGCGGGGTTCAATTCCCAGCTGGGGAGTATTTGTTTATAAGTTTGTTCGTATTATCATGAATTATATCATTTTGTTATTTTTGAGTCTCTTTTTCTTATTATTTGAAACATTTGTTTGTTAATTTGTGTCTGATACAAAATTCATTTTATCCGAATGTAAGGGAGATATCTCATATTGACCCTTTTTAGACAATATATAAATGTGTCTTAATTTGACTAAAAGTAATTTTTGTTATTATTAAATAATTGACGAGGTTCAAACTGCACGTCATAAATGTCTATTTCTGAATGACTCGGTGAACAGTTAACGTATTCATAAAATTACAGGGAACAAGTCGGCATGGAATAGTTAATTTTAGAGTTAACTGTTATTTAATAAAGTATATACAGGGTGAGTGGAAGTGTGGACAGGACATACTTAGATACAAACAGACAGCTTTTGATAAACTTGTGAGTGGAAAATACAACAGTACTGATCCAGCGACAGTTCATTATAATGAAATATTTTATTTTATTTTATTTCATTTCATTTTTTATGTTATTTTTTAATATTTATTATTAAATAATAATAATAATAATAATAATAATAATAATAATAATAATAATAATAATAATAATAATAATAATAATAATAATAATAATAATAATAATAGTTATTATTATTGTTACATTTATTTATTTAATTTAATTTTATTTTATTTTTTTGATTTGTTTTGTTTTGTTTTATTTATTTATTGATAAACACACACCCACGTACACATTTTTGTTTTAATGCTCTGTCTATTACATTGAGAACAAATTTAATAATCATTATTATGTCAGGGAAAGAACCGGGCTAAGATTAAAACGTGTGATTAGGATACTGTGTGCCTCAAATCATCAGGTGTTCGATAAGTCTGTTTTGTGTCTGATGTCTTTGAAGTAAGTTATGTTTTTGATCGGAAGGTAACTGAAGACATAAACGAATTCATTCAGTGGATATCGTTCTATCGGAATAGAGATTTAAATTAATACTTTTTAAAGAAAATGTTTGTATTCAAGGAAAAAAAGATCAATTTCGAAATGAGGTATTTGCCTCATCTGCGTCAATAGAGTTACGGCCTTGTGTGTGTTTACATACATACACACATACATACATACGTATATATATATAGGTATATGTGTTATAGTCAATATATCAAAATAGGCATTTAGCCTAACGCCCATGACCATCAGGCGTTTGGCCTAATCACTAAAATGTCCAGGAATTAGGCCTAATGACTAAAATGTCCAGGAATTAGGCCAAATGACTGGAATTTGGTGTTGTTTGATATTATGCCTTATAGTAATTCAGACAATGAGTCAAATGGGTTTAAAGCTTTGTTTACATATCTGTTCATTTTAGGGATTAGTGGTTCAATTCAATTCTGTATTATCGTAAGCTTCATGGCTTATTGATGTACAATGTCAATAATAAAAAATGCAACAAGTACAAATAATGACAGAATTATAAAATGGGAAAAAACCTTTGGAGAATACAAATAATACACCATATAAATTATACCTAACTAATCAAAACTTTTTAACACTGAAATGCTTTAAACAAATATTTTCCCAAATTACACAGTGATTTCTTATTTTCAATCTCATCTTCAATCACTGTTACATAATATACATATTCTTTCTGCTCTCTCAGTATTCCTTTGTCTCCCAGTCTAAATTGCCAGCTGATGTGCAGATAGCCTCACTTTTGTTAAGTATCATTTATATATCATTGGTGTAGATATAACTAAATAAAACTGAACTGTTACACCATCTGTAATGTATTTATATAAATTGTCACATTTCACAGATGTATTTAGCTGAACTGAAAGATCCTGCCGTGCTTTGTCATATATTCATTGCTTAATTACGCATAAATATTTGTTTTCTTTATTCATTAAGCCGGTTCTGCTGTGTGCATATGTATCCCAGTCCCAATTCATACAAAGTTTTCCTAAAAAAGGTTACCCAATTATTTTTCCATAAAATAAAATACAATTTTTACAAAAATCTAAGTGAATTTTCTCAATAACACCCATATCCCACTACCATAAAACAGCACACTACTTACATATATGTCAAACTGACAATTGAGAAATGTAATTTAAAGACATTATTTTCACTCTTCTTCAGAACAGATGTTGCCTAACTGTTGTGTTATTCTTACATCAAAAATCAATTAGATGGGAGGGATTAGCGGAAGTGTTATTGTTACATCAAAGACCAAAGATTTTAATACGGAGAGTCTATAGTTTACTTATTCAGATGTCAAGGACATGTCTAATCCTTACAAAACACGTTTCATTAGTTTTGGGCACTGGCTTCATTGGTCAGTGTTGATAGGTCGTATATAATACAGTAGTTCCTGCTCACATTCACATATGTGTCCACTATGGTGGTTCCTGTAGAAGATGGATTTCAGAGAGAACTGTTTAAGGAGTATGAAGCGTGCAAGAAAGTGAACATTCCAAAGGAAGAATACTTCTTGATTATGGACCAGCTAAAGAAGATCTCTGTTGACCCCAGGAACAAAACCCACCGCGAGTAATACCTCATGTACACGTTTGAAATTCATCAGTGTGGAGACGTGAAGAAACTGGACAAGAAGAGCCAAACAGATGACGATATACCTCTGTATTAGGGTTTCCTTTGAAGAAACCTTTGACGTCATCAAGCGTGCACACATTTCAACAGGTCACAGTGAACGAGATCAGATGCTGAAAGAACTATCGAAAAAATATGTGAATTTGACTCGTGAATCTATCGAATTGTTCCAGTCGCTATGCATGGACTGTCAAAAGAAATGGCTAACAACCGAAGGAGTGATAGTCGAACCTGTTCTGACCAAGGAGTTTTCATCACGTGCCCAATTGGATCTTGTAGACATGTAGTCCTCAACCATTGAAAAGTACAAGTGGATCATGGTTTGCCAGGACCATTTGACCAGGTTCTGTATTTTCATGCCACTTACTTCGAAGCATGAGAACGGATCCGAGTTTGCAGCTGTTATAGTAAGGAACTGAAAGAATTGTGCACTGAGTTGGTTATTCAGCACGGGAAACCAAGACACTCCCAAATCCATGGCTCTGTAGAGCGGGCAAACTCAGACATTAAAGACATGATAGTAGCCTGGATGAGCGAGAACGATACCAGGGACTGGAATGTAGGCATCAAATTTGTTCAATTCAGGAAGAACTGAAGCTACAGTGCTGCATCAAGCAATCACCGTGTTCAGCTCTCTTTGGGATGCAGGCGTGTGCTGGACTGACATCATCTTCGCTTGGCAGACTCCAGTCAGATAAATCCAAATGTTTTATAAATTTAATGTAAATTTTACAGTTTGTTATCTCACCCGAGACGCTCAGTTTCAGCAAGATGAGCGGATGATCAAACGTAGTTGTGTTGTGTTGAAGAAGGAGACAACGTCGCAGTGCCTGTTTCAGCCTGGAAGTGATTGTAGAGGTTGATGATCATGGACAGTAAACCATAGCTTACCCATCCGGAATTCTGAAAGGCAAATTTTACAGGAACCATTCTGAAGTGTGTCCCCAGAGACGGCTATTATTGGGTTTGTAAAATGCAACTGTGTGGAGACAAATAGGTTACAAATAGAATGTAAATATTTCAAGAACTATTTTTTGTCCAATTCAAGATGTCACTCAAGTTTGAACTGCTGTAATAAATAGGACACTAGTCATTTGCCCTAATTCCTGGAAATTTTAGTCATTAGGCCAAACGCCTGACGGTTTTAGGCTTTATTACAATTTAGTGTTATAAGCATTTATCAAGATGAATTAAACTACAAAGAACATCAAAGATATTAATTTCTCTAAATGTGATCATTTGTCCTTTTTCCTATTATTATGCGAGTCTCTCTCTCTCTCTCTCTCTCTCTCTCTCTCTCTCTCTCTCTCTCTCTCTCTCTCTCTCTCTCTCTCTCTCTCTCTCTCTCTCTGTGTAAAGAACAACAACTTTTTGATGTGTATTTAGATTACTGTTAAATTTATATTTAAATAATATAGTTAAAGTTTCACATACAAAACACTGTTCAGTGTTAAATAATATATTATTGTTAAATGTAAATGTAACTAGAACTGTGAAATGTATTTAAATAATATTACTGAATGAAACTAAATAGTGTTGTACACGTAAATTTTATAAAATTAGGTATCAATAAACCATCAATGAACAAATAGGTTTGTCTGCGAGCATGTTCAAAAGAGTGAAACGGATAAAGAGATATGGAACAGGAAGCTAGGTAGATGGGTGAATAGTTGACAACAGTTGAAAAGTTGTCTCATACAGGTGTAGCAGCTTGCATTGTGCTTCTTTGATTTGGTGTCAAACAATCTTGATATTTGATAATAGTGAGTGAAACATCTGGCGCCATTCCAAATGAAGAAATAAAAATATTGATAATAAATAAATAATTAAAATAACATTTTTTTAATATAATATAATATAACGTTATATTATATGATTATATGCTTGTATTGATATAAACAATGGAAATAGTGTTACAGTATATAACTCAATTTTAATTTATTCGTATTTAATTTAATAAGTATAACGGTTCGTTTGCAGTATGTACTGTTAAACGTAACAGTAAGTATGGGTGAGACAAAGCATAAAATATCTCAAGTACGTCGTGTGTGTGTTAGTGTGTGTTTGTATTGTATTGAATGTCAGTATCAGGACACATCGACCTGAGCGCTTAAGTCGGTGCACCTTAGTGTATATAGATCTAAACGAAATAACCGTCACTTTGATCAAAATTTAATACTGCCACAAAAGCAATCTATGAAAGGTTTTGACAATATCGTGAACCACTCACAAATCTGTTATTTGTGATCCTGAAGTTTCAAATAAAAGCACGTCTACAAGAAAGTTCCTGACATGACCGCACAGATTTTTTAAAAACAATTTACCATAAAAACTTGATGAAAATTACTCCTCAACCAAAATAGAGTTTACTTCCCAGAAGGGTCAGTTGCATAAATGTGTGGATGGATTCATTTATCGTTTTGACAGAAACCTAGGAGTGCTTATAATAATTTGGAACTAAATGTTTGAAGTTTGTAATTAGTGTAGCAGTGTTTCTTAAATAATCATTAAAATAATAATAATAATAATAATAATAATAATAATAATAATAATAATAATAATAATAATAAGAAGAAGAAGAAGAAGAAGAAGAAATGTTTTATTGTCAAGGCGCTGTTTACTTGCGCGCTTATGTCGTCCCACCTAGTATCAGTTCACCTTGCAGCTCTGAATGTTATTTATTCTGTTTTAAATACCGTAATGTACACACACAAACATACACGTGAACATAAACACTGCATACCATTCTTTACTAAATAGAATAATAGGTTTGTGTAGTGTTAACTCATTTTGCTATACATGTATATACAAATACAAGTAGGCACACAAATATCTATGATATGGACTTAGATAATGCGTGGGTTTTGAATGAAATGTAGGTCTTTACAAGTTGTAACTTGAACGTTCGTGTTATAAGACTATTCTCGAAGAAACAGATATTTCCAGTTGGATAAATAAACACAATGGAAGAGCAGTTATATGAACACAGCGTTTTGCGTAGAGGCACAGTGTTAAACTGGAGGTTTTTAATGTAAAATACCCGATTGCCGAGGAGAATGTCATTACTTATTACGAGAAGGAACGTATCTTGTCTTGAACCCGGCGATTTAATCGAGATTCCAAGAGGTGTATACTCTCACTGGGCAGTTTATAAAGGTAACTATGTCATATACATCTGTGTAATGATTCTATGTATTTCTGTTATCATTATCATTATTATTATTATTATTATTACTATTATTATTCGTGTGTGTGTGTGTGTGTGTGTGTGTGTGTGTGTGTGTGTGTGCTTTGCTCCTCATTGTTTCTAAAGTGATGGATTTGTTCAGTTTTCCCAGTAGCCCGATGGTCCAGTCTGTTGAGTGAGTCATTTCTTTGCTATTGTTAACTGTAAATAGGTAAACTTATATATCTGACGCCAATGTTAATCTGGTTTTGTTACAACTTTGATAGCAAGTCTTAATTATTCTCCCAGGTGGTGAGGAAATTGTTCACGTAACCGGACAAATCGGAGGCCGCATGAACAGCAATGTACACCATTCTTTGTCAGTTGCCGGTAAAACATTTAACAAGGCCCGGGTAAAGATAGAGAACATATGGGATGCTGCTGGTGGTAGTAGAATCTACAGGAACAATGCCTTTGACTGCAAATTCAAGTGAGTAGATCAAACTAAGCAACGACTGATGTAATAAATTAATATATATTTGTTTCTCGTTTGGATTTTTAAAATATTATTATTGTTATTGTTGTTATTGTATTGAAGACTAAGGAATATGTAGCTGATATAAAGATATGAGATAATTAAAAATTACATCAGACTGCAGATTTAGAATGAAAGACACATCTCGATTTTTTAAACATCAGTTTGTATTATGTTATTAATATGGTTTACAGAAGGGAAAGCTTCAGAAACGAATATTTATATACAACCTTTTTTTTTCATCAAAACTGATGTCGTTGTGATGTTGAAAAAATAGGGCAGCTAAATAAACTGAGTTATCATCATCATCATTTATTTATTTATTTATTTATTTGTATACAAATTTATTTTAAAATTTATTTTATAATCTGAATTACTGCATTATAATTTCAGTCCACTACCAAAGAGGGAAACTATCAGTAGAGCGTTATCTAATATTGGACCAGTTGGATACAATCTTCTTTCTCACAACTGTGAACATTTCGTTACCTTCTGTCGTTATGGTGTTGCAGTAAGTGGACAGGTAAATAAACTGAGTTATCATCATCATCATCATTTATTTATTTATTTATTTATTTATTTACTTACTTATTTATTTGATTTCATTATATTCTACTTATAATATTTTCATTGTTTTCAGGTGAAAACTGTTGCAACTTGTGCCGCTGTGGGTGTAGGTGTCGTGGTTTGTGTTGTTGCTGTTGCTGGTTTAATCTATTGGTTTCAAAAAAGAAAAGAGAAGAAAAGGAAAGAACAGTCGGAATGATGTTTCCTAATTCCAGCTCGAGAAGAAGAATAAAGAAGAAAGACTAAACTACACGTTTTTGTTACTTTTGAAAACAATGAATTTCATAGGATTTGGTTTTAGCCTTAAAATAAATCTTTGATTTTTCATGAAACAAATTTGGTTAATTTGCGATAAACAGTTATATTTAGTTGGCACTAAATAAATATTGTTTGCGTCATTTTGGTTTGTTTTTAATATATAACATTGCAAGCAATAATCGCTAATTATATTTAGTATATTAGAATTATAATCACTGGAAAAAAAAGTTACAAAATATATATGGAGGATTAACAGTACAGTAAATAATGTAACTATCTTTTCTTTTCTTTGTTTCTTTTCTTTTTTTCATAAGCATTGATTCAGTTCAAAAATGCTTTTATCTTTTCAAGCAATATGTATATTATTATTATTATTATTATATGCATTATTATTATTGTTATGGTTGTTGTTACTGTTGTTGTTCTGCTTCTTCTGAGTATTATTATTATTAGAGTAGCAGTAATAGTAATAATGGCAGTAGTAATGTCGGTACTAACAGCAGTAGACGTAACAGTAGTAGCAGTAGTAGCAGTAGTAGTAATTTTCTTTCTTTCTTTCTTTGTTTATTTCTGAGGTGATTATTATGATCAGTGGTGCTTCCTTAAGGCCGTTAACTGAAGTTTCCCCGAAACTTTTAATTTCCAAGAATTGGGTTTTTCCAGCTTTTCTTTACATAGTACATGACGTAAGCATGACATGAATGCTGTCACGTTCAATAACAGATCAGTTAAAACAAATCACACAGCCAACTGGTTTAAACTTTTTATTGTAATTATTATTAATAGAAAGAGTACTTGCAGTTATTTATTATTATTATTTTTATATGTCTGTTTTGTTACTTATTTATTTATGTAGTTTAAAAATAAAATTAGTGTTTATTTATTTATTATTATTATTATTATTATTATTATTATTATTATTATTATTATTATTTTTGCTATTTCTTTGGTTAATGTTCTCACTAATCGTGTCACAGGAAATTGCTCGAAAATGTTAATTTCCAAGAACAGAGTTTTTCCCGTTAAAATTTTCACAGTAAACAACTCAGCAGAACATGGAAACCACATGAATGCTGTCATGTTTTGTAATAAAAAAAACCAACAACAACAAAAAGAAGAAAAAAAGAAAGAAAACTCTTGTGCCTACTTGTACTTGTAAATACATGTATAGCAAAATGAGTTAACACTATACAAACCTATTATTCTGTTTAGTAAAGAATGGTGTGCTATGTTTATGTTCACGTGTATCTTTGTGTGCTATTTGTATATACATGTACAGCAAAATGAGTTAACACTATACAAACCTATTATTCTATTTAGTAAAGAATGGTGTGCTGTGTTTATGTTCACGTGTATGTTTGTGTGTGTACTTTACGGTATTTAAAACAGATAATAAATAACATTCAGAGCTGCAAGGTGAACTGATACTAGGTGGAACGACATAAGCGCGCAAGTAAACAGTCCCTTGACAATAAAACATTTGTTATTATTATTATTATTATTATTATTATTATAATGATTATTTAAGAAACATTAGTACACTAATTACAAACTTCAAACATTTAATTCCAAATTTTTATAAGCACTCATAGGTTTCTGTCAAAACGATAAATGAATCCATCTACAGATTCATGCAACTGTCCCTTCTGGGAAGTAAACTCTATTTTGGTTCAGGAGTAATTTTCATCAAGTTTTTATGGTAAATTGTTTTAAAAAAAATCTGTGCTGTCATGTCGGGAACTTTCTTGTAGGCGTGCTTTTATTTGAAGCTTCATGATCACAAATAACAGATTTGTGAGTTGCCCACGATATTGTCAAAACCTTTCATAGATTGCTTTTGTGGAAGTATTAAATTTTGATCAAAGTGACGGTTATTTCGTTTAGATCTATATACACTAAGGGTGCACCGACTTAAGCGCTCAGGTCGATGTGTCCTGATACTCACATTCAATACAATACAAACACACACTAACACACACACGACGTACTTGAGATATTTTATGCATTGTCTCGCCCGATACTTACTGTTACGTTTAACAGCACATACTTATATATTATGTTATATTATATTATATTATTATACTATTTATTTATTTATTTATTTATAATCACTATTTGTATTTCTTCATTTGGAAGGGAGTCAGATATTTCACTCGTTTTACACCCAGTCAGAGGAGAACTATTCAAGTTGCCACACCTGTTAACGATAACATTTCAACTGTTGTCAGTTTTTCACCATCTACCTTTCTTCCTGTTCTATATCTCTTTGTACGTTTCTCTCTTTTGCACATTCTCGCAGACAAACTACTTGTTGATTAGTGTTTTTTATACCTAATTTTAGAATGTTCGAGTGTGCAAGATTATTTAAGTGCATTCCGAATTATTATTTAAATAAATTTAACAGTTTCAGTTATATTTACATTTAAGAGAGAGAGAGAGAGAGAGAGAGAGAGAGAGAGAGAGAGAGAGAGAGAGAGAGAGAGAGAGAGAGAGAGAGAGAGAGAGAGAGAGAGAGGAACTCGCATGTTCTTTGTAGTTTAATTCATCTTAAAGAGGCTTAGAACACTGAATTATAAGATTGCTGCAGATGTTGTCCACTGACTTTTTTCACTTACTGTGCCAACTCATCTTGCATTTTACTGTAACTTTGGGTACTGCTTTAGTGTAAGTAAAAAGAGCTTCGATCTCAAAACAATTTTATACTACATTGAGGCAAATGAGGCAAATGCTTCATACCGAAATTGACGATTTTTAATTATATATATATGTACATAAACCCTTTATTTAAAAAGAATATTAGAATATCATCATGTTATTATTATTTTTTATTTATTTGTTCGTAATTTTTTAAATAATGATTATTAAAATTGTTCCCAATATAACAGCGACAGGATTAGAACAAAAATATGCAAGTGGACGTTTTATAATAAACCAATAAATCATTAAATCAATAACATAATTAATTAATACAAAATATATATAAACTACTGCTACTTCTGCTTCTATTAAAAAATAACTATAGCAATAAGCAAATTATTATAATTTGAATAAACAAATAATAATAATAATAATAATAATAATAATAGTAATAATAATAGTACTACTAATATTAATAGCAATAATAATAGTATTAATAATAATAATAATAATAATAATAGCATTAACAATAATAATGATGATGATGATAATAAAAAAAAAAATTTAAACCAGTTGTCTGTGTAATTTGTTTTATTTATTTATTTATATACAAATTTATTTTAAAATTTATTTTATCATCTGAATTACTGCATTATAATTTCAGTCCACTATCAAAAGAGAATATTGTCAAGAGAGCGTTATCTGAAGTTGGACCATTTGGATACAATCTTCTTTCTAAAAACTGTGAACATTTAGCTAACTGGTGTCGTTATGGTTTTGAAATAAGTGGACAGGTAGATAAAGTGAGTTATCATCATCATTTATTTATTTATTTACTTATTTACTTATTTATTTACTTACTTACTTATTTATTTCATTTCATTATATTTTATTTATTTGCTTATTTACTTACTTACTTATTTATTTCGTTTCATTATATTTTATTTATAATATTTTCAATGTTTTCAGGTGAAAAGTGTCTTGGCTTGTGTTGGTGCTGTTGTTCGTTTAATCTGCTGGTTTCGAAAAAGAAAAGAGAAGAAAAGGAAAGAACAGTCGGAATGATGTTTCCTAATTCCAGCTCGAGAAGAAGAATAAAGAAGAAAGACTAAACTACACGTTTTTATCACTTTTGAAACAAAATGAATTTCATAGGATTTCGTTTTAGCCTTAAAATAAATCTTTGATTTTTCATGAAACAAATTTGGTTAATTCGCCATAAACAGTTATATTTACTTGGCACTAAATAAATATTGTTTGCATCATCTTGTTTTTTTTTTTTTTTTTTAATATATAACATTGCAAGCAATAATCGCTAATTATATTTGTATATTAGAATTATAATCATTGGAAAAAATAAAGTTACAAAATATATATGGAGGATTAACAGTATAGTAAATAATGTAACTATCTTTTTTTTTCTTTTTCTTTCTTTCTTTTGTTTTTTTCATAAACATTGATTCAGTTCAAAAATGCTTTTATCTTTTCCAACAATATTATTATTATTATTATTATTATTATTACTATTATATGCATTATTATTATTGTAATGGTTATTGTTGCTGTTGTTGTTCTGCTTCTTCTGAGTATTATTATTATTAGAGTAGCAGTAATAGTAATAATGGCAGTAGTAATGTCGGTACTAGAAGCAGTAGACGTAACAGTAGTAGCAGTAGTAGTAATTTTCTTTCTTTCTTTGTTTATTTCTGAGGTGATTATTGTGATCAGTGGTGTTTCCTTAAGGCCGTTAACTGAAGTTTCCCCGAAACTTTTAATTTCCAAGAATTGGGTTTTTCCAGCTTTTCTTTTCATAGCACTTGACGTAAGCATGACATGAATGGTGTCACGTTCAATAACATATCAGTTAAAACAAATTACAACAACTGGTTTAAACTTATTATTATTATTATTATTGTTATTGTTGTTGTTATTAACACTATTATTATTCTTATTATTGTAATTATTATTAATAGAAATAGTGGTAGCAGTTATTTATTATTATAATTTTTATTTATTTGTTTTATTATTTACTTGTTTATTTATGTACTTTAAAAATAAAATTAATGTTTATTTATTATTATTATTATTATTATTATTATTTTTTTTTTTTTTGCTATTTCTTTGATTACTGTTCTCACTAATCGTGTCACATGATATTGCTCGAAAATGTTAATTTCCAAGAACAGAGTTTTTCCCGTTAAAATTTTCACAGTAAACAACTCAGCAGACAATGGAAACCATATGAATGCTGTCATGTTTTGTAATAACCAACAAAACAACAACAACAACAAAAAGAAAAAAAAGAAAAAAGAAAGAGAACTTTTGTGCCTACTTGTACTTGTATATACATATACAGCAAAATGAGTTAACACTACACAAACCTATTATTCTATTTAGTAAAGAATGGTATGCAGTGTTTATGTTCACGTGTATGTTTGTGTGTGTACTTTACGGTATTTAAAACAGAATAAATAACATTCAGAGCTGCAAGGTGAACTGATACTAGGTGGAACGACATAAGCGCGCAAGAAAACAGCGCCTTGACAATAAAACATTTGTTATTATTATTATTATTATTATTATTATTATTATTATTATTATTATTATTAGAATTTTAATGATTATTAAAGAAATATTATTACTCAAATTACAAACTCCAAACATTTAGTTCCAGATTATTACAAGCACTCGCATGTTCAGGAGTAATTTTCATCAAGTTTTTATGGTAAATTGTTTTTAAAAAATCTGTGCTGTCATGTGGGGAACTTTTTTATAGGCATGGTTTTATTTGAAGCTTCATGATCACAAATAACAGATTTGTGAGTGGTTCACGATATTGTCAAAACCTTTCATAGATTGCTTTTGTGGCAGTATTAAATTTTGATCAAAGTGACAGTTGTTTCGTTTAGATCTATATACACTAAGGGTGCACCGACTTAAGCGCTCAGGTCGATGTGTCCTGATACTCACATTCAATACAATACAAACACACACTAACACACACACGACGTACTTGAGATATTTTATGCTTTGTCTCACCCGATACTTACTGTTACGTTTAACAGTACATACTTATATATTATATTATATTACATTATATTATATTATTATACTATTTATTTATTTATTTATAATCACTATTTTTATTTCTTCATTTGGAAGGGAGTCAGATATTTCACTCGTTTTACACCCAGTCAGAGAAGAACTCTGCAAGTTGTGACACCTGTAAGCGATAACATTTCAACTTTTGTCAGTTTTTCACCATCTACCTTTCTTTCTGTTCTATATCTCTTTGTACGTTTCTCTCTTTTACACATGTTCGCAGACAAACTACTTGTTGATTAGTGTTTTTTATACCTAAATTTAGAATGTTCGAGTGTGCAAGATTATTTAAGTGCATTCCGAATTATTATTTAAATAGATTTAACAGTTTCAATTATAGAGAGAGAGAGAGAGAGAGAGAGAGAGAGAGAGAGAGAGAGAGAGAGAGAGAGAGAGAGAGAGAGAGAGAGAGAGAGAGAGAGAGAGAGAGAGAGAGAGAGAGAGAGAGAGAGAGTCGCATCACTAATAGGAAAAAGGACAAATGGTCACATTTAGAAAAATTCATATCTTTAATGCTCTCTGTACTTTAATTCATCTTGATAAACGCTAATAATAATCAATTGTAAGATTGCTTCAGAAGCTGTCTGCTGGCTTGATCTCAAAGCAAGATATATATGACTCATTTGACATTGTTGCTCTACAAGACGTCATCCAATAATACACATCAAACTGGTTCCTGTAATATTTGGCTTTCAGAATTCCGGATGGGTAAGCTGTCCATGATCGTCAACCTCTGCGATCACTCCCAGGCTGAAACAGGCACAGCGACGTTGTCTCCTTCTTCAACACAACACAACTTCAGTTTGGAGCTTCAGTTCTTCCTGAATTGAACAAATTTGATAGCTACACTCCAGTCCATTGTATCGTTCTCGCTCATCCACGCTACTGTCACGTCTTTAATGTCTGAGTTTGCCCGCTCTACAGAGCCATGGATTTGGGGATGTCTTGGTTTCCCGTGCAGAATAACCAACTCAGTGCAAAATTCCATCAGTTCCTTACTAAAACAGCTGGAAACTCGGATCCGTTGTCATGCTTCGAAGTGAGAGGCCTGAGAATACAGAACCTGGTCAAAAGGTCCCGGTAAACCATGATCCACTTGTCCTTTTCAAAGGGTAAGGACTGCATGTCTACAAAATCCACTTGGCCACGTGATGAAAACTCCTTGGTCAGAACAGGTTGGACGACCACTACTTTCGTTTTTAGCCATTTCTGTTGACAGTCCATGCATAGCGACATGAACAGTTCGATAGATTCACGTGTCAAATTCACATATTTTTTCGATAGTTCTTTCTGGCCTGTTGAGATGTGTGCGCGCTTGATTATCTCAAAAGTTGTGTCAATGGAAACGTAGTACAGAGGTATATCGTCATCTGTTTCGCGTTTCTTGACCAAACTTTGGTATAACATCCTGGGTAGTATGGTGGTGAGTATCCCCGCCTGTCACTCGGGAGACCTTGGTTCAATTCCCTGCCGGGAAGGACTTAGTTTTGTTTTATTATTACTGTATATTCTTTTTATTATTTAATATATTTATTTGTTTAATTTTGTTTTAATAAATATTAATTTTATAAGATAAAGGAGTAACTGTTACTAACTGTTCTAGAGTTAATGTTCAGTGACTGATATTCTAGAGGTTTGCTGTGTAATTACTAAACGTCAGAAAAGAAATGTAAAAGGAAAGGTGAGTTAAATATGTTAACTTACTAAGTACAAGCACACACATACACACACACACACATACACACAAATTGAAACACACACACACGCGCGATCACATATGTATTATATACACACACAAACGCACACAAACATACACGTATCTACACACATTTGTTTTATTTTGTGAGGTGTGTTACTGAGTCAACAGCGTGTTGTTATTTAAATATGACTTACACAATAAGACATATATATGTGTGTAAATTACAGTAAATAATGTGTAAAACTGTTTATTATTATTATTGTAATTATGATTATTATTATTTTATAAGTTATTTGAAGAAAAAAAAATTAATTCAAGTAAAGTGGCTAAGTTTAGGGGAAATAACTCATACTAGAATGAAGGAATTAACGAATGTTTGTCGACCCTTCCAGCACGAAAAAAAAGAGCATATCGGCAACTGAGTGTTAAACCACAGGTAAATACAAAAATATAGTCATTACTTTATATATAAAAATTAAAATATTATTTACGACACGGTGTAAAGCGTTTATGATTATGTCATTAGTAAACTGGATAAGTTAATAAATCTGGAATTCAAGCTGAGAACACGTTTTGTTGTTTTTGTTACTCTGAATACAATTAAAACGAATAAAATGCTTTACAAGCTGGATAAATGTTATCTTCCCGGATTTGATAATAAACAAGGAATGTCAGTCTTTGCAGAACTTGATAGTAAACAATGGTATTTCATATGATCTTCTAGCGAATAATAATAATAATAATAATAATAATAATAATAATAATAATAATAATAATAATAATAAATGGGAAAATATACAACAGTCCCCAAGAAACCCAAAACAACAACAAACAAACAAAAACTAAGAAATTAACTAGTGTAGCGAGATTGAAAATTTTAGCTACAAGGTAATTAAGTAGGTAATTACGGTAGCAACACATGTAGTTTGTCATTGGGAATATAAACAAAATTTAATATAAATTTTAATATCAATAAAAATAGTTTTTGAAACATGAAAGTAATGTGGTATTAAATTTCAAAGTTTATTGTAACGTCCTCGGTAGTATAGTGGTGAGTATCCCCGCCTGTCACGCCGGAGACCGGGGTTCAATTCCCCGCCGGGTAGGATACATTTTCATTATTTTCTTTTCAAAATTTTTATTATTGAATACATTGATTGTTTTTGTCTTAATATTAATTTTATGGGATATTGTAATGGAGATAACTTTCTAATTTTTCTAGACGTAATATTCAATGGCGTTTCAAATATAATATTTTCTAGTATTAATTAATCAATCAATTAATTAATTTATTTACTTATCTTTTTGAGACGAAACAGAAACTGCGACCGCATCTAATAAAGCTGCATCCGTGAATGACGTCAGTCAGTTGTTGACGTCATCTTTTCCCCCCACAGAGCACGGCCTTCGTCGAATAGTTAGTTTAATTGTAAGCGCAGTATTTTAATTTCTCAAATTGTGGTATTTTATTAAAGTATATTATAACAGGTGGATGATGGGCGTAGATTTGACACACACAAACATAGAAATATACAGACAGTCTTTGACAAGCTAGTACTGGTAAAACAAGAGAACAGAAGTGATCTGGCCACCGATCATTGTTGAGGCTAGGGATGTAACTTGAAACCAACAGAAAAGGAATATAAAAGGAATAGTGAGTTATATAGTTAACTAATTAAAAACAAATAAACACAAACGCACACGCGCACACCCATACACGTTGGCCGGATTAATCTAGTGCAAGGCCTGTAGCATAATTATGTTACAAAAGAAATCTAAACGTTTTTTAAAAGAACACCCTGTCACACACTGATATGTTTGTTTCGTGATAAACTGAAATTAATATCTGCTCAGAGAAGTGTGAAGTTCGCAACACTTCAGCACAAAAGCGCGCGATCCAACAAAAATGTACGGAACGAGATATTTGTGTAGATGTAATGTTAGGTGAAATTTCATCACATAGCATGAAATAGTTGTGAACAAAAAACAGTAACGAGACATTAAATTTCAGTATTAAATTTCAGTATTACATTTCAGTATTAAATTTCAGTATTGTTTGTAAGTCCTCGGTGGTATAGAGTTGAGTATCTCCGACTGTCACGCGCCGGGGAGGAAATATTATACTTTAACATTATTATTTTATAACAGAAACATTCACGCACGTACGCACATTTTCTTTTATTTTGTTTGTGTTTTACTGAGTTAACGCGTGTTGTCACTTATATGTGACTTACATAATTAGACATAAAATATACGTAAATTAAAATAAATAATGTGCACAATTTGTTATTATTACTATTATTACTATTATTGTTACTATTATTATTATTATTATTATTGTTATTATTATTATTATTACTATTATTGTTACTATCCTCATCACTTGTTAATCACCAATGAAACACCAATTTGTAAACTTAATAATATATATATTTCTTTGTATTATTCTAAGTAAAGTCACTAAGTTTAAGGGAAGTAACTCATACATATATATATGTGTATATATACATATATAGATATGTGTGTATATATACATATATATATGTGTGTGTATATATACATATATATATATGTGTGTATATATATATATATATATACACACACACACACATATATATTTATATATATATAAAACTAAACAAAGAAACAAACAAGCAACAACAACAACAATAAAATACTACATTTATTTTTAAAAATTAACTGGTACGAGATTTTAAGTTTCAGCTACACATTTAAAGGTAATTAAGTAGGTAGTGTAACAACACCTGTAATTTCTGTCATTAGGAATATTAACAAAATTTAATATGTATATTAATACCGACAAAAATAGTTTCTGAAAATGATGTGGTAGTAAACTTGAAATATTATCCTAACATCCTCAGTGGTTTAGTGTTGAAAATCCCCGCCTGTGACTTCCAGTTAGGGCGGTGTCGGGTGTGGACGTGTTTCACAGCAATACAGCTGTCGCTGTTATATTGGGAACAAATTTTATAATCATTAATTAAAAAATTATGAACACATAAATAAATAAATAAATAAAAAATAATAATAATAATAACATGACGATATTTTATATTTTTTAAATAAAGGGTTTGTGTGTATATATATATATAATATATAATTAAAAATCGACAATTTCGGTATGAAGCATTAGTCTCATTTGCCTCAATGTAGTATAAAACTGTTTTGAAATCGAAGCTTTTTTTACTAAAGCAGTATCCAAAGTAACAGTGAAATGCAAGATGTAAAACAAGATAAAGTGGCACAGTAAGTGAAAAAGTCAGTGGACAACATCTGCAGCAGTCATACAGTTGAGTGTTCTAAGTGTCTTTCAAGATGAATTAAACGAGAAAGAACGTGCGAGTTCCCCCCCCTCTCTCTCTCTCTCTCTCTCTCTCTCTCTCTCTCTCTCTCTCTCTCTCTCTCTCTCTCTCTCTCTCTCTCTCTCTCTCTCTCTCAAATGTAAATATAACTGAAACTGTTAAATTTATTTAAATAATAATTCGGAATGCACTTAATCTTGCACACTCGAACATTCTAAAATTAGGTATAAAAACCACTAATGAACAAATAGTTTGTCTACGAACATGTGCAAAAGAGAGAAACGTACAAAAGATATGGAACAGGAAGAAAGGTAGATGGGTGAAAAACTGACAACAATTGAAATGTTATCGCTTACAGGTGTGACAACTTGCAGAGTTCTTCTCTGACTGGGTGTAAAACGATCTGAATGTTTAATACCAGGGAGTGAAATATCTGACTCCCTTCCAAATGAAGAAATAAAAATAGTAATTATAAATAAATAAATATATAAATAAATAAACAATGTAAAATAACAGTAAATATCGGATGAGACAAAGCATAAAATATCTAAAGTACGTCGTGTGTGTGCTGTGTATGTTTGTATTGTTTTGAATGTGAGTGTCAGGTCACACATCGAAACGTACAAAGAGATATAGAACAGGAAGAAAGATAGATGGGTGAAAAACGGACGACAATTGAAATGTTATCGCTTACAGGTGTAGCAGCTTGCATTGTTCTTCTCTGGGTGTAAAACGATATTGATATTTAATACCTGGCTCCATTCCAAATGTCGAAATAAAAATAATGATAATAAATAAATAAATAAATGAATAATACAATATAATGTAACGTTAAAATAATTTATTTTATTCCTGTATTGGTTGGTATAAACCATGGCAGAAGTGCTTACAGTATATAACTTAGTAATAATTTATTTTTATTTAATTAAAAAATTATAATGTTTAATTTGCAGAATGTATTGTTAAACGTGTGCTAACATCAGTAAGTATTTGGCGAGACAAAGCATAAAATATCTCAAGTACGTCGTGTGTGTGTTAGTGTGTGTTTGTATTGTATTGAATGTGAGTATCAGGTCACATCGACCTGAGCGCTTAAGTCGGTGCACCCTTAGTGTATATAGATCTAAACGAAATAACCGTCACTTTGACCAAAATTTAATACTGCCACAAAAAGCAATCTATGAAAGGTTTTGACAATATCGTGGGCCACTCACAAAATTAAAAACAATTTACATGAACGCTTGATGAAAATTACTTCTGAACCAAAATGGAGTTTACTTCCCAGAAGGGTCAGTTGTATAAATCTGTGGATGGATTCATTTATCGTTTTGACAGAAACCTAGGAGTGCTTATAATAATTTGGAACTAATTGTTTGAAGTTTGTAATTAGAAGTTCGTTATCAGTATAGATTCAGCTAATAAAATATATATATATATATATTTATCTTTTCCTCTAGTATATACATTATTATTATTAAATGTATTATTACTATTGTTATGGCTATTGTTGCTGTTACTATTGTTACTGTTATTATTTCTATTAATGGTTGTAATAGTAATAATGGCAGTAGTAGCAGCTGTAGACAGTAGTTCTATTAATTTTATTAATCAGTTAATTAATTAATTTATTTCTAAGATCATTATTATGACCAATGGTGTTTTGTTCAGACGGTTATCTGAAATTCTCCGGATATTTTAATTTCCAAGAATTGGGTTTTTTATGTTTTTTCTTTACATAGTACATGACGTAAGCATAACATGAATACTGTCACGTTCAATAACATCTGAGTTAAAACAAATCACACAGCCAAATGGTTTAAACTTTTTATTATTATTATTATTATTATTATTATTATTATTTATTTATTTTTTTGCTCTTTGTTTGGTTACTGTTTTGGCTAATTGTGTGAAATAAAATTCCTTAAAACTCGTAATTTCCAAGAAATGTGTTTTCCCCGTTTCTATTTTCATTATATACAACGTAAGCAGGATATTCAAACCGAATGAATTGTCACGTTCTGTAACAACCCACAGTATGTATATATTTAACATATTACTAGCCCGAAAGACTAAATTTTTTTTTTCTTAAAATTAACTACTTGTTTCACAGTGGTCTATTCATTATTTTTATTTTTATTATCATTATTATTTTTATTATTATTATTATTATTATTATTATTATTATATTTAAAGTTTTAGCTACGAATTTTCAGATAATTATGTAATTAGTTTGTCAATATGTGTAACCTCCGTTGTTAGGACTATAAACCAAGGAATATAAAAACAATAACAAAAGAAGAGATAACTCAATTTATTTCATAGGCATTCAGACAAGGAGAAATCTTAGCTTGCGTGCAGAGAGAGAGAGAGAGAGAGAGAGAGAGAGAGAGAGAGAGAGAGAGAGAGAGAGAGAGAGAGAGAGAGAGAGAGAGAGAGAGAGAGAGAGAGAGAGAGAGAGAGAGAGAGAGTTAGTTTTTCAAATCAGTTTTGAAGATAGCGGACAGGCAAGAATATTTTGTGAAGAAGACGAAATGACTTGTAAAGATATAAACATGAAATTTAATATGATATTTGAAGAGAGTGTTGTATTTGCATTTATGTACCGTCCTGGTTATACTGATGAAGAAGTAATTATTAATAAACTGAAGGACGTTCAGTTAAGATATCCCGGTAAATGGTTTTCTTTTTTCCTTGTGAGATCACATCATGTGAAAAAAGATTGTTTGGAAATCACTGGAAGCAAGTTAGCAGTAGAAAACGTCGATTTTGATAGCAAACCAGTTGCAAATAGATCAACTGTTCTGTCTCTAGTCCACTTGGCCAGTTATTTCACAGACGAAGAAATAAATGAGAAAGTTGAAAGCTCTGTATGTGCAATTCTGTCAACATTTTTGAAAGATGAACCAACAGTTACTGACAGTGGAAGATATTTTAGAGTGAAGTAAAATCATTACCTTACTCCATTAAATGTTATTCAATTTACATAATGGTGATTCATCATGGTCAGTAAAATTATGTAATTTGTGTGACAGTCAAGACCATCTAATTAGACAATGGCCGGAGATAATATGTAAAAAATGCATTTTAAAGGGACACATGAGATTTGACTGCAGAGAAGAAAAATGTTTATCTTGTAGAAACTGTTTGTATGAATGTGCATGTAAAGTAGAAGAAATTAATAATAATGATTATGATGGCAGAACAGAAATATTTGTTGAACAATTACAATATGATATGAAGAAACATGAAGAAACAAATGAAGAAAATTTGAACCATTACTATTAAGATTTTTTTCTTATTTGCACTCTAAATGTTGATGTTGCTTGTTTACAAGAAACACACTGGGATAACAGTTTTATAGAACGTATCAAATACATGTAGGATGGATTTTTATTTTACAATAATTCAAATGATAACAATTCCAGAGCAGTAGCTATTTTGGTTTCTAAAGAATTATATACAAAACTAATGTAGTATCTAGTTAAGTAATGAATAATGAAATTATAGGAAGATATATAAAACTATGTATGAACTTGCATGATAAAAATAAAAACTAATAAATATATAAATATACACCAAACTGTATCTGAAAGAATACAATTTGTTGATTGTCTTCAACAGCAAATACATCCAGATAAGTTTCATATCATATCAGTGACAATAATGAAATCATGAATTTTAATTTTGTTTCTCATATTTTGGTTTGTTTTTTGTTATATAATATTGTAAGCAGTGCTCGCTAACTGAAAAATATGTAGTTTAATAAGTATGCTACACAAGAATTGAGAGAAATCACTGAAAGCTGCCATTAAATTGATATTTAGTGCTACAAACATTTAGATGAAAGATCTTACACTAGAAGTTAAATTGTTGAAGACAAGTTGAAGCATAGTAGTTGTAAGAGAATTATGTTTCATAATGTTATTAATTGTTATGTTAAACAAACCAGTTTCACATACCCAAGCTGTGTGTGCGTTATCTAAAGTACAGACAGAACCTGCAAAATAGATTTTTATTTATTTATTACTAAGAGATTTGGAACTGAACTGCCAAATCATGCTTCTGAAGATCCTTTCAGTGATAGTAATATCTTACAGTGTTTCCCTATGCAGGAATAGGATGCACAGGGCAGGCGGCTATTGTCCCGGAACAATTACAAATAAAACATGTCAGTAATTAATAGAAAGAAATATCGAAAATTATGTGAATTTGACATGTGAATCTATCGAATTGTTCCACTCGCTATGCATGGACTCTCAACAGAAATGGCCAACAACCAAAGGAGTGGAAGTCCTACCTTGTTCTGACCAAGGAGTTTTCATCATGTGGACAAGTGGATTTTGTAGATATGCAGTCCTTACCCATTGAAAAGTACAAGTGGATCATGGTTTACCGGGACCATTTGACCAGGTTCTGTATTCTCAGGCCTCTTACTTCGAAGCATGACAACGGATCCGAGTTTACAGCTGTTTTAGTAAGAAACTGATAGAAATGTGCACCGAACTGATTATTCTGCACGGGAAATCAAGACACCCCCAAATCCATGGCTCTGTAGAGCGGGCAAACTGAGACATTAAAGACTTGACAGTAGCCTGGATGAGCGAGAACGATACAATGGACTGGAGTGTAGCTATCAAATTTGTTCATTTCAGGAAGAACTGAAGCTACAGTGCTGCATCAAGCAATCACCGTATTCAGCTCTCTTTGGGATGGAGGCGTGTGCTGGACTGACATCATCTTTGCTTGGCAGACTCCAGTCAGATAAATCCAAATGTTTTATAAATTTAATGTAAATTTTATAGTTTGTTATCTCGGCAGAGACGCTCAGTTTCAGCAAGCCGAGCGGATGATCAAACGCAGTTGTGTTGTGTTGAAGAAGAAGACAACGTCGCAGTGCCTGTTTCAGCCTGGGAGTGATTGTAGAGGTTGACGATCATGGACAGTAAACCATAGCTTACCCATCCGGAATTCTGAAATATTAGTGGAACCAGTCTGAAGTGTGTCCCCAGAGACGGCTATTACTGGATGATTTGAACAGAGAATGCACAATGTCTCTTAGGAGTCATCGTGCGGATGATAAGGGTTTGTAAAATGCAACTGTGTGGAGACAAATAGGTGACAAATAAAATGTAAATATTTCAAGAACAGTTTTTTGTGCAATTCAAGATATCACTCAAGTTTGAACTGCTGTAATAAATAGGACACTATTTGATGTGTTTCGAAATAAATGTGTTCTTGCAATTGCAAGTCATTCTATTTCATTCACTCCCTTTGCCTAATGACTAGAAGCTTCTTTCAGTCATTTGCCCTAATTCCTGGAAATTTTAGTCATTAGGCCAAACATTTCAGGCATTAGACGAAATGACTAGATTGACATTTTGACTATGTAAACTGGTTTGAGATCAAAGCTGTTTTTACTTACAATAAAGCAATATTGCAAATGTAACAATAAAATGCAGATATATTGTGTAAAACAAGAGGAGATGGACAGTAAGTGAAAAAACCAGTGGACACATCTGCCGCAGTCTTACTATTGAGTGTTAAAGTGTCTTTGATGATGAATTAAACTACAAAGAACATCAAAGATATTAATTTTTCTGAATGTGAACATTTGTCCTTTTTCCTATTAGTGAACGAGTTTCTCTCTCTCTCTCTCTCTCTCTCTCTCTCTGCAAATAACAAACAACTAATTTGTATTTAGATAATACTGTTGAATTTATATTTAAATAATATTGTTAAAGTTATACTTACAAAATATTGTTCAATATATATTAAAGTAATATATTATTGTTAAATGAAACTGAAACTGTTAAATGTATTTAAATAATATTGCTGAATGAAACTGAATAATCTAGTATACCTGAATATTCTAAATATTCTGAATATGAGGTATGAAAAACCAAATAATGAACAAGTAGTTTGTCTGCGAACATGTGCAAAAGAAAGAAACGTACAAAGAGATATAGAACAGGAAGAAAGGTAGATGGTGAAAAACTGACAACAATTGAAATGTTTTAACATACAGGTGTGGTAACTTGCATTGTTCTTCTCTGATTGGGTTTGTATGACGTCAAGCGATCTTGATATTCAGTAACATGGAATGAAATATCTGGCTCCGTTCTAAATAAAAAAATAAATAAAAATGTAAATAAATAAATACTTAATATAATATATAATTATATAATTATATGCCTGTATTTGTATAAACAATGAAATCATTGCTTACAGTATATAACTGACTTTTAATTTATTGCAGAATCTTTTATTAAACATGAAGGTTATCAGTAAGTATCGGGTGACCCACTGCATAAAACGTCTTATCTCAAGTATGTCGTATGTTTGTTTGTGTATCTTTTATGTATTAAATGTGAGTATTAGGACACCTCGACCTAAGCGATTAAGTCAGTGCGCACTTAGTATATATAGGTCAAAACGAAACAACCGTCAGTTTGATTAAAATTTAATCCTGGCACAAAAGGAATTTATGATAAGTTTTGACAATATCGTGAACCACTGTCAAAACTGTCATTTGTGATCAAGAAGCTTCAAATAAAAGAACTACAAAAAAGTCACTGTGATCAAAATTTAATACTGGCACAAAAGGAATCTATGAATCACTGTCAAAACTGTCATTTGTGACATGGAATATTTCAAATTTACATCATTGACAATGAAACACATATCTCGATTTTTGAAACATCACTTTGTAATGTTTTCTTAATATGTTTTGAAGAAGGGAAAGTTTCAGAAACGAATATTTAGATATAATTTTCATTATTTTGTGTTATTTTTTTTATTAAAACAAGTATAATTAATTAGTTTATTTTATTTATTAAAACAAGTATAATTAATTAGTTTATTTTATTTATTTCTTAAATATTTATTTATTTATATTTTTTATTTATTTATTTATTTATTTATTTGTATGTGCATTTATTTAGAAATTTATATTTATCATCTGAATTCCTGCTTTATAATTTCAGGCCGCGAGCAAAAAAGAAAATTGTCGACATTGCGTTAGGTCAGATTGTAGAAACTGTTTACAATCTTATTTTTAAAAACTGTGAACATTTCGCTAACTGGTGTCGTTAGGGTCATGTAAAAGGTGAACAGGTAAATAATCTGAGTTATGATGATGATCATCATTTAATTTTACTTACTTATTTATTTGTTTATTTGTTTATTTTATTTGACTTTATTTCATTTCATTTTATTTATAATACTTTTCTTTCTTTTTTTTTCAACTGTTTTCATTATGTTTTCAGGTGGACAAAGTTGAAGATGTCACCCTTTGGGGATTATCTATTACCGCTGCTGGTCGTTTTGCCTGGATTCTAATAAAGGTATGAAAAGCTAAAGACAGTCGGATTAATGTTTCCGACTTCCATTTCCAGAAAAAGAGGAAAGACTAAACTACACGTTTTTTAATCACATTTGGAAGGAAAATAAATTATAGAGAATTTGATTTTAGCCTGAAAGAAAATCTTTTGTTACTTTGCGATAAACAGTTATATTAATATTGTAGTAAATAAATGTTGTTTGTCATAATTTGGTTTGTTATATATATATAATACTGTAAGCAATGGTCTTATTTATAATTAGTACAGTAGAATTATAATTTAATACAGGTGTAGCATCTTGCATAGTTCTTTCGTGATTGGGTGTGTATGACGTCAAACGATCTTGATGTTTAATAAAAGAAAAGGAGATACCTGGTTTAATTTGAAATGAATGAATGAATGAATAAATATTATAATAAAATGTATTATATTGTACATTATATTATTTTATTATATGTTTGTATTGGTATCAATATAGGAAATAGTGCTTACAGTATATGAGTCAGATTTAATTTATTTTATTTAATCTAATAATTATAACGTCTAGTTTGCAGAATCTATTGTTAAACGCAAGGGTTAACAACAATAAGTATCGGGTGACACATTGCATAAAACATCTCATATATTGTTTTTAGGTTAGTGTATGTATGTATTCATTACATATGAGTATTAGATCACTCATCGAGAAAAAAAAGCAGTTACATGAACAAATTATTTAGCGTAGAGTCACAGTGTTAAACTGGTGTTTGTTAATGTAAAATACCTGATTGCAGTAGAAAATGACATTACTTATTACGAAAGAGAACACATTTTATCTTGAACCCGGCGATCTAATTCAGTTTAGAAGAGGTTTATACTCTCACTGGGGAGTTTACATAGGTAACTATCTCATATACATCTGTGTAATAATTGTATTTACTTAAATTTGTATTTTGTGTGTGTGTGTGTGTGTGTGTGTGTGTGTGTTTTTGTCTCTCTGTTATTTAATTATTATTTTTGTCCCTCATTATTTCTAAAGTGTTTGATTTTAGTCAGTTTTCCAAATATCCGATGAGCCAGTCTGTTGACAGCAAAGTTAACTTCAATAGCAAGTTTTAATTATTCTCCCAGGTAATGAGGAGGTTGTTCACCTAGCGGGAGAAGACGGAGGCGGTTTGAACTGGATCGCACAACATTTGTTCTCGATTGCAGGTAGAACATTTGACAAGACCTGTGTGAGGATAGACAACATTTGGGAAGCGGCTCATGGGAGTGAAGTCTACTACAACAACGCCAACGACGACAAATTAACGTGAGTAGATCAAAATAAACAAGGACTCATGTAATAAATTAATATATATTTGTTTCACGTTTGGATTTTTAAAATATTATTGTTATTGTTGTTGTTGTTTGTTGTTGTATTTAACACTAAGGAATGTGTAACTGGTATATGACATGGGATATTCAAAATTTACATCAGCTGTCAGATTTACAATGAAACTCATATCTCGACTTTTGAAACATCAGTTTGTAATATTTTCTTAATACGTTTAGAAGAAGAGGAAGCTTGAGAAATGAATATTTATACATAATTTTTATGCTTTAGTGTGTTATTTTTTTTATTAAGACAAGCATATCTAATTTATTTTATTATTGTCTTTTTTTAAATATTTATTTGTTTATTTATAAAAAAGTTATTATAAATTTTATTTTTGTCATCTGAGTTACTACATTATAATTTCAGTCCACTGCCAAAGAGGGATATTGTCCGGAGAGCGTTATCTAGAGTTGGAGAAGCTGGATACAATCTTTTTTAAAAATTGTGAACATTTCGCTAACTGGTGTCGTTATGATACTGAATCAAGTCGACAGGTAAATAAACAGAGTTATCATCATCATCATCATTTAATTTGATTTATTTATTTACTATTTTTTTCTTTTTTTTTCTTTAATTTTTTTTTTATTTAAAATATTTTTATAGCGTTTTGTTTATGTTTTCAGGATAGTTTTGTAATTGGTAGCACTGTGGCTTTAGCTGCAGTCGGTGTTGTTGGTGCTGTTGCTAATGTTGCCTACTGGTTATTCGGTTCTAGTAAAGAAAAGAACAGGGAAAAAAAACAGTCGCATTAATAGTTCCCACTTCCAGAACCAGAAGAAGAAAAAAAAAGACTGAACTACACGTCTTTGACACTTTTAGTAGCAAAATGAACTGATAGAATTTGGTTTTAGCCTTAAAGTAATTATATATGTATGTATGTATGTATGTATGTATGCATATGCTCTTGTGCCTGAAGTTGATTTGCCTAATTTGCCAACAACAAAAGAAATGTGCCGATAATTATTACAATATTGCCTCAGAGTTGGGATGGTGAGACAATTTAAAATATAACATTTTAAAAATTGTGCTTAAGAATATTACATTAAAAAGCATCAGATGGAAACCTAAATTTAGTGGGATTTACATAATAAATTACAAAAACAATATAACTCAGTATCTGAAAACAACAACTATGACTCTACTGTAGTAGAAGAACTGAAAGGAAAAACCTAAATTCATAAAAGAAAGAAATGTCAAGGAGATATTTTAAGATCAAAAGTAAATTAGGCACTAGATGCTGATAAAAATACAAATATTTTTTTAAATTTAGAAAAGTATAAACAAAATAAAAGTAGCATTAAAGAATTAATTTTGAATGATGGAACTGTTATTAATCAGACATTATGTTTTTTTAAAAGAAAAAGACAAATTTGTTTCTAATTTTTGGAAGAAAGACGAAACTGATCAAAATGAAAAGGATATTATATTAGATATAATTAAAAATCATGTTACAGAAGAAAATTGAAACAGCTGTGATAAGGATATTAGTCTTAAAGAAATATATGCTGCTTTAAAAGGAAAGGCTAGAAATAAATCATCTGGTTTAGATGGATTAACTGTAGAATTTTGTCTTCATTTCTGGAAAGAAATTGGTTCCTTGAATTTTAAGGTTGTCAAAACATTGAAGACAAAAGTGAATTATAAAAAATTACGACGAGAGGAGCTATTTCGTTATTTTTTTTATTAAAGGTGATAAAAGATTTTTGAAAAATTGGAGACCAGTTAGTCTACATAATGTAGATTACAAAATTATAGCCAGAGTTTTGGCATTAAGAAATAGATCAACTTTTGATACAATTGTATCACACAAACATATTCTGTACCTGGTAGAGTCATATCAGAAACTATTGCAGCGATAAGAGACATGATAAATTAAAATAAAACATTCTGATATTGCTTCTTTAATTTAGCAAATGGTGATGATGTAAATTTAACATTACAAGATGAAAAGTGAGCTGTGAATACTTTCAAAATGGTATCCCGATACGTAGAACAATCTGAACTGGAGGTTCTTGCTGTATTACAGAGTACAAAGCTGAGCACGTGTTAGGCCCAGTACACGTTTATCATTATACTTTTAGTATCATTAATTTGGTGTATTTTAAATGTACAAGTAGTTACAAAATGGGAAAAAATAAAATTAAACAATTCAATTCTAGATTTTTTCTGGAATGAACAAATATTTCAAATAAAATGTAACACTCTAACTGGAAAAACTAATAAAAGAGGTCTTAATTTCCCAAATACTGATTTGAAAAGAAAAGCCTTTTAGATGAAAATTCTAAAAATGGCACATAATATTTTGTTGCGTATTAAAAATAAAATCGGAAAATCTGATTCATCTTTATGTTCTGTATGCGGGTTTTAATATAAAATAGTGAACATTGGTTTCTGAACTGCCCTAGCTTCAGTCCATTAGTTCAAGATGTATCTAACGTATTAAACATTTTTCTTTAAAAACAAAGGTTTTAATGCTGAAGAATTAAGAATGTGGACATTATTTG
>CM022672.1:30009558-30022058 GCA_012295275.1 Chrysomallon squamiferum | reverse complement strand
TCCCGAATTTTCTGAGTTGTGTATTTATTCAGTTTGTGCTGCGACCAATTCAAAATATACAAAATAACAACACGAGGTAGACAACACATCAAAGCCTTGTACAATAATAATATATACATTAGTATTTACATGTAATAATAATAATAATAATAATAATAATAATAATAATAATAATAATAATAACAATAATAATTAGTAGTAGTAGTAGTATTAGTATTAAAATATTAGTAGTAGTAGTAGCAGTAGTAGTAGTAATAGTAGTAACAGTAGTACTAGTAGTAGTAATAATAATAATAATGAAATATTTAAATTAAATATGGTTAAAATATATTTTACAAATAAACAGGGGAAAGTATATAAAAGATGGGCAAGAAACATTATTTTATTTTAAATTACTTAATAATGAAATTAAAACAGTAACAGTGAAATTAAAATGGTGACAACGACAATGTTTAACAAACGAAATATAAAAATCGTTTTTCGATTCAAAACGTGGACAAAAAAGAGAAAATATAAATGTTGATGACTTCGACACATTTTCTGTATTTCAAAATAAACGTTGAACAAACTGTAATACAAGTGTTTGGTTTGATCTACAGAAAACCTTTTTGTAGATAATAAATATAACAATAATGTTATAAATCTACCGCGTTTGATATTGACTGCATATTCTTTTCCATGTGCACTTATGACGTCATGTAGTAGGTATCTGGGGAAAGACCGCCTTTAATGTGACTAGTAAAGTTTAAGTTTTGAAAATTAATATATATATCATATATATCAGTTTTCTAAACTTCTTTATTCAGCAGACCTCGTACTTATGTTTGCTTTGAAATATATAAAAAATATGACAATACTGTCAATAAAATTGTTTACAAACAAAATATGCAAATATACGTATGAAGCTTTACACAGATATTTACACACGCATACGCACACATACATGTACAAAGAAAGTAAGTAAATGCTATATATGTTAACACTTAATTTACATGTATCTAATAGACAACAAGTTTAAAGTATAATACACAATGAACAATAAAGAGAAAATTACATAAATATGCATATACTGATAATCACATTGATAACTTGTCAATCTTAATACTAGAAATAACACTGTACTTCTAAAATTATTAAAAATATGTTCTGCTAGAGGCAGCAATATATAGTACATCGTATATTTTGGCATTAATTGCATTTTAGGGGTAATAAATACGGAGAAAAGGAAATAATATTGGAGATAGAGGAGACTGAGTAAGTAGGTTTATATATATATATCCTTTGAATGAAATGATTATGAGGTTAGATTTATGGCATTATGTTAGCGATATAATAATAATAATAATAAAAATAATAATAATAATAATAATAATAATAATAATAATAATAATAATAATAATAATAATAATAACAACAACAATAACAACGATAACATTATCATGTCAATTGTGGGCATCGTTAGTCAAGTTATTTTTTATATCGATGAAATAAGAGTTGTCGTTCTTACATCTATGATCTAGATGTCACTCCAACGTACACAAGAACATGTGAAAAAAAAATCAAAAAAATCCTATTCTGACATATTTTTAAATATTCGTAAAATAAAAGTACACAGATTGCGAACAAAATGAAAATTTTATATTAATGTTTTTCACCATGATAATAACAAAGACATTTAGAGATTTTTATGCTTTGAAACAATTGTCTGCAATGGTTATATTGATAAAATTGCAGGTTACTAGACTGAGAAAGCGGCAAGAAGAAAAGTTGTAACTGCGTTTATTAGATGTGTTCATTTGCACGTATTATAAACACTAACAATTTCTTGGTGTAAATACAAATATTACTCATAGAAATTTTTCAAAAGCGTCTACTCAGCCGATTGTCTTGTTTATAAACATTCAAACGTGACTAACACCTTGTACTGCTAAGAACAAAGTATGAAAGGAATTTTTGATTATCTTAATGAAAATATATTTGATGAACGTGACGTTTTTAATTATACTGTGCAGTATAAATAGTCATAGAATAAAATAAAAGATTTTTGTAAAGTCGTTAGGATGTGTTTTTTTTTTTTTTTGGTACCTCATTGCATGCTGTATTATACAGATAGTTATATGGGTATAAAAACAACAAAATCCATTTTTGTTATTATGTATATAATAATAATAATAATCAATAATAATAATAATAATAATAATAATAATAATAATAATAATAATAATAATAATTGGTCCCACCAATTTGAGGTATAAAAATCCAGAGTCAAACAGTATTAGCTAACGAAATGAATATTAACATTATCACATATTTATAATGTATTTAACATCTGTAACATTAAAATATTTCATTTTATAGCTTTAAGTATGAATTATTTTCTGTTGAATTTCTCTAATTACATAACTGCATTTGTGTTTGTGTGAAATCATATACACAACTGTTTAATGGCAGTTTATATTTATATTCACTTATGTGCTAATTTATATGTGTCTGTATTTGTATGTTTGAGTCTGTATGTCATATATGGATATATGAATGTTTTTATGATATGTTTATATGCTAATGCATGTCTCTGTGTTTTGACTGTGATATTTGTGTATGTATATGTTTTGTAGCCTGCGCAAAATTGAAACTATTCAACAAGTCTGTATTAAATAAAAAAAAAATGTCTAACTAGTAACTGTTACTCTTAGTACATGCAACAAACCTGTGTTAGAATTTCATATTCAGTGGTTCATGTATTATATGATAATAGAGCAATGTAATATTTACTGATTTGTAGAAAGGAGGAATAGTGTCAGATGACACCAACTGATTCCGAGTTCAAAACATTAGATGCAGATTAGATTGTCCTCTTACATATCATTTATGTTACATAGTAGATAATAAATAAAATACATCAAGTAAATCCTTTTTATGACGTCATACTCAATAGATTAAAACCAGTCTGTCGTCTACAATGGAGTTTGGCGTCACAACAGAAATATATTAACCTGAATCCATTACGTATTGAATTACGTTTGAAATCGGTTTTAACTTAAATCTGTTCCATGGTCTGTTTTGCACATATATGACGTCATAGAGAAAAGCAGAATGATCCAGTCCATGGCTCACATCATAAAATAATATTGTTATGTTATTCAATAAATCGTGTATAGCTTCTTTCATAATTATCAGTCTGTTGAAACTCCTTTATTTCAGTATTAACTGTAAACTGCATCTTGTCTTCTTGGTGTTTACTTATGGTAACGTTTATGTCGCTCATTTGTTTCATGATTTCAGTTATAGTCAAAGTGTTCTAATCCGGCTGCGGATACGTTTCCGTTTACATATATGTTTTTTTCCGGAGAGAGATCTTAACAACCCTTTATATAAAAATAATAATAATAATAATAATAATAATAATAATAATAATAATAATAATAATAATAATAATAATAATAATAGTAATATAATGAAAACTATAATAACAAGAACAAAAATATAAATAATAATAATAAATAAATAAATAAACAAAAATAAATAAATAAACAAACAAAAAGGGAAATAAATAAAAACAAAATTAATATGCATGCTTTAAAGAGATATTATAATGACACCGCAAATTAAACGTTAACGTATCGCACCAGTAGCATCCTCCTCATTTTGATGAATTCAGAATGTGTCAAACTGGACCACAGAAGCAAACAAATCCGCAGCCGCAATTGGATTATTAGAACACTGACTATAAAGAACATCTCACTAGAACTAACTTGGTTTAGTTTTCAAGATACAAACACAGCGAATCCTAGTGAAAGAAAACAGGAGACTAGAAACTGCAAACTTAACAAATGTTTGGAAATAGTTGCAGAGTTACTCCCCTTGCTCTTAGCTAAACCCGCGACAGCTATTGGATTACCTTCCTGATCTGAAAGTGAAAAAATGTGGATATTGTTAATAATGTATTGTTAATGAAACAGACAGACCCAGTTGATAATACACAAAATTCCGACACTTACGAATTAATGTAAGATATAATATTTACTTTAACGAAAACATGGTAAAGATTACATATCTGCAATATAAACACAAAAAGGCAGATAATTGCACACACACACACACACACACACACACACACACACACACACACACACACACACACAGAGAGAGAGAGAGAGAGAGAGAGAGAGAGAGAGAGAGAGAGAGAGAGAGATCAGTAAATAAATAAATAACGCTGTTAGGAGAAATAATTAACAAATAAACCTGGTTTCTTCACTCGAGTTTGTGGTCTGTATTGCTTTAGTCTGGCGTAGGGATCTCTGACGTCATTATCTTGTAGTTTCACCTTGACCCTGTTTCTATTTGAATGACCTTTATTTTTTATCGATGAAGGTTTGCTGACTTGAGTTGTCGTTCTCGTTGTCACAGTCGTGGTAGTCGTTGTAGTGCGGGGTTTAGTGACTATAATATGTTCTAAATTTAGAAAGATGTAAATATAAATTGTTACATATATCTTGACATTGACGAGAATATACATACACATATACATATATATATATATATATATATATATATATATATATATATACGTATAAGTATCATATATATATATATATACATATATAAGTATATATAAAACTTCCATAAAAATAAAAATTAAAACCCACAACAATAAACAAACTAACAAAACAAAAACAAAAAAAACAAAAAAAAACAAAAATAAAATCAGTGTTATTAAATAAATAAATAAATAAATAAATAAATAAATAAATAAAATTACCATATAATTCCATTTTCGCGCGGGTCTGGCCCATCGAGTTCGAGGCCACGCACGTGTAGCTCCCATAATCCTGTTTCGAAAGATGCACAATGCGCAGACTCAGAACTATCGTGTGCTCGCCCTCTTCAAAAACCTCCACTTGGTACTTCTTTGTCTTTGAGAGTTCTCTCCCTTTGTAATGCCAGATGCTGACAGCCTGTGGGAAGGCGGTGACGATGCACTCCAGGATAGTCTCCTTGCCCAGCAGCTGACCTATGCGCTTTGTCGGAAGACGAATTTCTGGCGGAACTGAACAGTAATGTCAGATACATTGACAGAAACATTGACAGATTATTTGTAGACGTTATATGTTTTCGAAGAAGAAGAAGAATCTTGATTAGAAAAGTCTCAAGAACAACAGTAATTATACCATACTAATAACAGTAATAGTAAAAATGATGATGATGATGATAATAATAATAATAACAATAGCAGTATTAATATTCGTAGTAGTAAGGTACTTCAACTAATAATAATGAAGCGAATGATAATAGTGATGATGATGATAATAATTATGATGATGCTGTACAGAAATAAATTGTTTGTTTAATTTCTTTTTCTTTTCTTTTTTCCTTCTCTCTTTTGTAAAAGCAATTTAGTTTTAAGCAATTTTTTATTTCTGGGCAATAACTACAAACAAAAATGATACTTTCATCTTAATTAACATGGTTATCACCATTATGAAAACAATAACAACAAATGAATAAAGCATATAAGAAATAACAATATAATGAATAGACGTTTCAAACTTTTTATTTCCCTTGTTACACTGTGTTAAAATATTTAACTTTTCTCTTATCTCTACTTACTTCCTAAAGTTATAACCTGAAAAAGGGATTTTAAAACTTCATTGTTTCGTTTTTTATTTTTTATTTTTTATTTTTTAGCTGTTATTGCCTATTAACACCTATTTATAGCTTTCCGTCTCACCGACTAATCCGAGCACGTTGACAATTAATGAATATTAATGAGCTAGTCACACACGCTGAATATTAATAAGCTACTCACATTCAACTGCCACCTTTATTTGTCGCTTGAAGTTAGGTTTGACGCCGTTGTCGGCGATGCACTCGTAAATGCCGCCGCAGTAGCGAGTGACGTTGTGAATCTTCAACATCTCTCCGGAAAATCCGATCCCTAAATTAAAGATGACGTCACAGTTTATATTACGTCACTGATTTCAAAATAATAAAATAATGTATATTATGTAAAGCTGGGAGAGATAAATTAAATTTCGAATTAAGAAATGGTTTTGAAATGAAGCAACAAAGGTAATGATTAATAAATATTAAAATCTGTATGATTAAATATAAACATTTAATATTTAATAGCAGTATATTAAAAATAATATTTTATTTTTATGTCTGCCTGGGGTGATAATAACCTTTAGTTCTCTTAAGTAGCAATAGTAGTAGTAGTACTAGCAGTAGTAGTAGTACTAGCAGCAGCAGCGGCAGTTAAACATTTTAATGATAACAATGCTAATATGGTACTTTGTTATGGTTGATAAATAAAAATCTAATTGTAAAAAACATTCATGCAGTACATGTACCTATGTACCCGTGCATACTCACACAGTTAAGTACGTATGAGAGGACATGAGACCTTTTCTCCTTTTAATAAATTAAAGAGAAATTATCAACCAGTGTAATTTAGATATCCCTTTTTAAAAGTTTTGACAAATGCCTTTAAATAACAATAAATAATATTGCTGATGTACAAAGTCCAGAGGGAGCATATTAAACTTGTTATTATGAAAAAACAGACAAGTTAATTATCGGGGAGGGACACATCAAACATGACAGCAAACATTTAAAAGTAATTTGAGTCCTGGCCCCAGGGCGAGGGTTACAAATTTCACCGAACAATCGTTGGCCTGGAGGTCTGGTGGGGGGGCGAGAGACGGTCAGAGTGAGCTATTTACTAATGATGGTAAATTAAATTTGAAATTGGCAGCTAGCGTGACCTTCTGAACTGAACAAATGTCGGATGTTACGCGATGTGCCGAGCCTGACTGTGTTTCAGTGTATAAAGTTGTCGTCACGTGACAGGGTGTCATGATGACTGATGACGTCGGTGATAAATGACGCTATCAGTTACAGGATGTTCTGTCAGAGAAGAGAGCTGGTGGACTGAAACATGCAGACAATACCACGACAGACTGTGTAAACAACAATAGTATCATAACACGTAATTATCTTGTATAGCATCTTAGTACTAAACCGTTTATAAGAATAATATTAATATCCCCACGATTCTGTTTGAAAAACAACGATTTCTTAATACAGTATCATAATATACAGAGAGAGAGAGACACACACACACACAGAGAGAGAGAGAGAGAGAGAGAGAGAGAGAGAGAGAGAGAGAGAGAATTTTTGATTCAAATAATAAATACAGAAATATAAATTAAAAAAAGTAACTCTAAATTTAAGATAATAAATAAAGAATGAAAAGACATAGATATACAGATAGATTATACTGACAGATACAGATATATATATAAACTTTTTGTAACTGTGCACATTTCTTGCACTATCAACGTCACACATAATTTTTATAAGGAACAAAATCAGAGAAAACAGAAATCAGAATAAGAGAAAATATTCTCTTTGCATTCAAATAAAAGAACTAAAATTATCTCATGTTAGTTTAATTGAGAAAAAGACACATTAAAATATAAATTAAGTAACGAAACAAACTTCTGCAGCATCATTAACATAGTTAGGTCATTAGGTTAATAGGTCATGATTTGTTATAGCGACTATGACTGGATAGATTTCTGCAGAAACGTTTAACATGCTAAATAAGTAAATGCTTTTGACTTTTCTAGACTGTAGTTCAGTAACTAACAGATTGCAAGAAGAGAGCTTAATTCTGATGACACAGAATACTGGCTTTGCCAAAACTAGTTACAAGCATTAGAATTAAAAGACAGGTTACAAATGGATAGCAAAGAACATTTTTATTATTCGTTTACTTTTAGTATTTTATTATAATATTTACAGATATGATTGTCTTAAATGTACAGAATAAGCTTTTCCACTGATGTCAGTTTGAGATATCTTTGTAGCTGCCAAGTTCCAGTAATTTTGTTTGAGAAAACTGGAGACTGGAAGGTTAAAATAAAGAACCAAAGTTAGGATCAAGTTGTTTAGGCTGCTCAAACTTAATCTGGTTGGGACCAATAAAACATCAAAGTATTTTTACTCATGGGATAACTCAAAATTAGATTTGAGTATACCAGTGATCTGTGGATACTGATTAGTAATATGTGTAAAAGGATTAGTGATTTGATATATCGGATTAATAATATATGAATGTGGATTAGTGATTTAAGAAATCGGATTAGTGATTTTATGACTACGTGGATTAGTAATTTGTGAAAGCAGATTAGTATTTCGCGCAGACAGATCAGATCGATTTGCTATCCCTATATATGAGATTAATGGATTAAAATAAATCCTGAACTGAGAATTTAATTGATTACTCCATCGATATTAATTTTTCCTGTACACGAGATTAGAAGATTAGTGATCCCTGCTACCGGATCAGTGGATTAGTAACCCCTGCCAGTCACCATGGTGGTTAGAGATGTCAGTATATTAGAGATCCATGATGCACAAAAACGCCGTGCATGTAACATCAATTTTTAAAACGCTTACTAGAGGTTACTGTGCAGAACTCACTCTCTTTCCGCCCACCAATCACTGTTGGCTGTTTGTACCACGTGACCGTAGGCGGCGGAATACCAGTGACATTACAGACCAGGGATACGGACTGACCCTCCTTCACGATCACGGCCTTGGAGCTGACTGGACCGACAATTCGGGGAGGAACTGAAAATAGAAACAAAGAAGAATTTTGATGATGATTACGTCGCCTGTGATGGCAGTAAAAGGATGAAAAGTATGAAAGAATATCAAAGTATATAAAATAATTAGCAGCAAGGATGTTTTTAATGTGAAAAAACATTTATTAATCTTCGCTAAAGAAATCCTGGCTGGAACGGGAAATAATTATTCTTATAATGCTAATGGAGAAAGTACCTCCACTACGTATCATCAATTTACGAAAAAAAAAAATATATTTTGGAAATAGTTTAAAATTTTCTTTTCTTTTCTTTTATTTCTTCTTCCTATTCTTCTTGTTCTTGTTCTTTTTTATTTATTTATTTATTTTATTATTATTATTATTATTATTATTATTATTATTATTATTATTATTATTATTATTATTTTAAACATTTCCCATAGAAAAGAGATCATATAAATCAGCCTTTATAACCGATTAGGAGAGAATACTTCTACTATCTACACACGTACCCACTACATTCAAAATGGCTGTCTGCACTTTGACAGGGTTTGTGTTCATCTGACACGTGTAGATGCCCTGGTCGCCATACTTAACACCTTTAATGTGAAGATTCCAGCTGTTGGCAAACGGCCGATCGACCGAGTATCGATCATCGTCGATAATCCGTTTGTCCATGTATGACAGAGTTGTCGCCCATTGATCTGTCCATGCCACCTGTAAATAAGATATGTAGAATAATTCACAACAACGATCGACAACGTCGAGAAAATAACAGTAATTATAAGAATAAGTAATGGTTATAAAATAGTAGTAGTAGTAGACGTGGTAGTGGTGGTAGCAGCCGTAGCAGTGGTAGTAGCAGTAGTAGTAGTGGTAGTAATTGTAGTAGCAGCAATAAATATAATAGTAGTAGTGAAACTAATATTAATACTAACAGTAGCAACACTAATACTAATACTAATGGTTATAGCAGCTGCAACAACAGCAATAATAACTAAAGAATGCTTTATCTGATCTTTCTAACAAAATGAGTAAAATTAAAATGAAGAAGTTACCCCCTCCTGTAACCGCGCCTAACAACGAAAATACTCCAAAGTAATTCAATCGTAGCCAATTTCATTAACTTCTTTCTTTATTTTCTCATTTAAGCTTCACATTAAACAACATTTTATTTCTTTCTATTTTTTTTTCTTCTCTTTCTAAATACAAGGACATAATGTGTTAACAAAGATTAAAATCATTCGGTTACAGTCGGTTGATTCCGGAAGGCTTCTTGATTAATTTCCGACACTATTCGTACTGATAAACATCTTACTACATTATATGGAATCGCCGCGTTGAACAGAACTTAACAAATGGATTCGATAAAATTTTATTGAGTGTTTATAATATATCCCTGTGTAATATCAATGTCTGTGATGTGGTTATATTTTATTTATATCTCCTCTCCTAGTTATTAAAATAATTCAAGTATCTATTTATTGAGTATCTTTTAATAAAATATTATTTGAAAATAAGATTTTAAATTCTGTTTCTATTATTGCTTTTACTATTACTGTTACTACTACTACTACTACAACTACTACTACTACTACTGAAAATAAAAATGTATGTCAGAGAAACCAAAACAGTAACATGCAAATATACATAATAATATATTATCTATCTATCTTGTTTCTCTCACTCTCTCTCTGCACACACACACACACACACACACACGAACACACATACAGAGTTTTAAATAAATATACATATGCACGGATATATTATTGTCTGTCTGTCTGCATTTATGATGAGGATAATACAAGTTGATTATGGTATAAGACAGTGATGTATTTAACTTATCTAATACAGACTGTGAAAAATAAAAACAATAAATAAAAATGTTTTACTGAAAAATAAATTGAAAAAAAAATCCAAATGTAAAAATACACCTATACATACAAAAAAAAAAAAAATACAAAAAAAAAAAAATCAACAACAAAAAAACGGATAGATCTAAAAATCTGCAAGTATATAATGATTCAAACATTCTTAATTTGATAAATTTAATTATTTTTGGTTATTTTATAATAATTTTTAAAAAGGCCTATTTATATGCGCAAATGCATTGACACACACACACACACACTTTAAAACATTACTTTGTGTCTGCATATGTGCATGTATGCATATAAATACACAAGCAAACACACATACAAACACGCGCGCACGCACAAACATACAAACATATAAATGCGCGCACGCACACACACACACACAAGAGAGAGAGAGACGAACGCACACATATGCACGCGTACACACGTACACTAAAATTACCTGATGGTTTCCAAGGTTGTTTACTGAACAAGGCAGGACAGCAGTGGCGCCCTCTATCACTGTAACGTTGACAACCGGCGTCTCAAAACTTGGTACAATACAACCAGTAACTGTAATAACAATAACAATAACAATAATAATAATAATAACAATCATAACAATAATAACAATGATAATAACAATAACAATAACAATAATAACAACAATAACAACAATAACAATAACAATAATAATAATAATAATAATAACAATAACAATAACAATAATCATAATAATAATAATAATAATAATAATAATAATAATAATAATGATAATGATAATGATAATACAGGTACCACTATAATTAATATAATAAAAACAATTACAATTACAACAAAAGTCTTTTGTACAGAACAAAAAAAAAAATAAAATAAAATAAAATAAAATAATAATCATAAAACAATAATAATAAAATAAGTGAATGAATGAATAAATAAATAAATAAATAAATAAATAAATAAATAAATAAATAAGTAAAAGGATCAATCTTAAAATATTTGTTTGAATATATCAGTGTCATTAGGCTAAATTATAACTAATACAATAACAACAATAACAAATACAACAAACCCAACAAAACTGCTACACCAACACCAAATTTAATTAAAACATCACCGACGTAAACCACAGAGATCAAAGAGATCGAGTTTCCTGGACTTAAAATTATTTATAATTGTCCCATTTTAGATAACATTTATACGTAAAAAAAAAAAAAAAAAAAAAAAAAAAATCGCCTGCTATAATAAAACTATACAGAAATTTAATTTAGAATTAAATATATATATATATATGTGTGTGTGTGTTTTGCGTGTGTGTGTGTGTGTGTGTGTGTGTGTGTGTGTGTGTGTGTGTGTGTGTGGTAGCCGAAACGTTGATCGTGTACTTGTAATTCATTTCAAACAAAGCTTGTATGGTTTCTTTAAACTTATATTTGGAGTTTTAAACAGAGGGTCCTCAAGAATGGTTAAGGGTATATAGCAAGATATATATATATTTTTTATTTATTTATTTATTTATTTTTTAAATAAATATTTTTGTTTTGTTTTTAACATTGGGTTTAACTACGGGTTACTTATAATCTGAAAACTAAGGAAAATTGCTCCTGAGTGAAAATGTTGGTTAAAACCGACTTAAAGTCTCGCTGTGTCACTAAATACAGATTTCAAGCGACGTTTTCTACGTTTGTTGATCTGACAAATATCTTCGTGTTATCCTTGTCAACGAATTGAAATTAGTTTTGTCAACGAGAAACAAACACATTACAGATCTGTCTGTTACTGTCACTGGTGACTGAATACCCGTCAGCTGTTGAGTCAATGAAAATACATGTCTTTTGTAGAGAAGAAGAAGAAGATGTAGTGTTATAAAGTGTGTGTGTGTGTGTGTGTGTGTGTGTGTGTGTGTGTGTGAGAGAGAGAGAGAATGAAATGAAGATGATGACTGAGATAAAGAATAAGAACAGCAAAATTAAATAAATAAATAAATGAAATAATGAAAGAATAAATAAATAAACAAAGAAATAAAAACG
>CM022672.1:29962058-30004558 GCA_012295275.1 Chrysomallon squamiferum | reverse complement strand
TGAGCTTTAAAATCCCACGGTATCTCTCAGGCTGTAATAACACTTCAGTTTTATTCATGTGACTGGATATTTGTTTAACTTATTTCAACATAATAATACTAGCAACCGTTAATTTAAGGTATTATTAAATGTAGAATTTTAAAAATTCGATGACTCTTATAATATATATTATATCTGAATCGACAGACTGTACGATGTACTGCGTCATCCCACCTTCTCATAGACAGGAAGAAAACAACGAGACAAACAAATAATAATTAACAAAACAAAAAAAAAGTATAAAAAATAAATATACAAAATAAAATAATAATAATAAAATAAAATAAAAATAAATAAATAAATAAAAAGCTAAATTCCCTCCTATACATTTCTCATTATTAATCGTTGGAGTATATAGCTGGGAACGGGAAATTATGCTATGGGGAGTGTAGAATGTGAATTTTAACGCACCTCAGACAAGCAGTCTAACACAGGCTATGCATATCGTTCTACTTTGAAATTTAAAATAACTATACATGTATACTTTTTTATTTAATAACAAAAAAGATATTTTCTATACAACACATCCTATTATATCTCAAGATATTTAGTAATATTTCTTTTTCTTTTCTCGCGAGCAGAGGAGAATTAAGACATCCATGTTTTTGGCAAATTCCTTTATTAAAAAAAATGAGTCCATGTTGTTTGTATGGAAAAGGTTATTTTGATCTCACTGACGTTACGAATAAAAGCTACGTTTTGACGAGTTATTTTCATACATAGATATGTGAAAGGAGTTCGAAAAACATTAATAAATATACAATAGAAACGAATTTTTCTGATAGATCTACATAAAACATTTTTTTTTTTTTTTTTTTTTTTTTTACACTTTTCACTTTTGCCTCTTGTTACGTCACACTTGACGCGCTATGAAATGAAGAAAAATGAGAAACAAGACCCATAAAGCAGCATTCACACAGTGTAACTTTAAGGAACAGCTGATACCCTTATAATAATAATAATAATAATAATAATAATAATAATAATAATGAAACGAAGATGACGAAGAAGAAGAGTTTGCTTTCCTCTATATCTCGCTTTGTCTGTCTGTCTGTCTGTCTGTCTGTCAGGACTGATAGTGTGTTTCGCTTTTACAATACACGCTAAAATGAAAAGTGATCTGGTATGAACCACACTTAAAACGGGTGTAATGCACATCGCATATACCTCTGTAATACAAGTCTCCTGCAGTGAAAGTTGCTAAAGATACATCATTACGACAGAGACGTTCTGACAGAACCATTATACATCATGCAACAGTTCGGTCACATAAACTGCATTAGTGTGAAAGCATCCTTAACTTTATTTGTATTCTCGAAATTTTAGCCTGGTTCCTACGCGTCTGTCAAACAAGATGAAACATCAACGTGCAGCAGTCGCAATGAAACGGATATGAAAAGGACGCGAGTGAATGATGGACGAGATAACAGTCTTATTGATGTATGAAACGACCACTGTGATTGGCTAGTTTCACGAATGATTAACCATAACTTCCAGCACGTTCTATCAAACTCAGCAGCGAGACCACGGAATGCACGTGCCACTGAAGTGTGTCAAAAGTCAAGTCTATAACTCAGACGTATAAAACAGTTTCAGTTGTTGTTTTTATATCCCACTGTAGTTTTATGTCGGAGCGGAATTATTAAAGTGGTTTCTCATTCATATTTCTACAATAATTTTCAAAGCACCGTTCTGGGCTCTAAATCCAGTTCATGTTATTCTCGTATTTTAAAGCTGATTTCTCAAAGAGAAGAAAATAAATTTTCTGTACGTTCTTTCAAATATAAAGAGTGTGTATGTGTGTCACCCCAATGACGCCACAGTGCTGTTGCTTTTGTGTTGTTATTTTTTTCAAAATGTAGATAAAGGGAAGCTTAAGTTGTTTTAATGCGCGATTATTAACTGATGTATTCACGCTTTTAAAATAATGGATTCCCTCCCTAAGTGACGGAATTTTCTTGCTACGACTGCGTTTCTTAATCCGACAAAACAACATTATATATTTAACTTTATCATCCACATTTTCGACTTCCTAAATGACAATCTTTTTTCCTTAAAACTCAGCATTTTTATTATTTTATTTAATACTATTTATAGGTCTACATGCCACATATTTTCTTAATTGTTCTTTCTTTCTTTCTTTTTCTTTATTTATTTTACACACATATATATTTTTAATTGACACATTCTAATTACAAATGGTAAATAAACGTGTAAATTTATTTGTGATGAAAATATTTGATGATGCAGGTACAGTCAAAATGAATTATTGTAATAATAACAATACGAATAGAAATGTTGTTTTGAAAATGACGCCATGATCATGATTAAAATAATTCAGGTGATCTCCTTATTGTAATACTAACAATACGAATAGAAATGTCTTGTTTTGAAAATGACGTCATGATGATGATCAAAATAATTCAATCCTCTCCTTATTGTAATAATAACAATACGAACAAAAATGTTTTGTTTTGAAAATGACGTCATGATGATGATCAAAATAATTCAATCCTCTCCTTAGTGTAATAATAACAATATGAACAGAAATGTCTTGTTTGAAAATGACGTCATGATTATGTGATGCCAGTATGGTATCGAACTAAAGTCTTGTTGCTAACATAATACAACACACCTTGTATCACTGCAACAGTTTCAACCGTCATCACAGATCCAGTTCTGTTGCAGTACTTCTGTAACAAAACTGTAATTCCAAATCATACTGGTGAAAGGAGAAAATGGAGATCGTGACGTCATTTTCAGAACAATACCTTTCTGTCCGAATTGTTATTATTTACAGTAACTGATGTCGTAGGATCATTTCCTGCTCGCTCTCATATTAAGAAGCCATTCCCTATTTCTCTGTATCACCAAAAAAACTAAAAAGAAAAAAACTTTTCGCATCTGTTTTACATTCTTTCTAAAAGTTAATATGAAATAATTTTCTATTTCGTACTAATAACTAACTGTTTGTTGCATATGTTGTTGTTTTTTTGTTTCTGTTTTTTTTTGCCTTTTGTTGTTTGTTTTAATTTATATATATATATACATATTGAATCTCAAACGATATATTAAAATGAAGCCTTCACCCGGAGGCGATCCAACCATATTCTGCTGTTAAAGTCGATGGCTTAACCACAGTGTCCTCAGAGTGTGGTAATTTTTCACAATAACGATACGTCATAATTGTGGTAATCGTGAGAAACTTGTACTCTGCGCCTGACAACCTTACCGGCTTAGATAACAAAATATGTGTAAATTATTACACAGAGCTGAACGCGGCACGCCACCAGCCATATAAATTATTAAACCGATTTGTTGCAGTCGTACAGATTCATATAATATCATTTCCAAAAAAAAAAATAAAAAAAAATAGATAAATAAATAAATAAAAAAGAAGAAGAAGAAGAAGAAGAAAGTTAAAATAAAATAAAATAAAAAAGAAAGAAGAAGAAAATAACAATAAATTAAATACAGTAATAAAAATAAGAAATTTCGTAAAGTAAATTATGATGACGATAATAATAATAATAATAATAATAATATCATTATTATTAAATTTATAAAATTACATGATAATGATAATAATAAATACATCTTATTCATACTGTGTATCAGCATTTCTGTTTACTTATATATTTATTCTTTTTATTACTTTATAAAATATATTTTTGAGTAGTATTATCTTTTTTGTTCATTTTTATACTTCATCGACTAACGAAATGGCGGGGGAAATAGCTCGTGCAGTTGGCTGTGATCACACAGGTAGCCGTATCGTGTAACAGTGTAACCATTTATCCTTATTCATTAACCGTTCTGTTTGCCGTCTTGAAATAACAGTCTTCAAAATGACTCCTACCCAGGCCCCTTGTTAAGCAAATATACTGCGGAGAGAGACACATTAGATCAATTTGCGGCCATTAGTTGCAGCTTTTTCCATCGGTTATTGCTCAATTAGGAACTTATCGGACAAACGAGATGAATAAATACAAAACATGTCTATCAGCGATAGCGTAACCCTCTGATTTATTGCCAAACAATCGAGGATTTCTTTCAAAATGGCCGCCAGCCTGCGGCCAATCGGAAGCTGATTTATAACGACAAACAGCAAAGAGAATGACGACAGCAAAGAGAATGACGACAGCAAAGAGAATGACGACAGCAAAAGTGAGAACAATTATTACACGTTGTCTTTATATTCTCGCTGGTGCTGTGGAAACACCGTCACCAGCGTGAAGACCTGTAGGTACGGAGATCACGTCACGGTAGAGGTGGCGATTCCAAAACAAGCTTTAATTGAATGGCTGTAAAAAATTACCGTCGACGTGAAGATCTGTTTGGTCCAGAGATCAAGTCTTGATAGAGGCTTTAGTCAAAAGTTCAATATTAACTGTAAAGCTACACCATATTTTCTCTAACACTAACAGTTAACGTGCAGCTATTTAATGATTGTAAGATTATCTTCTTTTTATCTTTTTATTTAGCATACTTACACCAACGACTAACCAAAAGCTAACTAATGAGGTAGTTTAAGTCAGTTCTTTTCTCTAAACACAATCTTGTGATTATAACCGAGATCTAACTGAGGGGTCGTAAAACTATCGCATCTTCTGTTGTTTTTAGTTGTTTTGTTTTTTCAGTTAGTTCTTTCTCTGGCTGGTTTCTCTCAGTCACATACTAACAGTTACTCTGGCACATAACCAAGTTACTGAATGGACAAGCGTATAACCTTTCTGTGTAGTTTGTTGTTGTATTTTTTCATTTAGGTTTCGAGGTGATTTTTTTTTGATTTTTTTGTAGTTTTGGTTGGAAGGTGTGTGTGCGTGTGCGTGTGTGTGTGTTTGTGTGTGTGCATTTATATGTAGGCGCATATGTTTTTGCATGTATGGCTGAATATACGATTATGTGTGTGTATATGCGCGCTTGTGTACATGTTTATTTGCTAGTGTATTTATATAAAAAAGTGCATGTATGCAAACATAGACACAGTAATTTTTTTTAAATGTGTGTGTGTGTGTGTGTGTGTGTGTGTGTGTGTGTGTGTGTGTGTGATTGTGTCAACATGCGTTTGCCGACATATACTTTCCTTTTTTAAAAATATTATAAAATAACATAAAATTCTTTAATTATTTATCTATGTTTTAACGATTACACACACACACACACACATATATCACACACACACACACACCACCACTTCCACCACCACCACCACCAACAACAACAACAAAAACAACTCTAATAATAACAATAACCTCAACTTACGTATTTACTCATTAATACCTTTCCAGAAGAGAGAGAGAGAGAGAGAGAGAGAGAGAGAGAGAGAGAGAGAGAGAGAGAGAGAGAGAGAGAGAGAGAGAGAGAGAGAGCTGTGTGCAGGAATCGATCACACTACATACAAGTCTAAAGACTGTTAACTAAGTCACACTGACATCTAAAACACACCTGAGATTTAAGTACCTTTAATAAAAAATAGCACGAACGTAATCTATTTTAATTAACAGGTGAGCGAGTACAGACCTGCTTCCTGTTACTCGTGTTGTCAGCTTCCTGTATTATGTCCCTGTTTGGTTAGAACCACGAAAAGTTTTCATTTTTATTTATACAGCCGAATCTTTATTTATGTATTTTGTGATGTTAAAAAAAAAAAAAAAAAAACAAAAAAAAAAAACAATAAAAACAATAAGAGAATATTAGAAATGTAAAATATAAAAAGAAATATAATTATAAGAAAGGAAGGAAAATGAAAGAATAAAACATAAAAAAATAAACTAAAATCCACCACGAAATAAATTATAAAAGAAAACAAAAATAAAAAAATAAATAAAAATAAATCCGTTTTATCTACAGATCTACATCTGACCCAAAAATCCTCACCGAGAACATCATTAACGACGACGTCGTATCAGCGATTAAAGCCAGGTAAGTGAAGAAGTTCTAAAATTAAATATGGCGCAGATGAACTTTATGAGAACGCGTCATGAATTAAGGCGAGTAACGGACTTGTTTCAAGTCGATGTGGAGATAATTAATTGTGCTTTATCTCTGTTTTACCAGAATACACTTGTCTAATGCGAGTTTATTTCTTCTACTTTCCTGGACTGCGCGGTTATAAATCAGAGCAAAAAACATCTGATGTGAATTGGGGGGGGGGAGTGAATAAGAAGAAGAAGAAGAAAAAGAAAAATAATAAAAAAGTTAGTAAATAATAATAAAAATAATTACGAGAATGGTATTAGTTAAAAGAAAATGTGTGATATAGATATATAAGCGAATGTGTTTGCATGCGTGTGTATGTGTATATGTGAATGCGTGTATGCGTGTACGTGTGTATGTGTGTGTTTATTTGTCAGTGTGTTTATTTGTCAGTGTGTTCACAAAAGATTCTCACAAAAGAGTCTTAAACGGCGGAGAATATGAAACTGGTTGAAACAATGACTGGAACTGTTTGATTAAATGACGTCACATTACATCATACGAAAATAATAATATTCCAGCAGTTAATCTATTTTCGACCAAAGATGTAAATAAAAGAGTAATTAAAAACAATAAGAAAAAGAAAAGCCTATTTTTATTTTATAGTTCGAATAAGAATGAATTTGAAATAGAATGTAAATGTTAAATCTACGTCTGTAAAAACTATTGGAATATAGCTGAATGTTGGATGGTAAAAAATTGCTGCCTTGTAATGGTCTCAAATTAATTGTGATAATTATATTTTATAGCTTTTATTTATTCCAGTAAATTATTTACTCCTAGAAATTTGTGTTTTTTAAAGTCTAAACTCTTAGTTGTAAGGGCCCATAGGGCGCGGCTTTTATCTACTAGTACTACTAATGTCGTTGCTAAGGTCATTTGTTATATTAGAGTTTTACCAATACTGCTGTTATTCAATACTTCTTCTGCTACTACTAATGCTTCTACTGCTGCTGCTGCTGCTGCTACTACTACTACTACTGCTGCTGCTGCTACTGCTACTATCACCACTGGTGGTGCTATTGGTGTTATTACCTATTATTATAAGTATTATTATAATATTATTATAACATTATCACCGCTGATACTACTGTCGCTTCTGCTGCTGCTGCTACAACAACGACAACAATTACAATTGCTTCGTATACGAGTTATTACAATGCAATACGAGTCGTATCACCAGTATCAGTGAACCAACAGAATCCAGCTATCCATCATCCATCCATCCGTCCATCCATCTAACAGTCCGCCCATCCGACCTTCGCTTCAGATGTAATCAAAAGTCAACCCTGAGAACGACGCGATTGATTTGAGCTGATGGAAAATAAACACGGTGTGTAACGAGGACACAATAACGACCGTTAGAAATCCCCCACACGTGTTTGACCTTTGACCCATAAACAAGGCCTGACCTCCAGTTCTGTGAATTTTTACAAGACTTTGAGCTTGTCGTTCACGCCTCCAACCATCTGACAGGACAGATCAATCAGGATAAAATAAACCGGAGCGTTTTAACGACTTGCTGACACAAAAGGAAAAACCTATTTCTCCATGGACGATAAAAAGTGGGGCGACTTTCTTCAGGGCGTTTACGACTGGCACGAATCACATTAGACAGGTTCTTCTTTTTATTAGGTGTTGCCGTAATTCCTTTTATTTAGCAAAGATGTGATTTCGTCAACCGTGGTCAATTGATGTTATGACGTCAGACTGAACAAAGAAGGAGAATTCAAAACGAGGCTGTGTGAAAGCCCCGATGGCCAAGAATGAAACGGAAATTACATGGCGATTGTGAAAAAGAGACGTTTATAAACTCGTCAGTTACCAACAAAGACTGTTTCTGAATGGTTACACTGCGCTGTTAGCTGGTAACGTGGTTACGTAATCCTCCTTTATTGTTTGTGTTCATGGCCAGTTTACAACAACCATTGTTAACAATTACACGGGCGAGTTTATCTGTTTGTGGGCCTTTTGCATTTTACGTACATACAAGTGCACGTAAAAAGATGACCTGTAAACACGCAAATACACACTAATTATAAATATTTAACATACTGCTATTGTTGTTGCTATTACTACTACTGTTGCTACTACTTCTACTATTACGACTGCTACTACTACTGTTGTTATTACCATTACTACTTACAGCTACAGCCCCTACGTCTAATAATGGTGCTGTTGTTGTCACTACTAGGCTAATACTGCTACAAGGGCTACTACAACAACCACCACCATACCTAAACTATTACTACTGTTACTATTGCAACTAATCATACAACTACTATTGCCACTACCAGTATCACTGCTACTATTGCTGGTACAACCTCGACGATAACTCATCTATTACTATTACTACAATATATGCTGCTTCTGTTGCTACTGTTACTATGACTATTGCTACTGCTATTACTAATATACCGTAACCTCCACCATTACTATTACCTCACTACCGGTACTGCTAAACTAAAACCACTACTGTTACTACTACGACTATTTCTAGTACCAGTAGCTAAAACAATATCCTATTCTAATGCTAATACATAACAGTAACAGCAGACTGACAGACAGACAAGCAGGAACAACATATGCATGCACTGTATGCTATAAAGAGAAAGTAATTGATTTTAGAAAGGAAAAGAAAAAAGAAAAGTAGTAATAGCAATAAAGCTTTAATGCCTAATTTACCCTTTTATAATCCTCTTTGAGTTTTTATCGCAATACACAGACAGCCACATTCACAACATGTACAGTGCATCATATCAGTCTTCCTCTTGTTTTCTTGTTGTCGTTTTTTTAGTTGTTTTTTGTTGTTGTTTTTATTAATTAAAAACTGACTTATTTGAAATGTAACAGTGAGAAAACAGATTTCTCTATCATTTCTTCTTCTTATTATTATTATTATTATTATTGTTGTTGCTGTTGTTTTTGTTGTTGTTATAGTAGTAGTAATATATAAATAAATAAATAAATAAATATTCTCTAATAGTGTTTTATTAATTTCTGCAATGTACTTTATTTGAACTTCAGTTAACACATCTTCCTAAAACAATATTTGTGTTAGTATGTTAGTGAGTTATGTAGACAGAAGAATTGTACATTTACAAATAGCACAGATGAGCAGCAGATAACTGGATGCGATCCGGTTTAACTAGGATGATTAGGCCAACTGCTTAACCATTAACAATGACTGGACTATATTTATAGTAAAAATACAATATGACGGTTTTGATTATTTCTCTTGAAATAGACATTTTATGACAGATTAATTTGACTAATGTCTTTCAAAACCTTCATGTTTACTCTGTCATCGGAACAGCCAGCCAGGTCAATGAAAATGTTTGTGTAAAATGAATGTAATTAAAATGTAGACAGATTTAAATCAGCACACCGCATTGTCCTGTCAAACATGCTGACAAGAGAAAACAGTTTGTGACGAAAGATTTTGTCTGACGTGGGCAGCACTGGGTTTTATATTTCCATGTTTTCTTCTTTTCATTATTATTACTTTTTTTTTTGCTCTCTCTCTCTCTCTCTCTCTCTCTCTCTCTCTCTCTCTCTCTCTCTCTCTCTCTCTCTCTCTCTCTCTCTCTCTCTCTCTCTCTCTCTCTCTCTCTCTCTCTCTCTCTCTATATGTGTGTGTGTATGTGTGTCTTCATGTGTGCATGTATGGAAGTATGCCTGTATGCAATTAATATTATTTGGTAAAGCTACTGATAAATTTATAAATAAATTGTTAATAAGCATTTGGCACATTTTAGTGTTCACGATAATTAAGTTCCAGATAAATAAATAAATAATTTCATTGATGAGGGGGTGGCGTTTGTCTGTTACTTTGTTTATTTTTATTTTTATTTTTTTATTAATTATTATTATTATTATCATTATTATTATTATTATTATTATTATTATTATTATTATTATTATTATTACTATTATTATTATTATGATCATTATTTGATAAAAGAACAGTGTGACTATGTTTTTGATGGTATATATATTGATGCATATATTTGTGTGTGTATGCATATGTATGTGTGTGTGTTCTTCTGGTGATACTACGACTGCTTCCAAAATTATGTTTAATTTTTAATTTACACATTATAAATATTTTTAATGATAATAAACTTCGATTTGGACTCATTTTTATTTATTTATGGTAAACAGGATTAGGAGTCCATAAAAAGAATAAATGTACGCTATAAACAAACCATAGCGTGCGACACTCATATATAGAAAACAAGACGTACACTCTCTTTGAATGACTGACTGATTTAGAGAGAGAGAGAGAAAGAGAGAGAGAGAGAGAGAGAGAGAGAGAGAGAGAGAGAGAGAGAGAGAGAGAGAGAGAGAGAGAGTCGTAGATTACGATGCAGTATACATAAGTAGAACTAAGATTCTCATTAAACGGTTCACATTATCATTTTGTTACGAATATTGCGAGGGGAGCATCAATTATAAACGCTATCATATCGTGTCAAACGGCTGTTAACAGAGAAACAATCGACGCCAATCAGACCTCCCTTCACAAAAACTGTTTTCCTCACAACAGTCATTGATTTTCCTACCATCTTCGTCCACTGGAGGAAAATTAAGAAGAACTTGGAAGTAAATGTTTTGATTAAAAGCTGGTACAAACATTGTTATTGGGGAAACATGGACGCTGTTTCTGATAAAAATCAATTGAAGGAACCTGGACCCCTTTTTTTTTTCTTTTCTTTTTTCCTTTTTTTTGAGATATTTACCGGCTTGGGGAAAACGGCTTGCAACACAAAGCAACTGGCAAATAGATAGTGTCAAACAGATAAACGTTTAGATTATTATTTCTTTATTTATTATTACATTTTTGAAATAAAACGTTTTAAATTCGACTGGTATAGAACTGTTATAATTATGTAAGTTCATGTTTACATTAGTTGTATTGTTCAAAGCTACCTATAAAAACAGGCAAATTATTTACGATATGAAGTTATCTTTAACTGTCGCAATAGAAGATTCGGAAATATTCGGTAACATTTGTTATTTGTTTTCTAAGAAAAAATAAAAGACAAAAAAATATTTCCGAATGCACGTTATATTAGTTACGAAGATTGCCGAATTATTTTATACATCCTTCCTTTGCCTTGTTAGAGCATTTTAATATAAATGTTTAAGTAGGCACGGGGCATTGCCGAATATTATCGAAACATTGTTAATTACGAAAACAGCCGATGGCATTTTAACATATTTCTCATATTTGGTTGTTGTTTAAAGTATTAACGTTTACAATGGAGTTTACTGCGGCCGAAAAGTTCCGAACACATGTTGTTATTACGGAAACAGCCGATCTACGTTCTGAAGTTTCCTTTTGCTGGATATCTTGTTTCAGTGTGAAGACGTATTACAGCGGACATCTAAGAAGCGCAATTACGTCTTTTGTAGTGAAAGATTCAGTTAATCTGTTTGAATTAATTGTTTGTGTTGGAAAACGACTCTCGAATCGCCGCGAAAACAACCGAGTTGTTTGGAAAATGGCGTCAGAAGTGTGCTCGCGCGACTGAAGAGTTCTATTTCCTGTTCCGCTCCGACACGGCTGATTACATCACGTCACCTCCAATCAGCAGACGGGAGACCGTTTTGATTCCAGCCTGTCGAAAATCTACTTCAAGTCTTTTGAAACGGCGCGAGAAAAAGCTTCATCTTGATTGCACGTGGAGATTGTGTTTGGCAAACAACCAGTGTCAGTCAGCTTCGTTTTACTGCGAATCCAGCTGTAATGGATTAACTGAATTTGTATCATTAACCCTCCCGGCCCGAAACCTACCAGCGCTTGTCTCTCATCCACTGTCGATGTAATTAATTTACTCTTTCAAACAGGTGTGATAAAAATCCCTTCTGATGGCTTTGCCGATACTTACAAGACAAAACGATTTCGTGTTTGCTGAAACCAAAGTAATTATCAATGGTGGATCTGGACTTTTCGAAAGGACGGGGTTAAGATATTCAGGAATAGAAGAGCTAATGATAGTTTGTGTTTATTTATAGCTTTCAGCATGTGATATGTTTAATGATGAAGATGATGCCAGTGATGACGAAATAAATAAATAAATAAAATTAAAAATTAAAATAAAAATAAAAATTAAAATTATATGTGTGTGTGTAATAATAATAATAACAAAATTAAAAAATTAGAGTGTGTGTGTATAACAATAATAATAATAATAATAATAATAATAATAATAATAATAATAATAATAATAATAATAATAATAAACAAACGATTAAATTAATAAATCATTTAAAGAAAATAACTAACAAAGAATAACGTCAACAAATAAACAAACCAAAAAATATATAAATAAACAATCGGTCAGGAAAGGTAAACGGGTAAGGGGGGAGAACGACGACCCCCTCCCTGGATTCAAGCACAGTTACTCAATTATAGAAAACTATTTTAAATTGGCGTTCCGTTTCAGCAAACGAGTTTTCCTTGTAGACTCTACTTAACAACATTAACGTTAATTCGACAGAAATGGGCCGTGCTGTTTATCTTCAAAGTGAATATTTGTATCAAGAAAAGTGACGATGTTTGTTTTTTCAAACAAATCGAACATGCGTATTCAACATTACATTAGAAGATAATGCAGAAAAATGGAGAGATTGTTTGATTTTAAACAATCGAACGACGTCACGGGGCCTTAGGCAAAATTTCAGCCTCTGTGACGTCATTGATTTGTTAACATAAAATGAAAATTAGATGATATTTATACAGATAAGTAAGTGTGCATTTCATTTAATTTTCTCACTTTAATTGTCTCCCTTCCTGTCTCTAAGTCCCCCCCCCTTCCAGACTAAAGACACACCACCCACTGCAGCTATGATCCTCTTTTTAAATTGGGGTAATTTACATGGTCATGTTACGAATGCGTAAATCACCTTCATTACAAAGGAGTAAATTTTCGACGGAATTGCAACAGTTAGCCTTTATTAAAAATGACAGCTTAGTCCGATGATTGTTCAAATTTCATTCTAATTCAAATTTAACCTTTTGTTTATAACTACAGTATTTAATTCAATTAAAAAAATATAAAAATGAAAATGAAAATAAAAATAATGGGTTCTGATTGTGGCTATGCAATTATTCAGCTAGAACCCTCTGTATGATGTAGGTTCATTCACTGATACTTCTCAATACATCCAGTGATTTTTTTCCCCTATCCAAACAAATTTCAAACATTTAATTTCCTTTCTGTCTTGGGTAAAAGAATATAGAAATTAAGTTGCTGCAAAATGGTAATAACCCATAAAATTTAGCAAAAGTTTCGTTTTTCTTATCATTATTACAGTCAGTTGAAATTCCATTGATAAATTCATTATTTTGTTAATGTTAGTATGTAGATAGTTCAGTTATATTAATAAGCACTCCCAATTCAACAGCTACTCGCGAGGCACGAACAAGGATTCTTACGAATCCGAATTCCTGTAAAATTAACAAAAGTCTTATTAATTTATTGGTACTAAACATATGATACCTGGATACTGAACTATAGGATACATACACAAAATGACATCTAATTTTCCGGCTGACTAGTAAAATAAATTTATTTAGAGAGACAAAAAAGTATTTATTTAATACCACATTCCCTATAGACCGGCTCAAACAGATGGACTTCACGTTATTACAATGATATCGATGATTTTCAAGTTTGCGGTCCGCCAGCTTATATAGGACGACACGCTGCCAATCACCGTTATTAAATATCTCGACCGGTAATCCCGCGAAAGACCACAAAGAGCCGAAAAGTTCTGACCGGGTCGCGGGATGTGCACCGCCAGTGGTCAAGAGCCGTACAAATACATTATATTAATTAACAATTTCTATGTAATTACTGCGAACTGACCAATGCTAAGTGGACTGTCAGCGGCGGCTATCTTCGTCCAGTCAGTTCGGACAGCGTGGACTTAACCCTCTAATTGAGGTTACACGTATTACCAGTGCTGACAGCGGCAAGTGGGAAACACGTCAGGGAGTATGAACGAGAACAATGCGAGGAGTTTGATGTTTTCACACCATCTGCCGTGCGCTCGTGAAATTTTAATTCATGCGCGCGCGCGCTTTATGAGTATTTGATTTCTGAAGGTGGTTTTGTTTATTAATGTGTATCTGTGATTGTGGGAAATTATAAGGCCAATAACTGCTGTATTCGTTCTGTTTATTAAGTCAGTACTTTATTTCATTCTAAATATCTGAGCAACCATTAAAAGAACACAGTCCGGTAAAATCTCAAACAAACAAAAGAAATAAAATAATATAAAACAAAACAAATAAATGAATTTGCTTACATTTCGTTTATAGCTATTTTATACAGATACATTTACAAACACACACACACACACACTCACACACGCTCAAGTTAATATTTTATATCATTCTTCAGATCTGTGCCAATATTATCAACAGAATACCCCGAAACAACAAACATAAAAGAAAGAAACGAATGATAAAAAATTTCTTACGAGAGAGAGAGAGAGAGAGATGCATATATACATGTAGTTGTTTTTTTCTGTTGAGTTAGACAGGCAGAAAGACAGAGACAGAGACTGTCTGTCATAGACAGAGAGGAAGCCAGACAGTCAGATACACAGAGACACACACAGACATAGTGACAGACAGGGACCCGGACAGAAAAAACAACAAAACAGTTATTGAACAGACAGACAGACAAAAATAGACAGACAAGTAAAGAAAGAGAGGGGACACATCTGATACAAGACACTGTTATTTTTATATGTGAATCTCGCAGCCACTAAAACCCGTTCCTCCGCGCCTCTGTGTGTGCTAATTACCTACAAGACCAGTTTGAACGCGCGACAATGGCGAGGCAGCGCACACAATACGCGGTCTGATGAGGTGCAGTGTGTCTGTGGCGCGGGCCGGAGAATGCAAGGCCACACCTATTCTCTCTAATGTGTTTGTGATGACGGGCTGGCTAATGCGATGCATTGTGCTCAGATTGACTTCCACACTTGACGAAAGCTATTATCACCTCGCGGCGACGTTGTATACAACAGCGACGTGGTTTCCAAACAGCGTCACACTGAGCAGAGGCTTTTAACTTGCAGCGTGTGCTTCAGTGAAAACAGCCTTTCTTCTTCTTGTCTTCTTACTGGTGGCGTTATTATTATTTTGTTTTTTGTTGTTGTCAGTTTTCCAGTTTGCTTTATTATTATTATTATTATTATTATTATTATTATTATTATTATTATTATTGTTATTGTTATTGTTGTTATGATTATTATTATTATTATTTAATATTGTTATTACTATGTTGTTGTTATTGTTGTTATTATTATGTTTGTTGTTGTTGTTATTATTATCATCATCATCATCATCATCATCATAATCATCATTATATACTTAACATTTTTTTTACTTATTTATTAAAAAGTATTGTTTTCCTTTTTCTCAAACTTGGTTGTGTTTTTGAAAGATTTCCTTTTTATTTTTTTTTTTTTTTTTTTTTTCGTTTGATTATTAAAAATTGGTCTCTTTGCTTTTTCTAAAATTTGCTGCTGTTTTTGCAAGTTTTCCTGTTTTATTATTATTTTTTCTTTATTAAAAACTTGTCACTTTTCTTCATCTTTTTATTTTTATTTTTTACTTTATTATGAAACTGTTTTTAAAAGTCTTCCAGTTTGCTTGCTCTTGTTACTTTTATTAAAAAGCGCTAGCGATGTTTTTTGAAAGTCTTCCTCGTTATAATTTTTTTTTTTTTTTTTTTTTTTTGCAGAATAAAAGTTAATTTATAACGAAGCACTGTGAAAATGTTTTTTCATTTATTATTATTATTATTATTTTTATATATTTTTTTTATTTTACGATGACGTAGTTGATATTTTAAAGCTGCTTTCTCACCAAACGATTTGTCTTAATTGATCAAATTACTTTTTACTTTAACTACATCACACAAATGTTAGCCTAAAGCGCCGTTCAAACGGTACGACTTAACCACACGATCGTAATACACTGCAGGAAAAACAAATTGTTAGTCTTAAGCTGCGTTCTCACTAACCGATTTGTCGCACCATTCAGTGAGAACGGCTGAATTCTAACGACATTAGGATAGATATAAAGATGCATTTTCGCTGAGTTACTTGTCGAAACAGTTTTTGTTCCATATTTTAAGAATAGGCGAAACGTAAGGATTTCAGTCTTGGGCTATTTTATTACTGTGTAATTTACAGTAACACTCTATGAAAATATCAATGTTAGTATAGAACCAATATGGTAAGTGATAATACCGAAACAGTAATGGTATTAGTCTGAAGCTGCATTCTCACTACGCGACTTGCTTCACCATTTTGTGATAGTTTAGTAATGTTAATCTAAAGACGCGTTCTCACTAAGCAACTTTTAGCATTTAAGAATCATTCCAAAAGAACATTAAACTGTAAAGATATTAATTTATATTTAAATTATTTTCGGGATGAAGAAGGGAAAAAATAGGCCCAGAAAGGAAAAAAACGAAGGAAAAATACAGGAAAGAAAGAATAATGGATTGATGGGGGCAAAAAACAAAAACAAAAAACGATGAAAAGTAGGAATAAAAAAAGAAAGAAAGAAATAGATGCATTTCTGAGTCCACAGACACGTGTTTATATACATGATTATATAATATTTAAAATTGTGTGACCCACTTACAAAACGTCAACAGGTTTTAACTTTGAAGACTATTGATGTTAATAATAGCTGTGTTTTTATTTAAACATATAACTTTCAGTAAACGCTCCACGTGACTAAACCACGGCATTTGTCAGTGTTTTAGCGCTTCGAAACTTCCTGCATGCCCTTTACAAAATTACGTCTAATTCCACCGTTCAGAGCAATCAGCCAAATGTCAAACACTGACTCAGCCTCGCTATCGGAACCAGTCGTCCAGACAGCAGTATGGGAACCAAAATTATCTAGATTACGTTTAATAACCATCTTCTGTTGTATAGATGTTAGTAGTTTTATTTTTTATTCAATTTTATTTTTTTTTTTATTTTTTTATTGTTTTACATAAATAAATAAATAAATAAATAAATAAATAAATAAATAAATTACATATACAGAAAATAGTACTTCAGTAAAATAAATTTAGGAATAATGCACATTATACATATATTTAACAACAACAACAAATAAATAATAAATTTAATTAAATAAAACAAAACATTTTGACTTTCTCATCTATCACTGTGCGTCTAGTACTTCTATATATGTAGAAACAACTACTACTGCCATTACTACTACTACTACTATTACTACTACTACAGCTATTAATGTTGCCATAGATTACATTTAATATGATTATTGCTACTGCTGCTAATAATAACAACGGCAACTATAATAACAAAAAAAAGAAAGAAGATGACGAAATAATATTTAATTTTTTAATTATTTGGCTCGGCACTGTTTTTTATTTTTCTCAGATTTGTCAAGTTTGATTAAATCAAACACGCCCCTCGCAAACTGAATCGCGTTTCGACGGAAGTTAATATTTTCGATTCACTAATCAAAAGGGAAAAACTTCGCCAGTTTCCGTGTGAAAAGATGTTATTATCACGCTTTCTCGAGAGAAGCCGAACAATGACGAAAACAATCGATAATGAAAACTAAGGCTATGAGAAGAATACTCGACTTTCAATGAGAAACTTAAAATTTGCTGATTTAATCAACTTGAGACTTGTTTGAAATCTTTAAAGAAGGAGCGCGCAGTGAGCGGTCCAGTGGTTAGAGCAATTGTGAATGTGTTAGGATAATTCCCATTCCAGACATTTCTAGAACAATAACTGTTTTAATGAATGAATGTATGGTACGTTATTTACCTTTATGGAAACGCATGTGAAATAGAAGAAGAAGAAAAGAAGAAGAAGAAGAAGAAGAAGAAGAAGAAGAAGAAGAAGAAGAAGAAGAAGAAGAAAAATAAATGGGCTGTACATTTAGGAAGTGGTAATAGTAGTAAAACTGTTTTCACAGCTTAATAATCCCACAACGACGCTGAGTACTAGTACTACTACAATTACTATCACTACTAGTACTAGTACTACTACAATTACTATCACTACTAGTACTAGTACTACTACAATTACTATCACTACTAGTTCTGTTAGTTACTGTTACTATTATTATTATTATTATTATTAGTAGTAGTAGTAGTAGTTAGTAGTAGTTGTAGTAGTAGTAATGGTGTATTTGTTTTAATAAGTTGTAGTAGTAGTAATGGTGTATTTGTTTTATAGTAGTAGCACTTATAATGGTATTAATATTAGTTACTGTAGCAATAACAAAAACAGCAGTGGCTAGTAGTATTAATAAAACAATGCGTGAAAAAAAAAAAAAAAAAAAAAAAAATTAAAAAATAGAAGAAAAAAGAAGATACAAACAAATACTAATAACAAATTATGTGCATGTATGTCTACAATAAATTGATAAAACGGACATTAAAGTTTTCTTTTTCACACTCGCATTAATCCACAGTCTCCACTATCTCAGTTTGCGGAGAAATAATAAACTTACACTACTCGCATTTCATTTATTATTTCTACGAGATTACAGCATCGACGAGTTAATATCCCTTAGTCACACGCGCAAATAAGACATCCATTCCAATTACGAAAACAATCGGGTCAGCTACTCGACATAAATATGAATCATAAAAGTAGCCATTCCAATCATTAGCTGGGATAAGGGACACAAAATGGATGAACAGTCAGCATGTATAATGTGATTCATCTTCTAACGTTTCCTTCACGGAGACTGAATATCAAATGAGGGGGAAGTGGGGAGACCAGCTGGGGTCAGGGTAAGCGAGGTGGGGGGGGGCCTGGAGGATGAATTATAAAAAATGAGGAGAGAGGGAAGGAATATTTGGGATGGGGAGAAAATAATAATGAGAGGGTTAGAGAGAGAGAGAGAGAGAGAGAGAGAGAGAGAGAGAGAGAGAGAGAGAGAGAGAGAGAGAGAGAGAGAGAGAGAGAGAGAGAGAGAGGAGAGAGAGAGAGAGAGAGAGAGAGAGAGAGAGAGAGAGAGAGAGAGAGAGAGAGAGAGAGAGAGAGAGAGAGAGAGAGGAGAGGGAGAGAGAGAGAGAGAGAGAGAGAGAGAGAGAGAGAGAGAGAGAGAGAGAGAGAGAGAGAGAGAGGAGGGAGGGAGGGAGGGAGGGAGAGAGAGAGAGAGAGAGAGAGAGAGAGAGAGAGAGAGAGAGAGAGAGAGAGAGAGAGAGTTCAGATATCCAAAACAAACGTGTGTATGTGTGTTTGTGTAAGTGTACATCAAAGACTGTGTGTGTGTGTGTGTGAGAGAGTATGTGTTTCGCAGTGCACCGTTCACAATAGTCAAATATAAAAAAAGAAGTATGTTTGCATGTATATTTATTTATATGTCAATGTATATAATATGAACATGTGCGCATGCGTACATGTGTACGTATAAATGTGCACGTTTTTGTGTGTGTATCTTGATGCTGTTGCACATGAATACATACTGAACGATCCTGTCAATATAAACAGAGCAGAGAGAGAGATGTGGAGATTGGGGTCACGCTGGAGGTCAAGTACATGTTGCAATTCTCCGCGGTCTCACTCCAGTGTTTAGAATTATGAACATTACATGACTAAAATCCATGCCACGCCTGATTAGGACGCTGAATGGGTCAAACGGGGAAAGTGTTTGATTTCTGGAATTCGTCATAACGACGTGCATACGAATGACTCACGCGCCAAATTCCCTCGCGTCGCTTTCATTCTTATTTATATGTTCTGACAAATTGCGGGATGACACTTTCTTTCTCAGTTTTTATTTTTTTATTTTTTATTTTATTTAATTTTTTTTTTTTTTTTTTTGATGTTTGACTAATTTGTACACAGAGTTTACAAATACGTCGAAATTCTTGTTTTAATAAGATGATGAGTAATGTAGACGGTCTGGTTATGGGCTTATGACTTGGGGCAATTTGAGCGAAACAGTGCGGCTAATTTGTGCGAGGCAAAGAAGAAAATAATAATCGTTTTACGCTGCACATTGTATGGTTTGTTTTAACTTTGTCGACGGCTGAAAAAAATAAATAAAATAAAGTTCGTATTTCGCTATCTGTGTAAAATTAGCGCTATTAAATTCCACAGACACTTGTAATCAAATCATCCCTGCATTTTATACGGTATAATTCTGTGTGTATGAACCAGTGGATTTGACAGAATATGGTCATAATATAATTTCGTCTATATTTAAAAGACGTAACAATCAAACTGATAAAAAAAAATTAACATTCCATTGCTGTTTTCAGTTAGCAGCGTATTACATACATTAGGCTTACAAATAAAAACAAAAAAGTCTTCTCAAGTAACTATGCATAAGCAAATCAAGTACAATAACCATGTACGTAGACTTGTAATTTACAGTGTATCTACAGCACATTACCATCACGTATCTGTTACACAGTTTGTTTAACAACACAACGGCTGCGGTGTAAACCAGGAAGTACACAGAAATTGGAACAATGAACGGCGAGAAGCGAATAATGGCGGACGACGAAGATAACAAAACGGCACTACGTTCTGAACGCGTAAACACTTCCGGTTAATTTTCAGCCAGGTAATGGACTGGTTTTGTTATCAGAGAATCGGGTTTCTGATCAGGAAGATAATAAATAACAGTCGTTTTTCCATTTCGCGACGTCTTCAAAGCCGGTGAAAGTGGTTTAGCAGAACAGAACAGCGTTTTATTTACACTCTGGCCGTTCCGCAACTAAGTCTTCTTCGTAAGGTCAAAGTTCAACTAATTAACTTGTAATCAAACATTTACAGAGTTTTGTTAAACACCCTTTATCAGCTAATTGGATGTTTAAAGTTAGAAAATTATAAGTAAAATGTTGTTATAGTATTAGTTATATAACTCTGCCTGTTCAAATATAACAAGACTTAACACTTAGTATAAACGACACTTGAAAAATGATTTTTTTTTCTCTTATCCCGCACATTCTAGCCAGAGTTCAGGGCTTACTTTTAAAATGTCATGGTAATGTGCATACATACATATCTACGGCAAAGTACATGTAAAAGATTTCTTGCTGATAAAACATACAATTGTATTGAAGACTGAATCAGCAAATTATGAGATCCAACGAATTGATGCATTATAGTTGCATATTAACAGAGTAAAAGAGTAAAAACAGTCATCTCTCTCTCTCTCTCTCTCTCTCGGTCTGTCTGTCTGTATATTTCCGTGTGTATATATATATATTAGTTAACTGAAAGTTACATACAGTCACGGTGATGTACTACAAACATGCAATAATCAGTCCGACTCACGGAAATAAAAACGCACAGATAATACAGAGATAGAGAAAGTCAGAGCGACACATACAGAGAGAGAGAGAGAGAGAGAGAGAGAGAGAGAGAGAGAGAGAGAGAGAGAGAGAGAGAGAGAGAGAGAGAGAGAGAGAGATATGACTATATATACACATATACAAGACCGATGTCCACTACGTTCTGGTTTCGCGTTTCCCTGCTGTAATCAATCAGTACACCTGATGAAGACAGGAAATGAATGTCTATTGATCCGCTAGCCGGAATGTTCTGCTGAGATTTCCTACTAGGAGTGAATGTTTTATTAAAGTATTACAAGTGACACGAAGATTTACAATCGTCCACAAACAACGACACTCGGCAAACATCTACACAGTCTAGCTGTGAAGTCAGCAGACTTATAAATGATACACCGCGAAGTTTGCCGAGTTTTCAATGTATGTTTATGAGAATGTCTGTCTCTGTTAGAAGCTTTACAGTTATTTCTGTAAAAATTAATTTGTTATTCCTGCTGAATGATTACCTGAAACATTCGTTCGTTTTTTCTTTCGTTTATTTATTCGTTTTTCAGTCAGTGTATATGCATGTATTTGCGTGTACATATATATCTGTCTGTTTCTCTGTAAATATAGTTACCTCACACACACACTACTCACGTACGCACCTAGGTAGATAGGCAGAGAGAAAAATCGAATTGTAACAACACAAGCATATATATTCCATATACATTATTCACCATCTCTCTCTCTCTCTCTCTCTCTCTCTCTCTCTCTCTCTCTCTCTCTCTCTCTCTCTCTCTCTCTCTCTCTCTCTCTCTCTCTCTCTCTCTCTCTCTCTCTCTCTCTCTCTCTCTCTCTCTCTCTCTCTCTCCCTCCCTCCCCCTGCCCCCTCTCCCTCCCACACACCTAGACTGCAGCCCTCCCTATTGATAATTACAAACACATCTGTTGTTTAGTCACGTCTGATGCTCCTGGGACGCGGAGGAACTTAAGAACAGACAGAAAAGAGACTGCTTATGAAATGAAATATGGTTAATGTCTAACGGGACAGAAGAAAATCGGGCAGAACCGCCAAACAGATACGCGACCTGACACGCCACCCTGGATACAGAGCGTTTTCGTGTTTCTTCAAAAACAGTTTTATCTTCTGTTCGTTAATTCAAAACTTAGCTTCCCACTGTTTCGTTACACTGGTATCTCTAAGTGCGACGCCTTTTTTCTACAAGTGTTTCTTTAATACAGCACGAGTATCAGTCGTCGGACGTGTTGAAAAACGCTGCAATTAACGCGGAAATGATTGTTTAAAACTCAGGAGTGGGTCCACGTTTGTTTGCAGGGGGCTCGGACGTGTTGAAAAACGCTGCAATTAACGCGGAAATGATTGTTTAAAACTCAGGAGTGGGTCCACGTTTGTTTGCAGGGGGCTGGTGGGGGTGTTAAAAGGAACGTTTTCCAGTATTTAACAAAAATCTCTGTTACATTATACAGAACTGGTAATTTATGTTTTCCTTTCTATAATATAAAATTCACTCTATTCTCCTCCTCCTCCTCCTCCTCCTCCTCCTCCTCCTCCTTCTTCTTCTTCTTCTTCTTCTTCTTCTTCTTCTTCTTCTTCTTCTTCTTCTTCTTATTATTATTATTATTAGTAGTAGTAGTAGTAACAGCAGTAGTAGTAGTATTACTGTTGTTGTTGTTGTTATTATCACTATTACTATTATTATTATTATTATTATTATTATAAAAAAAAAAATGTTGTATTGTTTTATATAAAAATATCTTGGATGTTTAAAAATTCCTGAAGTGCACGACGCTGAACCAGTCAGACTGTGATGGAATGTTCAGATCCGCAACATCTGCAGCCGTCGCCTGCTTAATTAAGTAAATCTGTAGTTTTATCTTTACTGCGCTACATAACGATGACTGACATTAATTGTGAAAATAAAAACACAAATATAACCACTCTCTCTCTCTCTCTCTCTCTCTCTCTCTCTCTCTCTCTCTCTCTCTCTCTCTCTCTCTCTCTCTCTCTCTCTCTCTCTCTCTCTCTCTCTCTCTCTCTCTCTCTCTCTCTCTCTCTCTCTCTCTCTCAACAACAATAATAATAACAATAAAATATAAAAAAAGTAAAGAAAATAATAATAATAACAATAATAATAATAATAATAATAATAATAATAATAATAATAATAATAATAATAATAATATAAATTAAAAATAATTTATTTCTTTACGTAAGCACTCTAGTTTTCTTACGACTACCGTAACAGTCTCAGGCTATTTGGTAGCGAGTTTTAGATTTCATTCTAATCTGTTGTTGAGAAATCTCGCCAATTTCCAATATCCCTCTCACAGCAATAAACTATTTGTAAAGACCAAATGGAAAATCTGACAACTTTTAATTTTTCGCTCAATTTGAGCCGAGTTTTGAATCGTCACCACAAACCCACAACTCAACCTTATTTGGACAGCGCGTTTTATTTTAATGATTTCGTTTGATTTCATTTCGCGTAGCATAAATTGGCTTTGTTTAACGTAATTTGACTTTAGATCTGTTCTCCTTGAAAAGTCCACTAGAATATTGTTCGTTCCAGCTAATGCTCTGTGACTTGAATGACGAAGATTGTGACGCGGTGTGCTGTTTATATGTAGGTGTAACTTAAAAAATATCATACCGCTAATCGGTCTTGAGATTTCCTTTCTCATATCAGTCTACCGTATAGGTATGAAAGGTACATTAGAAACTTCAGTATAAAAATGTTCTAAGATGTCATTTTGTATATCACATTCAGTAGTGGCTATTTTTCACTCTAAGTAGAAGACCTGGGAATCTGAAAGCGGTTTCGCGTGGCACCTTCTGTTTGGCTTATTTGGCTACCAATATTTTCTCCGATTTCAGATGTAGTTCGTTTTTCGAAGAAATCTTGCTTTTCAGACATGACATTGTTGTGGATTTTACTTTCAGCATATTCACAACATTCTTTCTTTTCAGTGCTTACTTAGTTTCCAAGAATTTCTCAGTTTTGAGGATTCTCTTTATTTTTCAGTATTTTGTTTCAGGACTTTCTCAATTTTCAGTATTTACTCTGCTTGTTTTGTTCCGATTATCGGTTTTTGGGTGCTTTTTATTTTTTATTATTATTATTTTTTAGGACATTCAAAATTTTCTTTGTTTTCAGAACTTTCTAACTTTCCAGGACTTTCTCAGTTTCCAGGACTTTCTTAACTTTCAATATTTACCCAGTCTGCTTGGCTGGGTTCGCTTTCTCTGGCCACCACGAACAACTCCCAAAACATTAATTTTACATTCGCTTTCTTCTGTTTCTAGCTCACTTCTGACATGCTCGTTAAATCCGTGTCAAAGGTCACTCAGCGGTAGTTCTCTCCCTTCATTACAAGGGCTGCAACTGTATCTGGGAATATTTTGAATATGTAACTCGAGCCGAGGAGTTATAACTGGCGTGGTGTACGTCTGTGTGTAGCTCACACAGTGAACTCAGAGATAAGTCAGTTTGACGACAGCTGTGATTTTACTCGGCTCTCAGATCCTATCTCGTAATAAATTATTAAACCATACATCATAAATACACCTCTGAACATTCAAAGGACGCACCATTGTCAGTGAGTTTCTTAGAAATTGCACTCGTTTTCCGTGAAGCGTTAAATAAATACCGACATAATTATACTGGATTGAACTTAAGATGCTATATGTAGGTATGCATGGATGCGTGTGTAAAGTGTATGTATGCAGCAGTGTGTGCGTTTGTGTATATGTATGTCTGTATGTATTCCTGTGCATTTTTGTGTATATAATGTAAGTGTATATTATCTCTATATGTGTGTGTGTGTGTTATTTGTTTACGTTTACTGAACTCATAATAATAGCAATAGTAAAAGTAATATAATTTTACAAACAATGAAACTGGAAGCATTCACTTTTAAAACATTTGGAGGAATGCAAATTGTTTTTGTACATAGCACAACTATTTTCACTGACGTCATTGATTTTGTATCTCGAATGCAATCTCTTACAAACGTTTAGCATTACTGGGTGAGAAATGTTAAACATACCGAAACAAAACAAAAGAGAACAAAATAAAAGACTAAGCAACAAATAACTATCATAGGACAACAGATTTAACTAGCATTATAACAAATAATTGTAGAAAAATATATATAATGATGATGATGATTGATATGATGATTATTCTGATGATTATGATGATAATAATAACGATGATGATGATGATGATGGATGATTATGATTATGATGACGACGACGATGATGATGATAATAATAATACACGGGCTGGTTTCACACTGTCTGTTTCAATTCCTGCACAACAGAAGGTAATGCTATAATCAATACACGATACTTCTATTTAATTTATCTTAATACACGTAAGTGGTAACAAGAAGATTAGTGAGTGAAGAGTATTTATACAATCAGAACAGTGGATTTTAACGGTCTAAATCTAGCGAGACCATGTCTAAATCTAGCGAGTCCATGTCTACATCTAGCGAATGTGTCTAAATCTAGCGAGACCATGTCTAAATCTAGCGAGACCATATCTAAATCTAGCAAATCTGTCTAAATCTAGCGAGACCATGTCTAAATCTAGCGAGACCATGTCTAAATCTAGCAAGACCATGTCTAAATCTAGCAAGACCATGTCTAAATCTAGCAAATCTGTGTCTAAATCTAGCGAGACCATGTCTAAATCTAGCAAGACCATGTCTAAATCTAGCGAATCTGTGTCTAAATCTAGCAAATCTGTGTCTAAATCTAGCGAGACCATGTCTAAATCTAGCAAGACCATGTCTAAATCTAGCGAATCTGTGTCTAAATCTAGCGAATCTGTGTCTAAATCTAGCAAATCTGTGTCTAAATCTAGAGAGACCATGTCTAAATCTAGCGAGTCCATGTCTATATCTCACGAATTCGTGTCTCAATCTTGCAAAGCCCGTGTCTAAATCTAGCGAATTTGTGTCTTAATCTAGTGAATGTGTGTCTAGATCTAGCAAAGCCCATGTCTAAATCTAACGAATCCATGTCTAAATCTAAACTAAACACACACACACACACACACACACAAAAAGCCACAACATTTAAATGTAATGTAGTTTAAACAGCTTTACTAAATCTTTCTTTATCTAGTCCACTTGAGTTCAAGAAATTGGTTTATTTTAGCGACTTACTCTCGAGATTTCACAGTAGATTAACTAAATCATTTTTAACCCATGCAAAAACGTGCAAAGTATCGAGGAATTATTCCAGCCCATTTAACTGCTAAAATCAAAAATTTATAGCACTGTTGTAAAACATCAGACCAGCTGTAACTAAAAAAAAAAAAAAAAAAAAAAAAAAAAAAGTGTTTCTGAAAAGTGCCAAACAAAGACAAAGACGACCACTGTGATGTTTTAAACAGAAATGTCCGCCGCTAGGATGCCTGGAATTATGAAATGAAACAAGTTGTTGGAAGGAATGTTCCTCACCATAAACCAGAACTGAAAAACGGTGTTATATTAATCATGGCCTCCGGTAGAAAACGTCAACATTAGTTTATTGCTCGAGTAACTAATGGTTACTGTTTGACTGTAACAAGTGGGGGAATGTCTGCGTGAAGGGAAACGTCTGGGAGATAAGTTTTGTGTGTTGAAAACAGAGAGAGAAAGAGAGAGAGAGAGAGAGAGAGAGAGAGAGAGAGAGAGAGAGAGAGAGAGAGAGAGAGAGAGAGAGAGAGAGAGAGAGAGGGTTTCTTTTTGCTGTATGCGTGTGTCTTTATCTATTACTGTTTCTGTACATGTGAATATAAATGTACGTGTGTCAGTCTGTCTGAATGAATAATGGCGTATGTGTATATCAGACTGTGAGTTGTAATTATATTGTGTTTGTATGTATGTTTTGTGGATCTCTCTCTCTCTGTCTTAATCTCAGTGTATGTGTGTATATATATATCTATGTTCGTATATATATATATATATATATATGTATGTATGTATGTATGTATGTATATATGTATGAATGTATGTATGTATGTATGTATGTGGTGTGTCTGTGTATATTTGAGAGCATCCATTAGAATATTAAGATACTGAAAGGATTCTTTTGGTGTATAATTTTATTTAGTGCATATCCAGTCTGAAGCATAATATAATTAAATGAAAACTGTAGGCTATATCAAAGACAGTAATATTGTAACTAACCAACTAATGTTCTTACAAAACCCTGAGTAAATTCCTAAGCATGTATCAGCAAGATAAAGCATAAACGAAATAAATAAATAAAACAGATAAATAATTGTGTAGCAGGAGTGAGCAGCGGCGATTCTTCGACTTCTATCAATATAAAAGTAGATGGAAGGAAGTTCAGTTTAAAATTAATGACAGACTCAAACAACATTTGGTAACTGTTAATTATTTAGAAAGAGAAAACAGATATATTCCTCAATCTTCACTCTCTCTCTCTCTCTCTCTCTCTCTCTCTCTCTCTCTCTGTCTGTCTGTCTGTCTGTCTGTCTGTCTGGGTCTCACAACATTTGTACATTCTCTGCCTGACTAAAAACTGTACACAGAACATAAAATATCGGGATTTGAACCAGAGATCTAACCGGTTTAAGGCGCATTCGGTTTAATCGTTTCATACGGCAAGACGGATTTTTACCATCCCAAAAGGAATGTTGCAGAAAATATTCAAAGAACAAAAACAAAATGGTGATAAAAAATAAGTTTAAAACTCATGGAATTACTGAAAGATAATTATTTGTCTATTATTAAAAATAATCAAACAAACAAATAAATAAATAAATAAATAAATAAATAAATAAATAAATATATATATATAAACAAACAAACAAACAAACAAACAAACAAACAAATAAATAATTAAATAAATAAATAAAGTAAAATAAAAATAGCAATCTACATTTTGTATCTCGTTTATGACTCAGGTTTAATAATTTAAATTATTTATTTATAAAACTTGCATGTTTTACATCTATAAACAGTTTTATAACCATCTTCTAACGAACTGTTTTCTAGTTCCAGAGGTGCCAGTAATAATTCCTTGTTTGAAAATTCTATAATTCGCCATTTATGTATTAGTGCTTTGTTTTTATTCTTCTGTTTATTACTTGTGAATAAACACATTTTTTTTCAAATAATAATAATAATAATAATAATAATAATAATAATAATAATAATAAATAAATAAATAAAAAATGAATAAATACAAAATCAGTAATAATAATAATAATAATAATAATAATAATAATAATAATAATAATAATAACAAAATAAAAATAAATGATACTAAAATGTTTTAATAATAGCCTAGTAGTCATTAAAAAACTCACTCATTTCATTCATTCGTTCTTTCATTCATTCACTGACATAATATGTTCTTAATAGTAAAGTCCTAAGTAAATATTATGTACCAAAACTGTTATTAAGAATTCATTCAGCAACATTTTTTTTTTTTAAATTACACGTAGTATACGCCCTGAGCAAATATACACATCAGACATAATTAACTGCTATAACTGTATCAAATGTACCAGTTAATATTACACACACGAACTAAATAATTATACAGCACAACGAACCAAATATTATGAACGTATGTATTTAAAACAACCAGCTGCTGATATTACAGTACTATTTGAAACTCAGAACCAACAGTGAAGTTTTATACTTACTTATGTACAGATTAATACTGTATAACACCCACACACACACACGAGCGCACAGAAATACACACACACACAAAAAAAAAAAAAAAAACAATGCAGTAAATAATAAATAATTAAAAGAAAAACGTACCTGAAATCTGCAACGCTAAAGCCAACAGTAGTAAAATCCACATATTTGCTAATTATCAATAAATTCCTTCTTTTCTATTACTAATGTTTTACGGTTGTTGTTTTTTTTACACCCGAAACCTCATAATCTTTGCTTCATAAAAAGATTATATCCCACAGTTTTTAGATTTCTGACATCCCTTACAACACACACTGGAGACAAGAGTCCTCACACAGCGCGAGGCATCATGGGACAGCGTGCAGACGAAGAACTCTTGTAGTAGTAGGGTGACAAGCGTTTTAACTCTTTTCGCCTTTTCGTCAAGTTACGTAAAAATCTCGCCAGCCAATCAATGCGTGAGAGAGAGACTCGCCGACTGCTGACGATTGAACTCGCGCGTGAATGAAAGGGCCGGACTGACTACGCGGAATAACGCTCAATGGGAAATAACGTTCCCCGAGGCGAACGGCAAACAACCATTGACAAGCGGTTAAAATGCGAGCGCTAAACAACGCTAATTTTATCGAAAATAAATCAACAAAACAAGCGTTACGGATTCAGCCGATGCAGTTTCAAGTGCTCTGTTTTACTGCTCGTGCTAGCGGAGTATTCAAATTAGCTTCGCTTGATTTTATCGAAGGAATTTTTTTAGTTTTTGTTTTTTTTACTTCTGGTTCTACATAAAGTGTTTTACAGCGAGGCTGCTTAGTGAGTGGGTCCTAGGCGGGGAGGTTTCCATGTAACGCAACGCTGTTAATATCGCAGGTGCATAAATAGCAGAAATATTTTCTTCATGAGTGAATAATTGTTATTTTAAAACCCTCCACATTTTAGTATTAGAGATAATACGTGGCTAGTATGTATGATTCTTAAGTAATTAGCTTGTGCTGTTTAGGAATAAATACAGATTTTATAAATGCATAAGAAAATAATGAAAATCAAAAATAGAAGAAAAAGAAAGAAAGAAAAGGACTACAGTGGGAAAAGCTCAAACACACATAAACACAAAAATCAATAAATAAGTTAATTAATTAAATAAACAAAAAATAAAATAAAATAAATAACTAACTAAATAAATAAATAATGAATCAAAAGAAAGAAAAAACAGAAAAAGAAAAAAAGCAAGAATATATAGAGGGACTCTCTGAATAAAAGTGGTGGCAGAGAAATTAAATGCAAGAAATTTATACAGATAAAAACAAAAGTAGGAATGTGTAATAGGAAATGTGTGTGTGTTAAACCAGTCGACGACTGCAGTGGAACTTGCACAAAACACAACATGCGAGTTAAAGAAATAATATTTTCTTTGAACAAAGAACAAAGACAAATGATGTGGAGATAAAGAGAAGAAGTAATATATCAACCTTTCTGTCTATCCGTCCATTTATCTGTTTGTCTTTCTGTCTGCTGTCTGTCTGTCTATCTGTCTATCTGTATATCTAATCTAACTATCTCTCTGTCTGACTGTATCTAATCTGTCTAACTATCTGTCTGTCTGACTTTCTGTCGTCTGTTTGTTTTTCTGTCTATGTATTTACCTACCTTCCTGTCAACTTACATAACTCTCTGCCTTTCTGTATATTTATCTTCCTACCTGCCTGTCTATTTTTTCTCTTGTTTTGCATGACTGATGTTGTTTTGTGTTTGTCTGTGTATGCAGTCTGTCTTTCTTTCACTCTGTGCATCCTAATGTTCACACGTATATTCTGCGCTAGATGCACGGTCGCGCGCACGCGCTGACACACACACATAGAAACATTACACACACGCACACACACACACACACACACAAACATTATACACATTTTTAAATTGAAAAAGTAATCAGAACTGTTACTGATAAGAAAATAAAAAACAACGTTTCTTTACTTAAAAAAATAGCTCTAATTTACCTATACAAGTAATCCTTATACTTCTACACACAATCATTCACATACAGACACGCACACACAAACACACACACACACACAGAGAGAGGTACACATATACATACAGTAGTACAAGACAGATATGAAACCACACTACAGTCAATAAAACGTAACAGATGTGTGTTCACACTCAGTGACACAGCATGCATGTAATTAACACACTGATACATTGTATATGTCGTTTTATTTACTTTGTCAACAGTTCACACCGAACACAAATTAATTTAAGTAACTGATTCAGTTTGGTGTGCTGATTTGATTTTTCTCATTGCTAATATCGGTACACTTATACACAGACACAACGATTTATTGGAATAAGAAAAACATCATGACTCAGCTGCATTATTTTAATAACATTTTTGGATATATTTTGTTTACTGTTTCTTTTTAAAAACGTTGTTCTTACGACTGGACAAAGAAAGGTAAATAAAACAGATTACATACATTCAAGAGTGGGAAATAACTTCGTTATTAGCAAAGTACTGTAATCATTTGAAAGTGTACAAACTTTTGAAAGGGTGCTAGTTTTAAAAAACAAAGCAAAACAGTAACAACAATAACAAACAAATAAATAAATAAGTAAAAATAAAAATTAAAAAAAAAACAATAATTAAATAAATAAATAAAAATTAAATAAATAAATAAATATAAAAAAAAAAATAAATAAAAATTAAATAAATAAATAAATAAATAAATAAAAATTAAAATTAAAATTAAAATTAAAAAAACATAAATAAAAAATACATAATTAAACAAACAAAAACAAACATACAAACAAACAAAATCCATTTCAGATATATTGAATAAGAAATAAATTCAATAATTTTTGATATACAAAAATGTAGACGGACAGACAGACAGACAGACAGACAGACAGATAGATAGATAGATAGATAGATAGATAGATAGATAGATAGATAGATAGACAGACAGACAGATAGATAGATAGATAGACAGACAGACAGACAGATAGATAGATAAATAGATAAATAGATAGATAGATAGATAGACAGATAGATAGATAGATAGATAGATAGATAGATAGATAGATAGATAGATAGATAGATAGACAGATAGATAGATAGATAGATAGATAGATAGATAGATAGATAGATAGATAGATAGATAGATAGATAGATAGATAGATAGATAGATAGACAGATAGACAGATAGATAGATAGATAGATATGTTAATTTTAATTCAGCTGAAGATTAGACATATTTGCTAAGGAAAACACTTAATACTTGACTACGAGAGTTTGGACAACAACAAAACTTTGATTATCCCAGCATCTGTCAAAGTTTCTTTTTTATTTTCACACCACATGGTCCAATTTACATCTCTGTCTTCGTCATTGTTACCGAGACCAATCGACCGGCTCGCGTATGAATACCACTTCATTGGAGGCCTTTGTTTCTCGCGCCAAATGACAGACGTCAGCAAACACGGCGTATTGATATATCGGCGTGATAACAAAGTAACTCTTGTGTCGTGTAGTGATTAGGACTCGAAAACACTCGATGTGCGATTGAGAACGTTGTTAGTTAAAATGTTAATCACATTGGTGAAATCGCGTCTTGTTTGCGTTGTCTCTGAACAAACCTTAGTAATAGTGTGACTATTCTAGTAGCCTGTACAATACAAATTCGTTTTTGATTTAAATGAATTAAAATTGTCTTTTTTCTCTGTGTCGCTTATTTTTTCCATGCTCTCTCTCTCTCTCTCTCTCTCTCTCTCTCTCTCTCTCTCTCTCTCTCTCTCTCTCTCTCTCTCTCTCTCTCTCTCTCTCTCTCTCACACACACACACGCACAAACAAACAGACCCAAATAATTCTATTTTCATTTATTATGTATAATTTATTTTTGTTTATTTCGTTGACAGTTTACTCTGTAACTTCAAACGTTATTTTTTTTCATTTCACTGCCGAATACGTTAGTCGGAGGAAAGTATTATTTTATTTATGAAAGCCAATTATTCGTCTAATTAACAAACACAGCTTTGTAAACGTGATCCATCACCGGTAACTCTCTTTCTATTAACTTTATTTTATAGATGGCGCTACGACCAAACATATGTTCCTCCTGTCCTCCCATTCATGTCGACGAAGTGTCTTTATGTCAAATTCAATGGTGTGAAATCGGTTGCTAAGATACGAGGTCCAAGGGTAGTAACTTTTGTGTGAATTCTGTATCGTCTGCAGGATGGACTCAGGTGTGGTCTCGACTGGTTCCAGCCAGTTAACAATTACTTCTACTAGCGACACATGTCGACAGCGGAGTAACAATGGAACAGAACCAGTGTGTGTGTGTGTGTGCATTTACAGACAGCACTGCGTTTTGTGAAGTCAACCAGACTTGAAATTTAACACAAAAATTAACACAGTTGTTCTAAGAACAAAGGTAAATGACGTCATCGTCATGTGATCAGCATCGTTTCAAAATACGAGCAATTATTTCATTTCCCCGGTAATTGCAAACATCAGGAATTGCTCCATGCGGCTGTTGCGAGAGAAATGACACTAACAGTGCGAGAGTTGTCTTCACTGAAAAGATTAGATATTTTTTTATTATGTTTCTAAAAATGGATATATGTCTGATGGATTTAACAGCTGCATTATCATTCCTGTTATTTTTTTTTATCTAAATAAAACGTATAATGTACTCAGTGAGTCTGGACATGATTTCTTTGGTGTGGAAATTTTAAACCAGTTGGACAGGATAACGTACCTACATAATCTTTCACAAACTTAAACTTTCCAGTTCTTGCGATATACTACTGGATCCCTGAACTGTTTTATATCTCAAGCCCGCTAACGAAAACTCTTTTCTAAAAATAGATTATTTGACATTGACACCATGCCCCAAGTTAATTAAAATCGTCTGGTGTTACGTGGATTCAAATAATTATTAAAAAGCACCATATACGATAAATATGTTTCATTAAAGATATATTTTACTTTTCACTTTTAAACGCCTCGTATTATGGGTCAGTTTTAAAGTTTTAGGAAAAAAAATAAAACCCAAACAGCATTATCTCGCAGTGTCACGGGGCATAGTTTGAAATATTGAAAGTTACAATATATGGAAGTTACATATATATATACATACACATTTTTATACATACACATTTTTTTTTATTTATTTAGTTAATTTTTAAAATCTGCTTCAGTTAAGAAAATCTGTTCTATTTACTGTATATATTATTTTTTTTTTTTTTCACGAATCTTCATTCACGTAGGGTAAATATTTATTATTTGTCGTTTTGTAAAATGTTATAAAGTATCGCGGATCTGATTTGTTATTCTTGTGGTCAAACACAAACTGGACAGCACGCTGTTTAGTGTCATAACAAATCGAGGAAACTAAACGTAAAAACTAATTACTTCAGCGCATGCTAAATATTCCTCTGTTGTTATATTTTCTTCTTATATTTTCCTCTGTACCTATATCTTCTATGAATATCTATATCTATCTATCTATCTATATGAATACATATTGATATTAATATATTTAATTTTTCATCATGCAAATTATTACGAAATGTCTATAAAGACGCGCACACACGCACACGTACTCAGATAATGCACCATTGAAAAAACATGCCTGAACTTTCACCCCAAGTAGAATACGATATGACACGACATGTTGCACAGTGAATACACACAAACACATATACACTCACACACACACACACACACACACACACACACACACAGTCACATGCCGACACCCCCCCAAATATGCCTCGTTACGTTAAGCCATGTTAATCGAATACAAATACATGTGTAAATTGTTCTGATTCAAGTAACGAGTTTTTCAAAATAACTACTTACATTTCATCCATAATGTGTTATTTGTTTCAGCTGTTTATTATTATTGTTATTATTATTATTATTATTATTGTTGTTATTATTATTGTTATTATACTAAATTCTTAACTCTCCACCTGGTGTGAAGATATGCCGTTATGACGTAACAATGAAATAACGTCATAGTAACACTGAACACTGTTCTGCTCATTCAGAGGTCAGCCATTGAATATATCGGCTTCAGTTTCTTTCTTAAAATGTTTATTTTCTGTTTGAACAGGATACATGTTTCAAGGTAAGAAATGTTGCATAACATCTCTCAGTAAGCTAAAGAGATAGAAGGAATTACTTTTAAACTTTAATTGCAGAGATTTTGAGTTACAAAAACTTGTAGTAATTCTAGCATTAGCGGTAATGGTGGTTATGGTGGTGACAGTATTAGTATTAGTAATAGCAGATGGTATAGCTGTTACAGTACTGAATTAACAACAGAAACATTTCAGTAATGTCAGTTAATAAATTAAATGAAAAACTGAGGGACAGTGTTTTCGTATTAGAGACTATTTATCTTATTTGTATTTCAAAGGCCCAGGCATATTTCATCTAATACAATTATATATCAAACTTGCTTCTGATATAGCATATCTATCTATCTATCTATCTATCTATCTATCTATCTATCTATCTATCTATCTATCTATCTATCTATCTATCTATCTATCTATCTGTCTGTCTGTCTGTCTGTCTGTCTGTCTGTCTGTCTGTCTGTCTGTCTGTCTGTCTGTCTGTCTGTCTATCTATCTATCTGTCTGTCTGTCTATCTATCTATCTATCTATCTATTTATCTATCTATATATCTATATATGTGTGTGTGTGTGTTTTAGTAATGACGGAGAGGACAATAGATACAGGATATAGATTAAAGAAATCAACGGAGCACTAGCTGTAACGGGAAATAACGTAAAGTAACGTAAATAATCAATCAGGATTATCATTTGTTTTATGCGACATCACTAATAATTTCAGTTGTGTGACATGAAAATTAATATTAGAAAACAATCATATTATTTATTTATTTATTTATTTATTTACTTATTTAACCTTTTCACTTTAAGATCGACTTCAGGCCGATACTGCAATCACGTGACCAACGAACAAACAGAAATCTGGTTACAGTGATGGCAGTCGGCACAATTAGGGTTCAAATTGTCAATCGATTATGTGTCGTTATGTTTTGACGAACAAAAGTAAATGTGTAGCTTTAAGAGGCAATTCCGATTCGCAGTTTAATCGATTACTGAACGTGTCGACTAATAAGTGACAGTATACATTATTTACAGAAATTCCGCCAATTTACCTACGAGTTCTGTTTCGTTTTGTCGTCTGGTAAAACGAGACAGCGAGTGAGAAAATGAAATATACATCTGAGAGATCGCGCCACGGTTTTGAAAAGGTCATTTTTTTTTTCTTTCTTTTTGTCATGCTATAGGCTATATTTTTTATAGTGTTTTTAAGTTGCTCCTTTCAATATATATATATACGTAATGAAATAATATATATATATATATATATATATATATATATATGAAATATTTTATATATAAAGTAAAATAAAATAAAATACACTAATGTTTCTGTGATATTAATTGAATCTATGAACATTCCTGATATGTGTGTGTATGTGTGTATATGTTTAGAGATATATAATTATTTCTTTATTTTATATTATTTTACATTACATTATTTATTTTTATTTTATATTATTTTACATTACATTATTTATTTTTATTTTTTCAGTGTAATAACGTGCCTATAGCAACATCATCAAATTAACCATTAGAAAGTATTTATTACAGAGCTTATTGTTCATATTTTTCTATATCTATCTCTAATTTAATCTTACATAATCTCTCTCTCTCTCTCTCTCTCTCTCTCTCTCTCTCTCTCTCTCTCTCTCTCTCTCCCACCTCCCTCCCTCGTTTTTAGCTCATTCATTATCATTTGAAAGTCAAAAACAAACCACGTGACTACATCCACCGTCACGTATTGCACGTTCATCATCGCGATACCGACGATGACCAGTGACCAGCGAGTTATACGCTGACCAGCTGGACAATAGTTGAGACAAATTACACGGACATAATTACGTCTTGATTAACATCACCTGTCTGTCAGGATTTTTTTTTCAATTACCACAGAAGATTTAGCTGACTCTGTCTGTCAGAACGCGGATTGTCGGATGGATATACAGACGGACAGGCGGACTAATCGACAGTTCGAGGAAAAATCTCTCCTAATGCTCATCAGGACAGCGAAGTTTTATATAGTCACTTTAAATAACTGATTTTTCCAGTAAATATAATTCTATCTTTGTGATTCTAAGAGCTGGAGGCGGCCGGAGAGTCAGAGAGCTCGTGTCTTCTGTTGCAGGGTTTGTGTGCTTCAACTGGCACGTTTTGAGATTTTTTGTTTTACAGGAAAATTCGGCTCTAGGTTTTGTGCTTTCATGTTTAAATGGAGATGAATGGCATCAGCAAGAATACTGATAATTAGTATATCTCGGAAGAGAGAGAGAGAGAGAGAGAGAGAGAGAGAGAGAGAGAGAGAGAGAGAGAGAGAGAGAGAGAGAGAGAGAAAAGAGACGAGATGACACGAATAATATCTCATAAACAAACATAAATACACACACATACATACATACATGCATATAAATACACAAACACACATATTAGATGGACTGACAGAGAGAATTAGAGTTAGAGAGAGAGTGAATCACATACCACATCATTTTATAAAGTAACGCACTCTGGTTGGAATGGGCAATGGCTAAATGAAGACGGCGGTTAGAACTGATTACGCGGCCTGTAATGATTTAATCACGCACTCTAAGCCACCGACCGTCCTCGGTTTATTTCTTCATTCCACTATCGCCCTTACAGATGAAAATGTATTTCAGAGTTCGCGAATATATGTCTAAAGAAACTTTACTGAGTTCTAATTCGCTGTTTATAGTTAAGTTGTCATGGTGACAGCTTCCCGCAAAATACTTGGCACGCCTGCAGCGGAGGAACCAGGAACGTTAATTAGATCTATCAGCCGAAATTGGTTTCAATTTAATTGAGATTATCGAGACAGACAGTGCATCCGACTGAGATTATCGAGACAGAGGACGTGTTCGATTGCGCCACTGACGGAGTAATTCCGTGTGACAAATCTGGCAGATCAATGCTTCGTTCTTACTGTGTTGTTGTAGTCGGACTGTTTTTCCTCGGTAATGTAATTGTCGTCTTGCAGGTCGACAACAAACAATAAAACTCAAGCGTCCACGGCAGCTCGACACAAAGGGTAATTTTCTCGACACTTTTGATCAGAAAGAACTCCACTGGTTTCTATTTTGTCGCGAATTGGTTTCCGGTAAGTTCGCGCAGTTGGCAAGAAATTCATGGAAATGTGAATAGAAAGCAAGAGAAAAAAAATACCCAGGTAAAAATAAAAAATAAAATAAAATAAAAAAAAAAAAAAAAGAAAAAAAAAAAAAAAAAAAAAAAAAGAAAAAAAGAAACAAATAAAGATAAAGAGGTTAAGTGGAAGAAATCATCTACCAGGAAGAAAGTATATAAAAAAAATGTTTAAGGAAGTCAAATGTGACATACAATGAGAAATTCGTTTAGCATAATTATAATAGATGTAACTTATTCTGAAAAGAAGAAATCACTAACTTTCAACGACATCTGAATAGACAAAGAAAAAATAAAAAAAAAATAAAAAAAGATAAAAAAAAATAGAAACAAAAAAAGATAAAAATAAATAGAAACAGAAAAATACGCCATTAAAAGAAGATAATCAGAATATGTAGTTTTAGTGTTATAATTATAATATGGGCCGTTATCAACACCAACAAGGAATCTTTTAAAACGATCGTTTGTATAGATATTTTATTTATACAACAACAACAACAAAAAAAAAAAAAATAAAAAAAAAAAAAAAAACAAACAATCAAACAAAACAAAAAAAATCAAATTAATAATAATAAAAATAAAAATAAAATAAAATAAATAAAATAAAATATCAGAATAAAGAATGAAACATTTATACCATTGCCTGTGATAAAATAAATCAATCAGTCAATCAATCAATCAATCAGTCAATCAATCGATCAATCAATCAAACGATTACCTATAATGTTAGAAATGTAACTATTCAGACCCCTCCTCGTGCCAGTTCCGGCCCTGGCAGGTTATTGACCAGGTTCTATAAATAGAACTGATTAACGTGATCTGCGTGAAAACATCAGAATGACTACTTAAATAAAGTGGTTACGTACTGCGCATTGCGCAGTGTCACATCCGGTTTAACTAACAGCCGGATTTCCGAAACGAATATCCACTTTTTAAAAATTTATTTTTCTATAACATATATATATAAATATGCTGTGTCAAAAAAAGTGTCGATATGACTGATTAAAAACAAAGTAACAGCATTCTGTTTGAATTACACGATTGTTGTAAGTGATATATTTTACAGTCATGTTAAACGCGTAAATGTATCACTTGTTTCAGTTAAATAATTAACCATATTTTATGGAGCGTAACAATGTATATAAATTATGTGGGAATAGACACACTTATGTTAAAAAACATATATTTTTGGCTAGAACGGTAAAAATAGTGTAGTCAGTTTAATTAACAAAAGATTTCCATTTTTGTAGAGAACATGGCAGTATCAAATCAACGAATCGTCTATTTAAAAAAAGTTCATGTAAACGCGACAAGCATAGACAACGTGAACTTACACTCCAGACAGTTTCATCTTTACTGTATAACTGTTACTGTTTGAAAGGGAGAAACAGGTAAAATCTGTTACATCTTAGGAAAAACTTGTTTTCATTTACATTCTGGTATCTGTATTCGAACCCAACATCTGCAAGATTTATGCGTGACTGCCTAACCATCTTATCACAGAGTCTGGTATCTGGCCTTGAACCCAGGATTTTGAAGTTTCACGCCAGACAGCTTAACCATCATATCACTGACATGATGAGTAATTAATAATTTAATTAGATACAGTTTTTGTCTAAACTACCGTAATAACCGCCAGTCAGATTTATCCTGTTTAAGTCGGCGTCATTTTCTCAATTTAACTCAGAAGCAGCTTAACTTAACGCCTTCCATAACCCTCATAGTCACGTTTATAACGATATCGTTGTGGTTAAACACAGTGACAGGAAACAATAGGTATAAGGATCAAACCTCGTTAGGTGGTTAGTCTGTAATTGTCCGTTCCAGCCAAAGCTCCTAATGGTAGTTATGTCTATGCCGATAACGATTACAGATTAACTGCCAAAACAGGAAAACAGCAACAGGAGCGCAAGAGAGAGAGAGAGAGAGAGAGAGAGAGAGAGAGAGAGAGAGAGAGAGAGAGAGAGAGAGAGAGAGAGAGAGAGAGAGAGTTTCATATGATATTTAGATTTTCCGATAATACTCAGTGACCTTAAAATTATGATCAATGTACAGTGAAAGTTATTTCTGAAAGTAAAACGAGTAAACAAAAACAAAACTGGCTTAGAATTTGAACGGCTACCGGATTTACAGCAAAGAAAGCGGGGCGCGTGCGAATGATAATCTTAAACCAATAACAATTTTTCTGATCCGAATTCCGGTTCCAGAATTTCGTGCTAACCGCCGAACACAGCGCGATAGTCGTTGTTGTTACAGGGTGAGATTTCGGTTTAGGATGTCCCGAGTCAGTGTAGATTATGAGATGGGGCTGATTGTACGTTAGAAAGGCGCCCCGGGACGACTTACGGTTTCGATATCGGTCCAGCCTGTATCAAAATACAATAATAAGACTTTATTTGACGGACAGTTTTGATGGCTATTTGCCAGAATACACAACGGACAAAGTTGGAAAGTAAATCTATCTCAGAATCTGGTTACTTACAAAATAAACACTTATTTGCAGTAGCGGAGATAAATAGATTTCTTTATATATATATTTCTTTGTTTTTTTAAATACAAATTTGTCTCAAAATTTTGTTTACAGTTTTCGCTAAAATGGCGATTCTTTCTTTATATATTTTAGTTCATTTTGTTTTATTTCTTTTATTCCATCATCATCACTGTCGACGTCATCATCGTCACTATTATTTTTTTATTTTTTTATTTATTTATTTATTTATTTTATTATTATTATTATTATTATTATTATTATTATTATTATTATTATTATCTATCTTTCGTTTCGATTCTTTAAATTTAATTTTTTTTTTTTTTTTTTTTTTTTTTTTTTAGATTTGATTACAGTTTTTCTTTCTATCCACTAAACTTTTAATTTCATTTTCTTCGCACCAATAATGATCACAATAATAATATAATAATTAATAATAATAAAATAAAAATTATTCAATCACTCATTTAAACATATTTTATTAGGTCAGATCGCTTTTGTCCCATTCATAGAACTATGGTTGGAACGAGATATAAACAAAAATGAGCACACGATGGTTGATCTTGTGACCTTCCAATCTTCTTACGTTCAGAGCTATAGATAGTGACTGAGAAAAGACATCCAAGTCTGAACGAACAACTTCCAGAAGCAGGGAAACACGTACCATAACATTTGATAAGCCTAACGTACGGCACTAAAATATTGTTAAAGGAGAGACCGACAAGGGATCGATCATTTAAATTAACGATCCAAAAACGAATATTCTACACACCAGGATATAACCTGACTCTACTGGAATATAAATTGTGCATGTTTAAACTGAAATATAAATTATGTAGATTTAAACTGAAAGTGCAAAAAATTCTGTTAAGGTGGAAGGTTATGAAAGCACCATCTGGCGGATTGGGGAACAATTTATCAACATATTAATTATACGTGATGACATGTAAAATGTATAATAAAGGGCTTACACAATAAACCAGTCTCGTTATGGTGCGGAGGTCACGTCGTAATAATGATATACCACACAACACAGGAAATAACTGTCGACAGCTTAAACAGATGAAGCTAATTTTTAAAACCTCTGATAGCTTGATCGTTTAGTATCAGGAATGTTCACACACACACAAACACATGTACGTACACGCACAGACAGAAAAACACACAGACACACAGACACGCAGATATATATTTTAACAGCCTGTATATCTATATCTGTCTATCTGTGTGTCCATCTATCTCTCTGTCTGTCTGTCTCTCTGTGTATCTAACTCTCTGTCTGTCTGTATGTCTGCCTGCCTGCCTTTCTGTCTGTCTGCTCTATCTCTCTGTGTATCTATCTATTTATCTATATATCAGTCTGTCTGTCTGTGTGTCTGTCTTTCTTTCTTTCTGTCTAGTTATTTAGGAATCTGATTCTCTTTCTCTTTGTTTTGTCTGTTTAACTGTTAGACTCTTTCTCTTTATTATTATTATTATTATTATTATTATTATTATACCTATTTCTCTCTCTCTTATTTACCTACACATATAAATATATAATTATATCTGGTTCTGTTTATGAGTAACTGTTTCCTATGTGTGCTTCCTATAATAATTTCAGCTGCACCACACTTTGACTACTCTTTAAGGAAATAGGAAACGATTTTTTTTTTTAACATTATAAATTCTTTTCCCCCTA
>CM022672.1:29914558-29957058 GCA_012295275.1 Chrysomallon squamiferum | reverse complement strand
AGGGATCATGGACAGTATGTCACTTTGGTTTCATATATTCGTGATCTTTATCGCAATTAAATGAAATAAATTATAAAGAAAACAAAATCATATTTAAGACTTACCAAGAAAATTAGTCCATTTTTGTTTTTTTTCATTTCAATAACCTTTAACTAAGATATTTATTTTATTTTAATTTTAGTTTCCTAGTATGGTTGTATTCCATGATCCCTAAAATTTTCACTGCATGTATTTGAATATAATTAAAGAATGGCAGACTTCTTACGAGATGACATTACGTTCGAGAATCACTCGCTCTCAGTCGACCTAGATATATTTTTGCTAAAGCATGTATATGACGTCATCAATTTATGATTTCATGATGACGTAAAATCTGTTAGTATGGTGTGTTTTTTCTGTGTGTGTATATGAGCGTGTGTGATCACTTTGCAGGTTCAAAATAGAAACAGAACAAACACATCTGACAGACTAACCTGCCATATCGAACATGGAATAAAATAGTTTTTAACGGGTGGGATTAAGTAGTAAAGGGTCCCTTATACAGGGAATCGGAAATCTGTGTACTAAAAGTTTACACACATCTCTCACATTTACAAGGACTAGAAATACAATTTGGAGCACAAACTGTTGATGGTCATAAGTTATACAACTCACCACACCTACAGCGATAACTTAGAATGAACTTGTGAAATAATGGCTCTTATTGTAAAAGTCGTATTTAAATTCTACAAATGTAAAGTAAACTGAGGATAAATAAATTTTTAACTGTTTCACTTAATTTGTCAGTTAAATTAACACAGAGAAGCAGACGTATCCATGATTTTAGATGCATTACCAAGTTTGCATTACCAATTGCATTACCAAGTTTAGAAACAATTTGAAATTCAAAAACATTTTTCTGTTTTAGAATTTCAACTATTGCTAAGCATTTTCTGTATATCTTAAATGTTTGCTAATGCTATCTGTATGACCTCAGTACGAATCTGATCTAGAGCTGAGCTTGTCTAATATGTTTCTAATTAAGCATAAATAAAATAAAATAAATAAATAAACCAACAGCAAAGCAGCAACAGCAGCAACAACAATAACATCATCATCGTCATTAACAACAACAACAACAACAACAACAATAATAATAATAATAATAATAATAATAATAATAATAATAATAATAATAATAATAATAATAATAATAATAATAATAATGTTGTTGTTGTTGTTGTTGTTGGAGTTGCTGCTATTGTTATTGCTATGATTATTATTATTACATCTAATCACAATTAATATATGTTGTTGTTGCAGTTGTTGTTGCAGTTGTTGTTGCTATTATTATTATTATTACTATTATTATTATTATTATCATTATCATTATTACATCTAATCATAATTATATTATTGATTATATTATCGCTGCTATTCATCGTCTGTACGGTTCACATGTCGGTTTACACTGAAAGATTATTTTGATACACTTATTAACTTATCGATATACCCGTGCATGGTATGACTAGATTACAGATTTCAAATTAATGTCGATGTGTAAGTCTAGGTGAACAGAACGTTTTTGATTACTTCATGCTGTCATTACTAATATTAATTTGAATAATTTGTTCTTTGTGCTGCTTTTCTTTGAAGTTTGTGTTATTATCTTGTGTCAGTAAGACGAACAAAAAAAAAAAAAAAAAATAAAACAAATAACAATAAAAATTAAAAAAAATTAAGCAAAAATAAAAAGTAATAATTAAAAATTAAAAAATAATAATAATAATAAAAACAAAAATCTAAAAACAAAAATTAAAAAAGAAATAGAGTAAACAGGTTCCATATCCTTTATCTTTGTTCTATATTGATTTTTGATCACTTTCATCAAATTATAAACCTAAATTAATTTTTATCCTTAATAACTACTCTTTTGTTGCTGAATATGAAAACAGCGATTTTTGAAAACAAATTGATCTTTTTTCCTATAATCTTCATTTCTTTAAACGTTATAAAACTGAAAGGAAAATTAATATTTTAACTACAAAGTTGACTTCTCTGGAGCTCAGGTTAATGTCAAATTTACACTCCCGTCATCTAAAAGTAAGTCTCACATTCTTCTTTATATTTATTTATTTGTTTATTTGTTTGTTGTTTATTTATTTATTTATTTATTTATTTATTTATTTATTTATTTATTTATTATTTTTATTCAGTTACCTGCAAGCTGCTGTACACGTATTTATAAGAAGTTAAAAAACTGTCACATACGTTTGCTCTAAACATTTAAACTTGTTTACATATTTCTGTGTCTGTAATAATATTTGAAGAGTTTTATGTTTTGATATTTTCAGATGAATGAACACTTTATCCTTCTGCTGATCTTAATTACAGTTTTCTTATTTACAGGTACGAATAAAATACATTTGTTTTTATTGCATGTATTTTCTCTGCACCAAAACTTTTTTTTATATATGTTGTTTTGGACATGGTCGTTTTTGCCAGCTTATTTGGGTTGTTATTTCATTTTGTTTAAAATTAAATTATATATATATATATATATATATATAAAAATCCATGTTACGTTTAAAAAGAAATATTGATGAAGAGGATTCTAATAGTTTGTTTGTCTACTCCAGATTCATACACATTCTAAAATTAAGATTATCTTAGATATTTTGGGATCGGGTACTTGTCATATTCCTGAAAATAATGATGGTTACATAGGATTTCAAATCTAGCCACTAAAAGAATCAGAAAAGAAAGAAAATATATTTAAAAAAAAAAATTAAAATTAATAAATAAATAAATATTAATTTAAAAAAAAATTAAAAGAATAAATTAAAAAAAAAAAAAAAATGAGGAAGATGAAGAGGAAAATCTTTTACAACGTATCAATAAATATGTCTTATTACGAAATTTAAAAATTTACCAAACTTTTTATTTATTTATTTACACGTTTATTTATCTATTTTGGTTTAATTTCTTTAAATTCTCAAGTGCATGGCGGATACTTTAAGAAAATTCTAAAAAAAAAAAAAAAAAAAAAAAAAAAAAAACACTAATAAAAACAATGAATTGTAAGAAATCTTCAAACCAAAAGAAAGTTTTATTTATTTATTTACTTACTAATTTAGGGCATTTTTGTTTTTAGTGTATTATTATTATTATTTTAATCGTCAGTTATTACAGGAAGTCCGTCAACGCCCATAGGACTGTTTCTGCACAGAGAGAAACAGAAGTGGAAAGATGCTGAAGAACAGTGCAGCAGAGACGATCAGCGACTGGTTACCATAGAGGACAATGATAAACGCCGAATTGTTTTAACAGCTATTTCTCGATGGATATACGGAGGTTATATGTGAGTTATAATTTATTTTGTGATTAAACCTTAGTAACTATTTAGAAAATGGACACATAACAATACAGTGGGGTATGTCATCAACCCTAAATATATACATACAATTATAAACTTTGATAATGTGAACGTGAATCAGTCAGCCAGTCTCTCTCTCTCTCTCTCTCTCTCTCTCTCTCTCTCTCTCTCTCTCTCTCTCTCTCTCTCTCTCTCTCTCTCTCTCTCTCTCTCTCTCTCTCTCTCTCTCTCTCTGCTACACACATACTCTTTCGTATAGTAAATATTTAACTGGTTAAGTAGAGAAAATAAAAGAGCCTAAAATTAAACAAAATAAATCAATAAATAGATAAATAATATAAGTAAATAATTAAACAAGCAAACAAAATCAATAAATAAACAAACAAACAACAAACAACAACAACAACAGTATAAAGGTACATCTCGCAAGAAGTCACAGTTTGAAATGTTTATCTGTATGCAAATATGGACATACATACACACATACATACTGGTCTCTATATGCAAACATTTACAGATATACACTCTTTATATAGCCTTTTAAACTTTATTATTATTATTATTATTATTCTGTTAAAAGAAAAAGAGAAGATTCTATTTGGATTAGACTGCTCTCAGACAGATATCAACTTAGCTGGAGTGACTCTACAGAGCTGGTAGAATGCAGGATTTATTGGGAACATAAAGAAGCAGACATTCATAGACAAATCTGTGTCCAAACAAACAGGGTAAAATTTCAGTGGAGAAACCAGCAACGCTGTAAAAAGTACAGTTTCATCTGCGAAGGTCGCCTAAGTAAGAATATGAAAATATTTCGCAATTAAATGTTGTTGTTTTTTTTAAATCTTTTTTTTTCATTACAGACAGGTGAAAGAGCTAGCGTTAAGGCTGTAACACACCTGGTGAGAATGTCTGAACTATTTTACCCTCGCACAGAACCATGCAGATCAAACGTCATTTAGACAATAATGTTTTGAAATAGAAAATGATAATATTTTTACATTATTGATGGCAAAACTGCATACTATGTATATATATATATATATTTTACATTCAATCGTTGAGTGATTTCTATCGATCAGAATGTTATTTTGCAAGACGTTCGTTCAGAAAAAAAAATAAAAAAAATAAATAAAAAGGAAATAAAAAAAACATTATTATTACAGAAACATGAAATAAAATTAAGCCCTACAATCCTGCAAACTGACTTGGGACAACAAACCGTTATGACGTCCGTACCCCGTCTACTGAAAGTTCGATAATTATAAATATAATTTTGACTACCACAGTTTTATAAATATTAATGTAGCCCACCATCGACGAAATCTATTAATATTCATTTTTACTATGCCTAATTTTAAAGGGAATAACATAAGTTGCTATTCGTGAAATCGCAGTGATAAACACGTGGTAAACATTATTCTACGTTATTTTTATTTAAAAGAAAGTTTTTTTTTTTTTTTGGTTGAGTGTGAGTGTGGTTAAAAATGAATGCCTAAAATAAAAAAATAAAAAAAAATAAAAAAAAAAAAAAAAAAAAATAAATAAACAATAAAAATTAATAATAATCATAAAAAAATAATCATAAAAAATAAAATAAAACAAAATAAAATAAAATAAAATAAATAAATAAATAAATAAATAAATAAATAAATAATAATAATAATAATACTAATACTAATAAATAAATAAATAAATATTAAAGAACAATTTTTTTCTGGTGAGATAGCCAATATCAAGTTATTCACGAAATCATTTTAGCGGGAAGTTTAATTAATGAAATTTTGTTTACATGATTTAACTATTTTCAGATTCTTGTTGGTTTGATACTTACACACACAAAAGTTTAACCGGAGATTTAGTTAATATAGGATTAACCGAGTTTCCCGAATGTAAGAATGCCTGCTTGACGGCAGACAAGACAAACAAAGAGTGCGTGGCCTTCGCCTTCACGAAGAAAGCCGAGTGTCTCCTTTTAATGGAAAACAACGTTTACGTAGACAACAACATTCCTAGCATGGAATTCAACAAGAAAGCGACAACATCAGTAAAGCGTTGTTATCTATGTAAGTTCGATTTTTGTTATAGATGCGTGACTTTTAGCATTAAATTATCAATTCGTTTGTAATACACTTTATCACATGGTTCGGCAGAGATTTCTTTCATTCAGTTTGTTTATCAAAAATTCTGTTAATTACACATTAACGGTACTAGAAAAAAAAAAAAAAATAATAAAAAAAAAAAAAAAATAATAAAAAATTACCGAAAAACACAACAAAAAAACAAAACCTGTTTGTTTAGGTGAATACTACCGATCTGCCTCACACACACACACACACACACACACACACACACACACACACACACACACACACACATCTATATCTATATATATGCTCTAAAAACCCACACGACTCTAATACATTTTTGTTAATGAAATAATTAAACAAACAAAGTTATTTATAACAGCAACAACTGCAGCAGCAGTAAAGGCAACAACAGCAACAACAATATTAATACTATAATAATGATTATGACGGTGATAATAATAATAATAATAATAATAATAATAATAATAATAATAACCGTACGTCAAACGTTATTTAAATTAGATGTCTACGTTTTCCAGATAACGTCACAAATGAGGTCACCAGTTACGTTGATTCATCCACAGTTCCTCACATAAACTGTACAGCTCCGACTGGACCGATATTACCTGCACCAACACCATCTACCACTGTACAGGCGTCATCGACGTTGCTGGAATGTTCTCCACTTATATGTAGTTGTGAATCGTCGTACCTGTCATGTCCTGTTACTAAATATGTCACCACAGAGTTCTCTACCTTTATCCTAAGCTCAACGGAGTTACCTACTTCTGTTGAAATGTCAACGGAATTATCGACCTTTCTAGTCTTCTCGACTGAGTTAACTAACGTTCGTTACAAATCGCCCATATTCACTTCTTCACCGACCGTGACGTTGTCGTTTGCAGAAACGTCGTCACAAGTACTACACTGTCCAGGTGAGTTCCTGCTACATCATTGTTTGATAGGTCGATAGTTGGAAAATTTTAACATTCCTAACATGGCATTTAACAAGACTACGATTACCTCAGTGAAACGTTGTGTTCCCGTATCTCTGATGACATAACAGTTAGCACCTGATGTCTGCGTACAAGCTAAGTGCCATTGTAAACACTAAGTCCTCTTTGATACACATCTCACATTAATTATTAAATGTTTAGTCCAGTCACAAGGATGATAGATGTGTTGTGTTTGTTTTTCTTCTTTTAACAGTAGGCACTATAGCTTCTGAATTTACGTTCATCGCAAGGACTTCTAAACACTGGGTATTTGGATACAAGCAAGGAACATTATTTACTAATTTATTTATTTTTGTAGTTATCTTATTTTATTATTATTATTATTATTATTATTATTATTATATGTGTATCTTTCTATCTATGTTTATCGAATATTTATTTGTATCTACATATTTATTATTATATCTGTCTATGTATCTATCTATGTATTTTTATAATTAAATTAACTTATTTATTTTTATTATATATGCATTGAAATATAATCCTTTTATCCTACTATCATTTATTGATATTTAGAGATAAACTCATTAATAACGTCGATAATTCTCTGAGCAGATTTAAAGCTCTTTATGAACCAACGACTTCATCTTATACTGTACAACCGTCGTCTACGTTACGTGAATATTCTCCTGTTTATGATTCAGATTCCTCTTCAGAGTTATCTACCCTATTTAAAATGTCGACCGAGTTATCCACCTTTGATTACGATGTGAGTACTTCTTTGACATCAAGCGTTCTCTGGTCAGACGATAAGTCAACATCAGCATCGACGTTGTTATCAGCACCGCGCAGTCAAGGTGAATGAAGTAATCAATATGATTAAAAAATAAAATAAAATAAAATATTATTTATAAATAAATAATTGTTTAAAAAAAAAATCATAAATAAATAAATAAATAAATAAATAAACAGTAATAGCAATATTTTGGTAAATAACATATATTATTTATAATTATACGTGTAGTTTTCGTAATATTCCCAGTTTATCGCTCTCGATTATATAGATTCCTAACTTCGTTTCGTCGTTAACCTTTTTCTTGATTTATTATTATTATTATTATTATTAATGTTGTTGTTATTATTATTATTATTATTATTATTACTAAAATACATCGATGCTAAATTTTGTTTTGTTCAACAATTTTAGCGGTTTTAAATTTACCAGTCGGATTCAGATAATGTATGTATGACCATGACCTTTGACATATGAATTCTTCCATTTGATTACTAAATATCTATTTTCAGAATGTCTGTGTAGATGTAAATATCAGACAACCAAAGACAACATGACATCGATGCTCTCCAGTATGATCATGAACAAAACTACTCTTTCGTCACATCTCCGGAAGCTGACGTCAGCAACGGACTCTCGACCAAGCTCTGTTCTCATTGGCTCAGTCGGATGTGCTATTCTTGGCATGTGTTTCCTAATACTTGTTCTGTTAGACTGTGATAATCTGTTACGCGTGTTTCAAGAATTATTTCAAAAGCAGAAATTACAGAGAAACCAGGTTCCGTGAAGAAAACAACAACAACAACAACAACAACAAAAATTAAAATAAATAATATAAAATAAATAAATAAAATTGAGTTGTACAGTGGATATTATTTTTAGAGAAGGCATGAAAAGAAGGATATAAGTCGCTACTCCCCACGATTCTGAAATAACATCTCTAAAATAAATACCAGTGTTTAGCTTTCTCTGTCGTCGTACACAGCAGTCGTTAACACTGGTGAAACTACTGAGTCTTCGCTCTCTCTCTCTCTCTCTCTCTCTCTCTCTCTCTCTCTCTCTCTCTCTCAGAGAGAGAGAGAGAGAGAGAGAGAGAGAGAGAGAGAGAGAGAGAGAGAGAGAGAGAGAGAGACTAATTTAGACAAGAATCGTCACTTTTCATTCTGTAATTAGCTAGTTCAAAATAAGCCACATACGACACAGTATCACTGGTCTCTCGCTACATACATCAAGTATCAGGGTGTCACCAGAGATTTATCCAGTTACAAGATAACGAACACTTTATATCTATATTACAGATAGAAATTTTTCTAATGTGGTACTAGAACAAAACTATTTCCTAGATGCATTAGTCCCATTAGACTGATACATCTGCCAAACCAGTGTTTCCAGAAAACGTAACTTTATCTTGCTTACTCTAACCTGGGTTGTGAGGTGTCAGATTCTGTATCATATTTTATTTACAGCTCCATCATAGATTTGCCCAGTTGCAGCACCATATGTGTATGCAACAAACCGAATGCAAGAAAGCGCTTCATTTGCTAGCAGAAAAATTAAAGATTTATTTAGTTTTATTTTAATGAGCCATGTTTGGGTGTTAGAATTTGAAATTAGTCGTTGTGGGTGGGGTTTTTCTGGGTTTTTTTTTTTTTTTATAAAAGGTAAAATGTGATTACTTTAAAAGAAATTCACTGGTTACTTAATATGAAAATACTCACTTTCATTTTTGTTAAAAACAAGTACATAAAATAAATAATGCTTAAGAAAAAATAATAATAAATAAAAAAATAAATAAAATACACCAATAAACAAAAAATCATTAAAGCAATATATTTTTTTAATTTATTAACACATTTTATAACAACAGAATAATTATATACTCCTCTAAAACCCGAATTAGACAGAGTGGAAATAAGTTAAGAAAAGATATCTTCAGCCAGACCTTTGCACAAAAAAAAAAATATGCCACATTTGTTGGTAAAGCAAATATAATGTGGCCCACATTAATGACAGATGTATTTGACAAAAGAAATGAATATATTATTTGAAGTGTTTGATTTGTGATAACATGACACATTACAAGTACAACCTGAATGTGTAGTAGAAAGTCATAATCTAAAAGTGCAATAAAGGTACAACGTGTACGAGTGTGTCTATCTATATATATTTAAAAAATAAAAATAAATTAAAAATACTAAATAAAACTCATGTCCACCTGTGTGCATCCTCTCATGCCTGAACATTTGAGCTGAACTTGACACAACAGATATGGTGGCAAGCATCAGGGAAGAGACAGCAATGTCATTAATTAGCAATAAGCAATCACTGTAAAATTTACAATTTCAAATTATAAACATTCACATATTGTTTCTGAAAGACTCCCCCATAATCTGCTTCTGCATATATTTTAATTGTTCAAAGCTTTTAATTGTTAGTTTTGATCTTAAAAGAGTATCTTGAAAACTGTTTGAATTAAAAAAAATAAAAAAAAAAATATTTTTATTTACAAACTATTTTATTTTGATGCACAGTGATAAAGAAATAAATATGTGTGAATCTAGTACTGTTGAGAAATAAAAAAGAGTTAATTTCATTCAATTTTTGTATTATTTAGAATTGCAGAATAAAAGTAATAACTAGTTACTGTGATAATTTTTTTTATTCTCCTCTGGTCTACTGGCCAATGCAGCTCATCAGAGCCTCACTGAACAAGAGAATCTTTACCTTCGCAGGATAAATGTTTTATTTTAAGATGGGAGCAGTTATTCTGTGTACATGTGTATGTATATGAGAGAGAGAGAGAGAGAGAGAGAGAGAGAGAGAGAGAGAGAGAGAGAGAGAGAGAGAAACAACTTCAGATTCTATATAAATGAAAAGACTATAAACCATGAATATTTAAATGTTAATACAACAAAAAGTTGATTTCAAATAGCTATACATTTTTATTCTTTTTTAAAAATTATTATTGACATACATAAAATAAAAGTATTGATTAAACAGGTATAGAGCAAGGATAGAAAATTCAATGCCTTAATTACTTCCAAAAGGTCGACATCCATAAAACATAATACTACTCCATGTATGTTGATGCTATTAAAAAGTTTAATATGTGTGTGTGTCATACAGAGAGTAATCTATACATTAACAGTTGTTTCTTATATATTTGTAAGTCAACACTGTAAACAAAAACAAAAATTATTTGAATATCATCAGCATATCTCACTCAATTTGAAGCCTAAACAGACTGAAATTCATTGACAGCAAAGATATGTAATTACAAAACACACACACAAACAGTACCACAACCAATAATTTTTATCAAAAATATATATTTTTTTTAAAGTTCAAAATAGCAATTAGGTTTTTCTTATTGTGAGATCTTCAATATAAAATTAAATATATTAACTAAAAGTTCCAAAATTAAAAGAATATAACATTTATGAAACTTCCTTTGCTAAAACTGATTATAGTTAACTGGAAGTCTTGGGTGTCCAGTGAATTTTCTTTATCACTAAATGAAAGTCAAAATCAGTTTTAGTATATGCAAAAACAAACAATATTTTTAACTATCAGAATATATATTACAATGTGTTAATAAATTATTTTTGCTTCCCTAATTAATATTATTTATTACAGGTCAAAAGAAAATTCAATCTAGTTGAAGCAGCCCAGCATTAGTACAACATAAGCTCCCACAGATTTGGTTAGGTCCTGTAATGCCACTTGGATATCAGGTTCAGAATGATGAAGTAGTTGTGTTGTTATTTACAAAGAAAATTTGCTTTATTTTTCACAAGTACCAAAATTAATCTCACTTGTTAAGGTGAAAAACGTGTTGCAGACCAGCTGTGCACTGTCAGAGCATTGACAGCATCTTATAAAACTACTGAGTAAGAAATAACTTCAAGCAGAAACTTGTAAATATAAATATAGAAAACAAATTTTTCACATCAGTGAAACAACAAGTTCCAGTAATCATATTTTGCCAGTGATGGCGAGTTAAATTATATCCTGAACAACAAAGGGCAGTGAATGATGTGTCACTGTGAGTCAGTTTCTCTGATCAAAGTTGATAAACAGGAATTTGGTGCTTGTGTCTGGTTGTTGAGTTCAATACCATTCCCTAAACAAACTTAAGGTAAAAAAAATATTTTTTTTTTAGAGAAATTTAAGAATGAAGACTTTTGTCACCAGCACAAACAGAAAACAGTTCTGATAATCATTTGAACAGCATTTTGAAGAATTAATGTGTGAAGGATTAATCAGTTGATCACATAGAGGCTCTGCAGAGTGTGTGCCTTTGTTAGTGTTCAGTATAGTGCCAGAGCAGTACCTTGCATATAGAATTACCTGTTTATGGTGTGTGTGTGTGTGTGTGTGTGTGTGTGTGTGTGTGTGTGTGTGTGGACATGAATGTTTGATGCCAACACAATTTTCTTTTTCCCTTTTCCTTTTTCTGAATGAAAATAAATATATACATGATTATCCGTATGTATGCAAATACAGTGTTATTGAGGAAAACAACAAGGCAGTTGCCAAGATGCTGGAAACTAACTGAAAAAAAAAGAACTGAACTACTGTGGGTGAAAACTGAGAGAAAACTACTCCATATAGATAAAGTTTTCTACCAAAGGCACATCTGATAAAGCAGTTCTGATGGAAAAAAATAATAATAAAAATGTGTGTGACTGTGTGTGTTTATATATTTTATGCTTCATATTATTAAATGTCTAAAAGTTTCCTATAGTGTGGCATTTGTTAAGTAGAGACAAATGAAAATAGAATGGTTTAATTTAAATCATTTAAAATACTAAGATGGTTTTGTTTTTATCAAAACATTTATTGTTTAAGAAAATGTTGAAATATGTAAGATAATTAGATGTATTTGTCTTGGCCAACAAACAAAGGACACATTAAATGACAATAAAGTCACTATCATCAAAGCTTTCATTAAATATTCTCAGTAAAATTCTTAAAGCTTTCGACATAATTATAATAGACTGAGATTTGGAATGTCTTTGATCTTATATTACTGATTTCCTGCAGTGTCCTCTGCAAAGGAACATGAGTAATACAGGGAAATGTCATAGACTTCATATTTATGAACAACAAACATGTTAATTTAGATGGCAAATATCTGGAAATTCAATGGATGAACAACAAACAGATGGATAACAAGTGGATATAACAGACAGAAAAACAAATGTGGAAATTATTTCAGGTTAATTTTTCACCAAAGGGTGAATGAAACTGAATTCATTTAAATGAAAATTTATATGTTTGCATTAGAAACCATTTTACAACACGTTAATCTGTATGGCAGAACAAAAAGGAGTATGTTCAAGGAACACATTGTGCAGAGGACATTAATGAAACAGATTACAATTCGAGGCAGTTTGAAAAAAATCAAACCAAAGATAACTCTGGAAAACTGTTGTCAACGGCCCATATCTCTGGATGGATAAGGAGCATTAGAAGACAAGTATGTGTATTTAAAACATTAAACTGGGTAAGATTTCATTTCTTTCAGTGGCAGTTCAGCTTGAAATCTGATATTAGCTTTTCATTCTGCCTTCTCCTTTCTTGTTTCAGGGTAGTAGAATACTATGGCTTAGTAATAGTTGTAAAGATGATTTCTCTCTTATGTGAAATAATCCTTAAGGAGTATCAATGGGAAGAAAAACAACCTGTTGTGGATAAAACACTGACGACATCATTTCTAACCATTTGCAGTTGCAGCGTAGAAATTGAATAGAATTCTACACAATTCTAAAACAAAAAATTAGAAAAATTTAAAATTAATAATAAAAATTAAAACCCCCATTTAGCTGAGGCAGAATGAATAGGTAAGAATGACACTGAAATAGTTTAAAAAGCAGTTACAAACAAATGTGGACTGTATGTTGTTTACTACACAAGAAAAGAATAGCTCTCACTTAACATAATGAAATTATGAGTAGTGTTTGACAATTATCATATCTGGCATATTTAAAATTATATAAAACACTGAACAAGCTATAATCCAGAGATTAATTCAATAAACCTTAAATGGATGAAAATATGTTCAAAATATATCTGACACTATAACATCCAAGAAAATTAAAAATGATAGGAAGTTCTTAGAGAACTGTGGGAAAAAGGTTTGATATTAAACTGTGACAAGTTCAAATTCACCATGTCACACTTTAATTCATCAGTCATTTCTTGTCTTGTAGCTGGTCCAGAGAAAACTAAAACAAAAAAGCCTGAAATTACATCACAGGTATACAGTTTTCAAGAAGTTTTGAATAACAGTGAAAACTATTTTATATCTGTTGTGTAATAAAACCACTAACAACAAGGTTCAACAAGAAAAAAGTAAAATGTAACTGGACTTTACATAACTCAAACAAAGATTGTCTGATGCCCATATACTTGGATATTTTCATAAGAATGATAAAAAATATGTTGTTACTGATCCAAGTTCAAATGGTCCCAGGGTCATACTAGTAAAAGAAAACAAATGGTGAACAGAAAGTGATAAGATATGTTGGCAGAATACAGATTTCATGTAGAAAATGCTACTTCAGATGCTACATTATATTGGGAAACTGAATTTTCTTCAAATGTCACTGAGTTATGTAAGGGAATGTTTAAATTCTACTCAGTGAGACAAAATCAAAGGCAAACGGGAACGGGTGTCATTAAGTTTGAAGTATGACAATGATGGCGACAAAATTGCTGTTTGATAAATCAAACAAAAGGAAAAACATGGAAGAGTGAGTTATAGAAATCTACACCACACAGTATTGGTCTTGTGAATTCACATGAATCTGAGGAATTCATATCAAGGATGTTCAATATCATGACAACCGACAAAAAGGAGAATAATGATTTTTGCTGAAATAGAAACCAAACACTCAGTTAATGACAACATTTATAACAGAACTATATCAAGTTTTTAGAGTATCTTCTAACAGTATTCTTACTCTGCCTCCTGTAATACAGTGCAGTGTAGAACAAATAGATTTCATGTTAAAAGATTTCATAAGAAAAAGGTCAGAACAGCTTACAGGAAATTCTTCAAGAACATTTCAAGTTTTAAATTAAAATGCATGACACATTACAAATTCCTCTTTTGTTTTGGCAAATAACATTGCTTTGAAATGTTGTTTTGATGTTTATAACATGCATCATACACTGCAAATGCAACACATGATATTTATTTCAATATGAAAAATGTGTACCCTTTAGTATCCACTGGAGGGCATTCCTCTAATTTCTTAAAAAAAAGCCTCAAAAGAACTACAAAAACAACAAAATAATTATAACTATTTATGTCTTATTCAGTGTAAATTATTCAATAAAAAAAAAAAAAGAAGTCAAAATTGTCACCATATAATACTGTGTGGATATGGTTTAAACTACTGACCATTCAAACAAACTTTTATATATACTGTTCCACAGCCTGGAGAGAACATAGCATAATGGTTGATCATTCTTTTACAGTTCATTGGCTCAGGCAATGACAAAGAATGAACAGGACGATGATGATGATGTGTTGATTGATATTTCATATCTGGTAGTAAGAAAGTATGAAAGATTAATTATACATTTAGAAAGACTTTGTATTATTGTGCACTTGATTAATACATAGAGAACAGAGTTATTAATGTGACTGTTTAGATGCACACACACACACATATATAAAGAAGATACACAGCAACTCAGAACCCTACAGAACACACACACACACACACACAAACCAATATACACAGATCTAGACAAAATATCACACACACACACACACACACACACACACACACACATATATACAAACATATATTAATTAACTATATAAAATAGTATAATGGCAAAATTTTATATATTATATTTTAGTCTAGTTTTAGTCCAATTCTATATGGTGTGCACAGCAAAGATATCACCTACTTTTACAACAGTTAAAATACCATACTGTGAACAAAACAAAAAAGCAATTTTTCTCTCAATGTTTTACATGGATTGTCATTATATATCACATAGTGAGATGGAACGTTTAATATTTTTGATACAGGATATCTAAAAAGTCATCATGTATTTTGAGAAACAAACAACATTTAGAAAACCAACTAAAAGATGCAGAGTACATGTGTCCCACAACAAATAGCATGTGTATGCCATTACCCGAACTGTTTTTCTGGTTGTTGGATTTGATTATGGAGGACGTTAACCACTGACAGCATGTTGACCTGATTTACCTCCCTTAGATGGTTTTGCTTTGGGTTTCATTACATCTGAGTAAATCCACAGGACAACTGCAGATCTAGCTGATCTTTTTAATCACATTATGAAATCAGTTCAATAAGTCACTCCGTAGATGCTTGAAAATATATTTCATAAAATACTGTTTGCTTCAAGATATATACAGACACTGATGGCAGCCATGTAGAATCCAATAATTACATTTTTGGCCATTTGAATTCCTCCATTTATTTAATAACATATGATTCTGTTTCAGTGTATTATTTCTTATGCTTTAGTTATTTTTTCAAAAATTTCTACTAATTCTTAAAACAGATGATGACTTCTGGGATATCCTGTATATCAGTATAAAATAATTACTGATGTAAACACGTATTAATAAAGTCATGACACTGTTTAATGTATGCCTCTCGATGTGTAATTAAGTGGGCAACATGATCAGTATCATCCCAACACATGCGATAAACTTTAACACCACGCATCAGTCTTTGTGCGATAAACTCCTCAATATCACAGCTAAGAATAACATTATCTTTATGAGAAAACAGAAACAACTGTGGACATCTTGATTCATCTTGAGCAAGTTCATCAAACAACACAAACGACTTGGCCATGTTTTTAAAACAGTGGAAAAGTTTAGTAATTATTTTCATAGCAACAAGTATAAACAGAAGACAAAGGCCAAGCAAATATTTAAGTAAGAAGTTCACTCTTAGGGATGTCATGTATGCTTTGACAGCTTTTAGGATACGTCGTTTGCCGGGACAGCTGTCGAAAATGCATCCTCGAATTTGGAGTTTACTGTATTTCTCAGACGAATGAATCCATGTTGTTATGTTGTTGTAGATGACACCGCCACCATTGCTCATGATGTGAAAAAAGAGAGGATTTTCTTCCAGGCTGTACTCAAATAAAACATCCAACAGTTGTTTAGAAAAGTTTTTCAGTTTCTCAGCACCGCCAAAAAATAGATATTTGGTTGGAGCTATGTACTGGATTGTGATCAAACTGAAAAAAAAAAGAAGTTAAAATTAAAAAATATATATATATATATATATAAGTAAAGAAATAAATTAAAGAAGAAAAATAATAACAAGTAAAACAAAGAAGCATAAAGGTAAACAACGTAGTCAACTTATAGCCAAAAAAAAAAAAAGAAGGAAAATAAAAGCAAATGTTCTGCCTATGACACCACTGGTCAAGGAAAAAAGACAAATATTTAAACATATACATAATGTATGCATAAGTATCTCTTTGAAAAATATATTTTCATTTTTTAAATTTTGTTTTTTTAAACAATAAAAATTAAAAACTATATTACAAAGGAAGAGAAATAGAGAATCAAACACTGTAAAATATCAGAATTTAACTGATATTTATCTTTACATGAAAATCAAAAAGTATAGAAAACAATTATGATTAAAAAAATAAAAAATGTCAAACTGAGAGTAATTTTTTACTAAGTCATGTAGTTTCAACAGATAACACTTTACATTTACATCATATGCCTACATATCATATTTGAATATAAACAGAAATGTTCTGGTTTTGTTCATCAAGTAATTTTTCAGGTTTCAAACCCTATCAGAATCTGAGAATGTAAGAAGAAGTATACAGGATTGAATGTACCCATCAGTTGAGATATTTAGATTATAGATGTACTTACTGCAAAAATCTTTATATTCACACTCAGTATATATATAGAGAGAAATATATTATATATATATATACAACATAAAATGTAAAGTTAATATATACTATCAGCTACAATATGCTGTTGTAACAAACAAAAAACAAAAAAAACATCTATTTAAAACATAATATATTCATAAACTCCACAACATTTATCCTGTTTTACTAATTAAACATACCAATGTACTTGTTAACACATACACCAACAGCATATAATTTGATATTGTTCAATATGTACAAAATTTCCAAAAGTTGACCTTCAGAATATTTATTAATTCCTGAAAGCTAAAAATAATTAGTTTTTATAATTATTATATTAATCCAAATCAATCATTAAGAGCAGGTAAGTTCTGCCTTAGGTTGCTGGGTCTATCCATACTGACATACAAGATTATCAGAAGTTATTATGCATCAGTGGCAGATTATAGCTTATTTCTCAGCTGCAACAAAAAATAATTTCTGTGATTCATAAATTTAATGAAAGGTCTGACTTTTTAAAACTGGGGCCGGATGGATCTTATAGGAAGACTACGAGGGCCTGAATATGAAATGAGAACAAAAAAGATTTCAAAACATGTATTTTATGTAAAAAGTAAATTCATTTTTAACGGATATCGGAACTATTGATTTGATGGGTGCCTTACAGACCCCTTAACTTTTAAACTTGAGTGCGACTTGAATAAAAAAATAAGCTGTGTCAACTGACTTTATTTCATTGAATTTTATTTTGGTGTCTTGTGGGCTGGATGGCAATATAATGTTAACTGTGAACAGTTTGGCTGGCCAGGCAATAACTGTTCTCAGGGTGGATTCGGTCCCCAGACCGGAGTTTACCCGCTCCTGGTCTAAATCATGGTCAGATAACAAGGTTAAGGCTCATTTTACAACTGAATAAAAGGATTCAGTGTATTACTTCAGCATTTCTGCAAAACCAGATCATTTATGCCTCTCTCTCTTTCTCTTTTTTCAATGTATTCTGCAAAATTATAAACAATGTCACTATAGTGTAGTCATGTACAGAAGCCATAACATACCTCAGTTATAACAATATAAAACATATAATAACAATTAATATAAATTTGGTTTTAAAACTTTTATAATGCTTTTTTCTTAATTATATTTCTATTTTAACTAATAATAATAAGAATGAGTATGGTGATGATGATGATTAAATAATAATGTCATTTCTTTAAATCTTTAAAACACTAAAAGGATGAAGGGATAAAAGAGCGAGATAAATAAATAAATAATAAATAAATAAATAAATTTACCTCCGTTGCTCGTAAACAGCGCTGTACTTGGAGAGATGTTTCTCTGTACATCCTGCCCATCCTAGTAAAATTACTACAGGGACCCGTTTCTGTAAGGCCTTTTCCACAAGCGTCAGTTTATGTTCGTCGAATGGTGTATTCACATCGCCATCAGGAAATGTAATTTTGTACTTTATAGTTTCTGTGTTATCCATAATAATTAAAGACGTCCAGATTTCTGTTAAATTAAAAACTGGAAGGTGAAGGTTACACCCTTGACATTTTCTTTTCTTTTCACCAAACCCACACAAATTTCATGACTAATCCTTATAAAATTGTAAGCAATGAAACTTCAACATACTGGTTGATTTCCATATTATTCTCAATATTTTTAATAAAAATGGTTGGATTAGCTTAATTCTTGGTTTATAATGATATATATTACAAAATTCACGTTACCAGGTCATACAAATGAAAGTTTTTAAACGACGTTCAAAGTCCATCAACTTCTCACTAAACACCACACGAGTGACCAGCAATAGAGCAGACGATATTATGACGTATCAAAATGTATAGAAAATAGTTATAAAGGACAATAATTAATTTATTGTATCTTTTTTGTCATTTAAATTTTGTAAATAGTAAATGGTGCAATCCATAAAAGACACTATTAGAAAGTAATTTATTTAATATTAAATACTAGTATGGTGATTATGAAATCTATTATTCTGTAAACAAATGTGAGACCGGATGAATAGTCTGGATTCCAACTTCCGAAAGAAAAATGAAATACTAACTCAGTTTCTATTGGCTGTTATTATTAGACGAACTAATCAAGTTCAAGTTCACAAAACAAGCAAAATGGTAGTATGGCAACACTGTAAACAGATATTGCGTCTAATTGGAATTAATGTGTTTTAATAGCGTGTAAAACATTTATTTAACTTTTACTGTTACTTTTTGCTTTTTTCATGTTATGTTTTTTGCTATTATTTATTATTTATAATGCTTAAACATTTCCTTATAGGTGTCAATGTAATTGTTTATGCTTTTTTCTTCATGTTAATGTTATATATTCATGTTTTAATTTTATTTATTTCTAAGTACTGTTAATGTTTTTTATTGTTTAATTTTCATTAATTCATTAATTAATATTATTATTACTATTGTTGTTGTTGCTCATATTATTATTTAAGAAAGTATATTACAAATTATATTTATGATTATAACAACTTAACAAAATTCTTTGTGAAGTTTCAATGCAAGAAGCATAATACTTGCAGTTAAATTTATCCTCAAATTACAGATTTGTTCCTGCACCAAATAAAGCTTCATAAAGTTTAATAATATCAAAATAAAAACTAATTTATGAATGATATTTTAACAGGTTTTAGATCTAAATATGATCTAAAAATGATGTAAATATTGTTTGTTTCCATTAAATATTTTCTGAATAATATTTGAACAGGTGTTTACAATATTAATTTTAAAATCACAAATATTTTAAGTCTTTACAGTTACATTTTATCTTCTGTTATATTAATATATATATATATATTATATACATTTTATGAAGCTTTAGATGTAAATATTATTTACTGTTATATTAAAAAAAATTGTGAATAATATTTTAAGAGACTTCAGATGTAAATATGTTCTGCTATATTAAAAGATTATAAATAATATTTTAACAGGCTTTATATGGAAATGCTATTTTCTGTTATATAAAAAATGCTGTGACTAATATTTTAAGAGGCTTTATATGCAAATGTTATTTTCTGTTATATAACAAAATATTAATAACACATTAACAGGCTTTAGCCTGAATAGTAATCCTACTAATAAAAACAAATCAGTTTAGAAACAAACCCACCAAGCTTTAATATTAACATTTTTATTTTCTGTCATAAATCAAACCATGAAGCTTATATATTATATCTAACACGATATGGGAAATGAACGGAGTAGTTGCAGTTCTGTAAATTACCGACATCTTTTAACAAAATGGGATCTTTTAAATGCACCTTAATGTTCTCAAGGTAACCTCCCATTAATCATAGAGACTAAAACAACAAAGTAAGTAAATAAATAAATAAATAAAGTAAAATGAAATAAAATACAACAAAATGCTATGTAACCATTGTTTTAATAGTATTGAGATTTTATGGAAATACCAATCAGTTTCGTCATCTGATTGCAGTCAATATATTTAATATTATGTAAACAGCAGATTCATATAACTAAAAATAATATATAAAAGCACATATATAGTCAGGATCACACATATCAATATATAAAAGCACATATTTATTCTGGATAACATAATTATATGTATGTATATATCATGGATATACCATAAAATAATGCAAAGCCAATTTTTTAAACAGAAAATACAGAAAGGAATGAGAACAATTGGAGTTACATAAAATATTCACTAATATATATATATATATATATATATTATCTGTATTATACTTAACATCCACAGATAAATATATGAACTATGTATAAAGTAATTTTAATAAAACAAATTTAAGTAGTCATATAATTGGGAATTCGTTGTGTTTTGGTACATTTAAGATAACATACTAACACGAGACCCATGTATATATATGGACATACACATGTATACATACACATTCACACACACGCACACCTAAAAAAAACATTAATTCACAGCTCAGTGGTTAGTGTTGTCTCTCACATTATCGATTTTTCTTTGTATACTGTCTCTCTCTCTCTCTCTCTCTCTCTCTCTCTCTCTCTCTCTCTCTCTCTCTCTCTCATGCGTGCACACACCTACACCCATAAACACACACGGAAATAAGAGGGTCACAGTGAGAAATAGGGAAACATTTAGAACATTACACAAACATTTTACGATTAAAAGCGAATGGTGAAAAGAATTAAATTTTGGGTATCCACCACTGGAATGGACTACGAGAATCGAAATAAAAATATAGTAATTACGTGAATTGAGAACTGTACGTATCTGTATGTGTATCTTCTATAATCGAAATACTTAGGCTTTTTCATTACGTCATGAAATGACGTCAAAGAAAAACTGAAAACACGTTTGTGACCATTGCTTGTTCACAGAACATGCCTCGCTCTGTGGAATATTCTGGATCCCGTTTTCGTTTCGTGGACACCATCACAAGTCGACATTTCTGACACAAAACAAATTTATATTTAGATATATATTTTAAAACCGAGTTACTAGTATGCTACACTTTCTGATTTCAATTACGCCCTAAGCTAACGATTTGACAACTAAAATATTGTCTTCAGATGCTTTTTCCAAACATGTGCCTTATTTTCGTTAGTTACATTTTACTAGTTACATAGTAGACCACAAAATACAATGTCGCTCAAAAGTTGTTACATTTCTGAGACAGAAACCAGAAAGTTTATACAAAGACAATTAACAGTTTAAATATATAAAGTAATTTAAACTGCGAATTTTCTTCATATAAACTATAAATTATATAATACCCCCAAAATAAAAAAACCACATACACTAAAAAAAAAAAAAAAAAAAAAAATAAAAAAAATTAAAAAATAAATATGGAATAAAAAATAAACACACACCAAACAAAAACATCTATACTATGAAACAGCATGAATAAGCCAGTAAAATTATTATCTAAGGTTTGTATTGTAACCAAAACAGTTTCGAAAGGGAATTCCGAAAATAGGTCACGTGATCTTATTTCTCCTACTTAGTAATGCATGACATTCCTCCATCGGCATTATAAAAGGAATTAATTGAAGCACAAGATATTATTAACTGTATATTAATGATTATATTGAACTTGGTTTGATGAGTTCGTAAGGATATTATAAAGGATAGTTTTCTGTCGTGAAAACCGACTGGAAAACCGAAGTAAGTCGTGCATAAATCCGGTTTTGCCAAATAGAAACCTATCATAAATCACCGATTCGGAAATATTCGGACATGTTTGAATCAACCTCGGTCATGACAGAAATCTCATGTTTCTTCTAGTACTTTGTAACAAGTACGACTGCATGTTACTTTTTATGGCAGCAGCGAACTAGAAAATCACTAATCTAGAGGAATGTAAAACGAAAACATAGTGGTCGAATCGGTGTTAGCCATATTGTAGACAAAGATCTGACAAAAAACGATAAAGATTTATATCTGGCGGAGAACCAGCGATATCCAGAAAAATGTCCGTCTGAGCTGTTCTCCGCCAGAGGATACTCGGACTAGCAAATGATGCGAATATAAATGACTGGGGATCGATATGTTAGTTATACGTGAAATATAGTAAATGTATAAAGTGTATGAATAATTTAGTATGAGAGGCACGTTTTGAAACGTTTGTCGAGATTTTATCGTGGTTATACTTCGTAATGTCTTCAACACTAATGAATGACAGTGAATTTTGTGAAATAAACGAGTTCTTACAGCATATCTACTGATACTATACACAATCTGTGTTGTGGTAGAATATGTAACATTTAATTTTTAGTTATTTAATATTTATTTTTTAATAAAGTAATTTATTTTTACAACCTGATAAAGTTTTACGAAGTCAGCGAACATTCAGCATTATTCTAAAGTGACGGTTAGACAAGCAACGTTATTTTAAGAAAGAGTTAAACATAAATAGATAAATAAAAGTATTTGGCTGACAATAAGAGTGGAAACTTGAGAAAGAGTGAAAGAAAATTTCGCACATTTCAACAACGAGCTTCGATCCAAAACTGGAAAAATTACCAAAGACATCGAGTGAAAAGTTCTGATTTCTTATACAGTTTAACTGACAAGTTTATGGCTGAGGGTCGTTTTTTGGAAACACGTTGTAAATAATTCGTATCAGGTTGTTGCAGTCTAACAGAACAAGTAAGGAGAAAACTGCAGCAATAAAAGCACATCCGACTGAGCCGATCATAACTGAACTTGGTCTTCGGTCATCTGCTGACGTCAGCTTCCGGCGATGGGACGAAAGCGAGGTTTTCTTCAAGACAAGTTTACTGGTGTACATCGATGTGTCGTTCACTCCGAGAAACACGGGTGTAGAACTGTTGCACAGACATTCTGAAAATACATCGTATCATTAAGAACCGAGAACAAATCACTGAGCGAATATACCAATGAGAGAGAGAGAGAGAGAGAGAGAGAGAGAGAGAGATGAAATACTAATAGGGCTATTGTTGTTGTTATTATCTTTTTATTTATTTATTTATTTATTTTCTATTACTTCTGTGAACTTCCAACGATCAGACTGATAATTTTCCAGTTAAGCATTAAAGAATTCTGAAAAAAAGAAAATGTAAACATGTTACAATCATCAACCTATCAAACAATGATGTAGCAGGAACTCACCTGGACAGTGTAGTACTTGTGACGACATTTCTGCAAACGACAACGTCACTGTCGGTGAAGAAATGAATATGGACGATTCGTAACGAATGTTAGTTAACTCAGTCGAGAAGTCGTGAAAGGTAGATAACTCCGCTGAGCTTAGGATAAAAGTAGAGAACTCTGTGGTGACATATTTAGTAACAGGACATGATAGGTACGACGATTCACAACTACATACAAGTGGAGAACATTCCAGCAACGTGGATGATGCCTGTATAGTCGTAGATGATGTTGGTGTTGGTAATGTCGGCCCAGTTGGAGCTGTACAGTTTATGTGAGGAATTGTGGATGAATCAACGTAGCTGGTGACCTCATTTGTCACGTTATCTGGAAAACGTAAACATCTAATTTAAAAACCGTTAACGGTTATTATTATTATTATTATTATTATTATTATTATTATCACCGTCATTATTATTATATTAATATTACTGTTGTTGGTGATGATGTTGCCTTTACTGATGCTGCTCTTGTTGCTGTTGTTATTAGTGTAAATAACTTTGTTGGTTTCATTATTTCATTATGCCACTTTTATACACTTTAACAAAGTTTATTAGAGCTGTGAGTGTTTGTGTGTTTTGTGCATATATACATACATACATACATACATACATACATACACACACACACATATATATATGTGTATGCATGTATGTATGTAGCCATGTATGTATGTATGCATGTCTATTCTGTACATGTATATATGTGTTTATGTGTAAAGGCAGCTGACAGTGTACTTTTAAAAATTAAAATACAACAACAGTTTCTACGTCGGAACACGAATACAGCTGGCCTACCTTATTGGCGAGTTTTGACCAACCGGAATTATGTGTGTGTGTGTGTGTGTGTGTGTGTGTTTTGTGGTTAGGTAAGGAAGGTCGGTAGTAATCACGTTTCAAGTTTTGGTAGGTACAAGCAACACTGATTTCCAATACTGTTAATGTGGAAATAACACAATGTTTGATAAACAAACTGAATGCAAGAGATAGGTTATTTGCTATAGGATGCCGAACTATGATAATAATAAAGTGGTGCATTATTACAAAAGAATTGTTAATTTAATGCTAAAAGTCACGCATCTATAACAAAAGTCGAACTTACATAGATAACAACGCTTTACTGATGTTGTCGCTGTCTTGTTGAATTCCATGCTAGGAACGTTGTTGTCTATGAAAACGTTGTTTTCCATTAAAAGGAGACACTCGGCTTTCTCCGTGAAGGTGAAGGCCACGCACTCTTTGGTTGTCTCGTCTATTGTCAGGCAGACATTCTTACATCCGGGCAAGTCGGTTAATCCTATATTAACTAAATCTCCGGTTAAAATTTTGTGTGTATAAGTATCAAACCAGCACGAATCTGAAACAAATAAAACTACTAAATCACATGATTACAGTTTCACGTATTCAATTTCTATTTCTCCTCCTGTTACTACTACTACTCCTACTACCATCACTACTACTGCTACTTCTTATTCTACAGCACCTGCTGTTATTATTACAATAGTTATTACTCATATTATTACTGTTGCTACTACAAGTACTATTATTGATTAAATTACTACTACTGCTAATGCGACTACTACTACTATTACTGCTTCTACTACTACCATAACGATAGTGATAGCAACGAAACTGCTGATACTATAACTATTATAAAACAGTGATTGTGCAAGCTATTAGTGTTCTATCCTAGTTTTATTACTAATACTTTTTGCTGTCTAGTACTGCTAGCACCACTACTATTACAAAATAGAGTATCACCATTATTGTTCTGCTCTAGTTTTAATACTAATACTATTGCTATCTACTGCTTGTACCATTACTACTACTACCACGACTATGACTACTACTACCACCGATAATACTACAACTACAACTACTACTACTGCTACCGCTACTTCTACTACAACAACTACTACTACTACCGCTACTACTACTACCACTACTACTTCTACTACTACTACCAGGACTCCTATGGATTAATGGTAAAGACAAACTATTAAACAAAACGAGAGTATAAGCCGCCATTATTGTTCTATTGTAGTTTCAGTACTAATAAAACTGCTGTCGCTTCTTATACTAAACAAAGTAAGATTAGAGTTACTGCCCTGGATACTATTACTATTGTTAGTATAGTTGTAACAACAACAACTACTACTACAACTACAGCTACATCAACTACTACTACTACTATTATGATGTTTGTTGTTGCTACATACCTAGAGGCACTTCGCAGATGTAGTGGTATTGACGTTCACAGCGAAACGTTCTCCATTTAAACGTGTATGTGTGTATTCGTATGCACTTTTCAGTATCTAGTTTGTTTGGTTCCATTGTGTCCCACTGCGTCCAGCTTCCCAGCTCAGTACAGTCCGTCCAGCTGTAATTAGCTCCATCTACGTCATAGTACAGTCCGAACCATATATCACTATCTCTGAATAATAAATATATAAATAAAAAAATATAATAATAATAATAATAATAATAATAATAATAATGATAATAATAATAGTAATAATAATAATAATGATAATAGTAATAATAATGAGGACTATGATAATAATAAATAAATAAATAAATAAATACATAAATAATAATAATAATAGTAATAACGATGATGATGTGGATAATAATAATAATAATAATAATAATAAAAACAGTACTAATACAAATACTACTACTAATAATAATTAAATAAATAAATAAAAGGTTTAAAATCAATACAATCAACATCATCAATAAAAACAACAGTAAGAACAACAACAACAACAATTTTTAGACTGGATTAGTACGAAGTCTTTGTAAAATTGTGATAAAAGAAAATTTTCAATAAAGATTTTAGAAATAAAAGTATTCTGTTGTGTGTAAGAAATATTTCACCTTTGTTGCATACTGCAAACCACATCAACTTTTACAATTTTGTTAAAGCAAGAACATTAAGCTTCAATACTGTCGCTGTGTATTTTGCGACGTGCACGTTCAATGCATTGTTGACGTCTTTGTCTGATTACACAAGTTTCCGAAGAGCGAATCGGATTTGCGAATATTTGCGTTACAAAGACGAAAATATTAAAACGCTTAATAGAAATCCTATGAACGTAATTGGTTTTTTCTATTTCTATTTTATTTATTAATTTATTTATCTATTTGTTTAATTATTTATTTATTCATTTATTTATTTTTATTATTATTACAAAGCTGACGTATTATTAAATGTTCAATGATTTGACGTCACCAATAAAATGACGTTGTTAAAGAAACACCAGGCACATTAGAAATGTTGGTGTAAATTACTGGCAGTAAATTCAAGTATTTTATTTCTATTATTATTATTTTAAATTATTATTTATTATTATTATGATATTTCTTCTTCATCTTCTTAATCTTCTTCTTCTTCTTCTTCTTCTTCTTCTTCTTTTTTCCGTCTTCTTCTTATTATTATTATTTGTTGTTGTTTTTCTTGCTGCTGCTGCTGCTGCTGTTGTTGTTGTTGTTACTGTTATTATTACTTTTTTTCCTCGCTGTTATGAGACGGAACAGCTAGCTCCGAGCAGTATATTTTCAGTTGTAAATAGTAAAACAATTAATTTTAGTTATATTTACATTACAAAAAATATTCCACTTAACTGACCACGGCTATGGTATGTGCGTGCAACCAGTTCTTTGTTAATGTTGACGGATATGATTTGTGACTATCGATTTTCAATGAATATTCAATCAAAGAGGAAACCAGGTTCAATGACGCTGTTAACTGCCTTTTTCAATTAGCAGCCAGATAGTAGTAGTAGTAATAATAATAATAATAATAATAATAATAATAATAATAATAATAGTAATAATAATAATAATAATAATAATAATAATAATAATAATAATAATAATAATAATAATAATAATAATAATAATAATAATAATAATAATAATAATAATAATAATAATAATAATAATAATAATAATAATAATAACAAAAAACACCAACAATAATTGAAAATAAAGTAACTGATAATAAAACAATTAATTATTAATAACAATAACAATAATGATGATAATGATAATGATGATAATAATAATAATAATTATTATTATTACTGTTATTGTTATTGTTAATATTATTATTATTATTATTATTATTATTATTATTATTATTATTATTGTTATTATTATGTTTTATTATGTGTGTGTGAGTATGTATGCTTGAATAGCATCATCAGAAAGGTGTACAGAATACCAATGATAAATCAATGGAAGAGCGCAGCCCAAAACAAACAGTTAGTAGGAGTTCCTAGCGGGGTTCCAACTTCGGAACTCTCATACTACAAACAGAAACTGAAAGCTGTTACTGATAAGTGTTTTTTTTAATTTTGAGATAAATTTTGAGATATTGCATGTTTTTCAATATATATATTAAATTTTAATAAAAAATTCTCACACGGTGAAAAACAGTTGTGAGTCATGCCATTTAAAATAACTTACGTATCAAATCAAAGGGAATATTTCTATAGCACATTAACACATACATAGACACACATACAAGACATGCACACTCACACACACACACACACTCTTACAGTACATCTAATGCTTCACGATTATTACACGGTACACACTGAAATAAGAATGGCAACAACACTAAAGGTCTAACTTAAAAGACCAAAGATTTAAAAAAACAAAATATTAATTATATCTTCTTACATAACATGATCGGTTTTCCACTGAGTAACAATGTCATAAAGTGTCTGGTTTTTAGCGCTGTCCTTTACAGTAACCAATCGCTGTTCGTCTTTCTCACATTGGTAATTAGCCTCGTTCCAGCTTCGTGTTTCTGTGTGCAGATACAAAACTACGGGCGTTGACGGCGTCCCGGTGATGTCTGAGAAAAACAAACAAACACGCACGTTAAAAACAAATACAGGAAAAACTGAATTGAAACATGCACACATACACGCACAAACACACACGGACATTAGAAACAAATACAGGAAAAACTGAATTAAATCACTGGGTGTGGGATATATTATTAATTTCATCAATAGTTATTGCTAATATTTAACATTTTAAGGTATCGTTATTATTACGTAAGACTTGACGACATGAGTGAATTAAGAAAGGAAAATTAATTTATATAATTTTACCATACTTTATTATTAACACAGATAAACCTGATACACGAACTTAGCTAATTTTGTTTGTAATTATTTAAAATAAGTTTGATCTCTCTTTCGACACGCACAAATATACGCACACACACAAAGAGAGACACACACACACACACACACATATTCACAAATTATCCCAGTAAAAGCTATACAAGCAATCTGCTACATCTATTAGTTGAAAGTGGCAAATTTATAGCCACTGAAATATTAAATATGCTTTTAATTCCTTCTCTTGGCAGTGTCTGAACTAAAGCGATAATTCTGTGATGCATTTTTAAAGAGTTAAATATATATAAATATATATATATATATATATATATTCTGTAGGACATCCTGTGCGTGTACACATTTACAAACACAGACACAGTCACACACACACACACACACACAAACACAGATACACATACAAATTCGCGCACAAACGCACACCCGTAGAAATAGATTAACTGTAGAAAATGTGTTAAATCGCTGTAATATTATTAACCGAACTACATGTAACATTAACATGAAAGTAACAGAACAGTCACTCGGAAATATCATATTTTATATACCTTGGTTTTTTTACACTCACAACATACACTTTAAAAAGACAAGAATTTGAAGAAAAGAAGAAACAATAAATAAATAAATAAATAAATAATATATAAAACAATAAATAAATATAATAAATAAATAAATAAACAGTAGATAAATAAATAAAATAAATAAATAAACAGTAGATAAATAAATAAATAAAATAATATAAATAAATATTAGATAAATAAATAAAATAAAAAATAAAATAAAACAATATAAGGATAAAAATGAAATTACTTGTAAGTATGTAAAAATCGATTTAGTCTAATTGTTCACAACTCAAGATTTAAACGTAAATGTTTATTGCATTGTGTGTTGTGTGTGTGTGTGTGTGTGTGTGTGTGTGTGTGTGTGTCTGTCTGTCTGTCTGTGCTGGGTTGAGGAATACGCCACTGGGTTCATAATTGATTCAAATTTATTGGAGAGGCATCGAAAAACTTGTTGATTGTTGGGAAGAAGTGGTACATACATACACAATAAATTAATTGACATATTAATAGATAATGGAATTTACGACACTATGAATATCTTCAAGTTTCATTATTAACTTAAAATTAATTTATTACTTACCTTGAAACAAGACGAACATAAATCCAAGACTGATGAATCCAATCATCTGTAACGAATATTAAAACAGTTTCATTACTGAAATATACGGTCAATGTAGACCAAACCATAAATATTTTAAAGCGGGATGAGAGAGAGAGAGAGAGAGAGAGAGAGAGAGAGAGAGAGAGAGAGAGAGAGAGAGAGAGAGAGAGAGAGAGAGAGAGAGAGAGACTTCAGAATACAATTTTAAAAAATTGAAGAAATTAAAGTAAATATAAAAAAGCTAAATTAGCTAAGTACAGAAAGAAATAGAAATGAAAGATAACAAAAAGTTAGATAAATAAATAAATAGATAGATAGACAGTCAGACAGATAGATAGATGAATAAATAAATGGAAGAAAATTAAAGGAAGAAAGATATATAAATACAGAAGTAAAAAAAAAAAAAAAAAAAAAAAAAAAATAACCAAAAACTGCCAAAAACACAAAAGAAAAACAACAAATCAAAGAGGAAAATGAACGAAAAAGAAACCAGAGATAATTAAATGAAAGAAGAAAATCAACAATGATGATAATAAAAATCTCATCAAATAAATAATAACAAATAAGTGAACGAATAAATAATAAATAAATAAATAGATAAAAAAATAAATGAATAAACACATATATATATATATATATATATATAGAGAGAGAGAGAGAGAGAGAGAGAGAGAGAGAGAGAGAGAGAGATTTTTAACGTACCGTATAATACGTAGGTAATAGCACATATCCAGTACACGCTTAGAAGCACGTATAAGCTTTTGCGTTCTCCTGAGTCCAGTAGATGATAAGAGAGATTATGACAAACAGCCTGATAAGTCTTCTGGACAAAAGTATTTCACAATAAATAGAACATGCTCTTTCACTTTTAGTATTTTTGCAGTGACACAAAAGATTAATGTGACGAAAAATACAAAATTAATGATTTTCAACAGCAATAAAAAGACGTAAATCGATATTCGATATTGTCACTGTGTTTATAAAACAACAAATAATCACAATAATAAAAAAATCTTTTATTTTCTTCTGTTTTGTGAAGCATCAATTATTTTGCTGCTCACAAGTTGAACACGGAAGTTAATGTGTACATATTAAGATGATGTACAGTTAAACAGACATTAACGTATTTGATTTAATACTGTTTTCCTGTTATATTAGTGTTAGTGTAAATATTCTATGCAGACCTGAGTTTGTGCTAATAATAGTTTCATAAATTAGCGTTAAATAACTATCACATTTATATCATTACTACTACTACTACTACTACTACTACTACTACTACTACTACTACTACTACTAATAATAATAATAATAATAATAATATTATAAATAAATAAATAAATAAATAACAGATAATTATAATAATAATAATAAAAAAATAACAGATAATATAATAATAATAATAATAATAATAATAATAATAATAATAATAATAATAATAATAATTACTGATGATGTAGAATAGCAATTATATAAATGCTGTGCACATGCGGTCTAGACGTGAATGGTTAAAAACCACAACGTATAAAATGACATTTTTATTTAACGATAAAAGTCTGTTTAAAATAACGACAAGATAAATAATTTCTTTTTCTGGTAAGCATAATTTATTGATTAGATTATGTGTAAGGATTGCTATGACGTAGAGGTCTTATGGAGAGGAACACAAGACGTTTGAGACAACAAAATAATAAAATACCGTCATGTTTCTTTGCTTGTGTCTTGATCAATTTGATCCATATCAGCTAAGTAAAAACTCACATAACGATCTAATATAAACACTCAGAAAACAGTTACAACAATGCAGGACAGTCTAAGTAGATAAAAATAATGTTAACATTCGTGGTCAAAAGCTTTGCCCAGGGCGTAATAGGTCGTCAGATCGATTCCTATTCCTGCTGTTCCTTTGAAAATATATCATGACCGTAGTGTGCTAATAATATTAATAGCAGAATCAGAAAATGACTTCGCGACCCATTCTTATCGATTGAGTCAAACAGAGAAGGTGTGCGCATATAGTTTTAAGGTTTCTTTATATTGTAACAACTTGTTATTTATTTGTTTTGACCGATCTCTCATCGCTAATAAAAAATGACTGCCATTTTGAACCTCCAGAATTCTATTCATGACGTCATTGTATAGAATGTAGAGAACTGATAATTATATACCCCCCCCGATACATTATTAGAAACAGTAGAATGAATCGGTTTGGCCTGAATACAATGACTTCATAACAAAAGAAAAATGGTGGAGCAGAGACAGAATTTAATTATTTCAAAGCTTGCTGACAGTATTTGAAGTCGAAGCTCACTATCAGAGGTGAAGAGCTCAAAATTCGGCTTGGTTGAGCGTGGCAGTGTTAGTGTTAACATGTTAATTAATGAGGTTAAGACAAAAGAGGATCCTCTACAAATTGGGGATTCGCATGAAAAATCAATGGGGTTACAATTCTGGATAAAATATTAAATATTATAAAATATTGCCTCTCTCTCTCTCTCTCTCTCTCTCTCTCTCTCTCTCTCTCTCTCTCTCTCTCTCTCTCTCTCTCTCTCTCTCTCTCTCTCTCTCTCTCTCTCTCTCTCTCTCTCTCTCTCTCTCTCTCTCTCTCTCTCTCTCTCTCTCTCTGTGTCTGTAAATAGTCTCTTTCATAAATTTTGATGAATATATATGGTCTTGTAATTACTTGTTACAAAATCAGAGAACAGTTCTTCGTTATTGATTAGCAGCGATAAATATTTTATATGCAAATTATGTGATACGTTACATCGATGTTTTACCTACGCTCGGCTTGTACAAGTTGTTCTGGGTTGCTCTCTGTCAGACAGCAGTGTTAGTCAGTTTCTGCTTTGTATTTGTTCATCCATTCACAACTTACATGTACATTCAATTCAAATAGTTCAATAATGCTATGCTATAGAAATTTGCAGTTCGAGTAAACATGATAATAAAGATTTATGGAAATTCAATGATGTTTATAAAATATTGTAATAAATAGATACTGTCGATGTGAGAACAAAAACCATAATAGTGTTAATCTTTTTCTTGTTGCTATGACAACAGTTCTGTGTGTCTCTGTGTTTGTGTGTGTACATGTGTACACACACACACACACACACACACACACACACACACACACACACACACACAGACAAAGATGGCCAGAAGAACTTTTACCACTGCATAAATGAAATTTTAGAAAAAAAGAAAACAAGATGAAATTTAATCAGTCCAAAACACAAAGCCCAAACGTAACAACAATCACTGAAGAATAATGATCTACGTCACGCCGTTTATGATGAGAATGGGCGAAAAAGTGAAAAGCACGCACGTGCCTTATGAAGATCAGTAATGACACATGCAACTAATGTACAAAGTCGACGTAGACGGTATATCACACATATCACATATCTACAGTGGCCACAAAATCACCCGAAGTCTGCCACGAATGACAACTGTAACAACGTCAAACAAGCCGTGGGTCTGGCACAGGACAAGGCTGTCTGTGCCTTTGTCACAAGAATCTTTGTTTGTTCCCGTACTATGCTGAAAGCTTAAAGAGAAAAGCTGCATCAGACAGACAAGGACAGGGAGACCAAGAGTGACACTGCAACTTGAGGACCGGTGTTTGCAGACGTAACATCTGGCAGAGGGTATTGTTCACTGATAAAAGCAAGTTGTGTTTATTTAGAATTGATGTAAGATGGCGTGTTTACCGTAGAAGAAGAGAACGAATGGGACGACTGGTTCGGTTCAGGAGGTCGTGCCTTGTGGTGGAGGGTGTGTCAAGGTGTGGGGAGGAATGTATGGAAAGGTGAAGTCTTTAGTGGTCACTTTTAACAGAATCAGCCCGACTGTCCTTCCATTATTCCAGCAGCAGCTCGTTGTGTCATTCATTAGCATAAAACTATCAGACTCCTTTGCAGCCAGAATCCTTCAAAACGTTCCTTGGAATCAGCAACGCAACGTGTTGCTGTGGTCTGAATACTGGCGAGTCATGTCCAAGCAGAAGAACTGTGGGGCAACATTCACATTTTCCGAAATTACTGAATTTTCCATTAAGACCACGCATTATTTTCTGTAAAGTTATCCATGAGACGAGGCGTCTGACATCAGGTAAGATCGCTGTGACTCTTCTAGTCAAATTTCTCTTTCAGATTGACCTGGGTACAGGTCATACCAATAAGAATCTGTAACAACACCAACACCACTAATAGCTGTTATAGCAATAGTAATAATAAAAATAGTATTAGTAATAATAACAGTGATACTAGTAATGATAGTTGTAATGGGAATAATAATAATATTAGTAATAATAATCATCATATAATAGTTGTAGTAGTAGTAGTAGTAGTAGTAGTAGTAGTAGTAGTAGTAGTAGTACTAGTAGTAGTAGTACTAGTATTTAATAATAATAATAAATGCAATCAAATTCCAGAACAATTATTGCAAAAATCACGCCATTTACCCCGTTTAATCTGCCTTGACTTGGAAATCACGTTTATACAGGGGTCATTACCGACAGGTTCCATGATGAATTACGGTTCCTGTCTTTTGAAAATACTGACGTCATGGAATGTACGGGTTTGTACACAGACTATCGATTGGAAACAAATTGTGATTTATTTTCACACGATGTTCGAACAAGAAGAGATCGATATATTTCCGGCTTCGTGATGCTTTGACTTACGTAAATGTCATGACCGCATTTAAACTGTAACATGAAAGTGAACTCATGACGTCACTTGTAAACTGGTAAAATGGCGGATTTATTGGCAGACATTAAACTCTGGCTTAATTGAAAATAATGACTATGGTTTAATTTATCAAATTATTAGACATCGTGTTGCAGTTAGAAAACATCTTTATGACTGGAAGATTGAGGCGATTCCACAGTGCCTAGTGTGCTACGGGGTGGACTCGGTCTTGCATGCCTTTTTTTAACTACTGCAAAACTACATCATTTATTAAATGTACTGAACCCATTTTTAAACAACTTTTTGGCACCTAGTTCAAACTAAATCCATATAGAATGATTTTTGGAATTAAACACTAACCTGGCAACTATGCTTCGAATTTAGAGATTTTTCTCTGGAGTAAAGCTATGAGGGTAATTTGGACTACACGAAAATTATTAAAGGGAGATAAGCCATGAAAAGAAATGACACTTTTTAAACACTTAGTATAATCAAGGGTTGAAACTGAATACTTTGCGGCATTAGAACGGCCCAGCAGAAGAGAAAAATTCTTAAAACACTGGTGTCTAGAAGGGGTCGTTGCCTCGATTAATGACTCTTTCGACATTAGGTATTAATCAGTCTGCAGCTTTGGATGCCAGACCCGCAGACCAATATTACTGTGTTTTTTAACTCGAGTACGTAATTTTTTAGTGTGGGGGTCTGCGTTCGCGCTAACCCCTGAAAATGCAAAACAAAAAACAGTTTGTGAAAATTTCTCAAAATGCCCGTATTGCAAAACGTCTTTCTCTCATTCACTTAGATATTAACAATGCAATACTGCTGTAACATGAAATTTTAGCTGCCTTCAGTTTAGAGAATTGCTCTAAATAACTTCGTCAACGATAAATGGAAAAGAAAGCCTACGTTTTGCCTTTACCATCAACTCTGTAGATTACCTTGTATTGTTCGTGTAAACTCGCCCAACTTCCAGACTGATAGCTTTAACTGTGACGTCAAATCTCATGTCAACAGTTTAATTTTTGTCGACTTTCCGCAATTAGATAGCAAACGTTTCTGGAATGACCGACAATACACGTGTATCACGGGCCTCAGAGAAAACACTGTCAACCATAAAACCTGAAAACGAAATCAAACTGAATAAATTGTTGCTTTAACGGATATGATCTTCTGTGCGTTTTGTACACATTACGGAGTTAGCTTCCGCTTTATTTCATTCGTTTATTTCTACTTTGGAGACACTTCACACTTAACGACCGAGTACCGTTCCTACGACTGAATCGTTTAGCGATATTTCAAGCATGCTGTACTGGAGTGAGTTTGTGGAAACCATTTTTAGATATCGTTTGAATCTCACCTCTGCACCAGCAATAACCTTTTCAGTGGATTATAAAATGTTCATGATAGTAGTGTGCTGCATACTGCAATATACCGGAATAGATGAAATCTATTCTGATACACTTTACTTAGGTTTGGATTCTGTTATTACAGGTAATCGTTTCTAATCTGTTATCAAGATTTTGTTTTATTTTATTTTTGTTCAATTTTGTTTAATTTTGTTTTATTTTATTTTATTTCATGTTTTGTTATTATTTTACTTTTCTAGACGATGTCACCATTTAACGGCTTTTAATTTTCAGAGTTTTCGCTTGCTACAATGTTTTATTGCATAATACTTGGGTTAGAAGTTGAGTTAGAGCTAGGGTTAGGGTTAGGGTTAGGGTTTGGGTTAGTCTTAGAGATATGGTTATCTAAATTGTATTACGAGTGTTATAATACTATCCAAAATAATTTGATGCTACCCGAATGCTACATCCAATTGTGACCTTAAAATTATTGTGATCATTATCATAACTCTCGTAATAAAATTTAAATAACCCTCACTCTAGTCTTAACCCTAACCCTAACCCTAACCCTAATCCTATCCCAATCTCAAATTCTAAACCTAATTCAACGCAAGTCCCAGACATTAATTCTTACCCTCACGGTACTTCCAATCGAGACCCTCAAATTATTTTCGACTTTATCATAACACTCGTATTAAAATTTAGATAACTCTCGCTCTAAGGTTAACCCTAAATCTAACCTTAACCCTAACACTAGCTCAACTTCTGAACCTAATCCTATGCAAGTCCCCAACATTAATTCTTACCTGATGCTACCTTTAATGGTGAAGAGAACAAAGGAATCTCCTCTGTTATTTTGTACCAATCTCATCAATCCTGGTTTTTAAATTCTCCATCTGCTCTTGCTTTTATGAAAATGATGATAATAATAATAATAATAATAATAATAATAATAATAATAATAATAATAATAATAATAATAATACGTTGTTGTTATTACTCTTGCTGCTGCTGTTGTTATTGTCATATTACCGTTAATTTTATATTATTTCCAACCCCTAACAAACAACTTTCAGGTTCGAAATACTTAGGCTTTTTCATTACGTCATGAAATGACGTCAAAGAAAAATTGAAAACGCGTTTGTAACCATTGCTTGTTCACAGAACATGCCTCGCTCTATGGAATACTCTGGATCGCGTTTTCGTTTCGTGGACACCACAACAAGTCGACATTTCTGACACAAAACAAATTTATGTTTAGATATATATTTTAAAACCGAGTTACTAGTATGCTACACTTTCTGATGTCAATAACGCAAACATATTGTCTGCAGATGTTTTTTCGAAACATGTGCCTTATTTTCGCTAGTTACATTTTACTAGTTACATAATAGACCACAAAGTACAATGCCGCTCAAAAGTTTCTAAGAACAGACTTGAATTTCAGATAGTCTTCCACGTCTCACTTGAATATATAAACCAGAAAGTTTATACAAAGACAATTAACAGTTTAAATATATAAAGTAATTTAAAGTCTGAATTTTCTTCATGTACACTTTAAATTATATAATACAACCCAAAACAAAAACCACATACACTAAAAAAAACAAAAAAACTCCAACAATAACAAAAATAAATATAAAAAAAACAACTAAATAATAATAATAATAATAATAAAAATAATAATAATAATAATAATAAAAAAACAATAATAATAATACAAAAATTAATAAATAAAAAGAGAATAAAAAATAAACCCACACTAAACAAAAACATCTATCCTATGAAACACTATGAATAAGCCAGTAAAATTATTAGCTAAAGTTTGTTTTGTAAAAAAAAAAACAGATTCGAAAGGGAATTCTGAAAATAGTTCACGTGATCTTATTTCTCCTACTTAGTAATGCATCACATTCCTCGATCGGCATTATAAAATGAATTAATTGAAGCACAAGATATTATTAAGTGTATATTAATGATTATATTGAACTTGGTTTGATGAGTTTGTAAGGATATTATAAAGGATAGTTTTCTGTCGTGAAAACCGACAGGAAGACCGAAGTAAGTCGTGCATAAATCCGGTTTTGACAAATAGAAACCTATCATAAATCACCGATTCGGAAATATTCGAACATGATTGAATCAACCTCGGTCATCACAGAAATGTCATGTTTCTTCTAGTACTTTTTAACATGTATGACTGCATATTACTTTTTATGGTAGCAGCGAAATCTAAAACGACTAATCTAGAGGAATGTAAAACGAAAACATAGTGGTCGAATCGGTGGTAGCCATATTGTTGACAAAAATCTGACAAAAAAAAGGATAAAGATTTCTATCTGGCGGAGAACCAGCGATACCCAGAAAAATGTCCGTCTGAGCTGTTCTCCGCCAGAGGATACTCGGACTAGCAAATGATGCGAATATAAATGACTACGGATCGATATGTTAGTTATAGGTGAAATATAGTAAATATATAAAGTGTATGAATAATTTAGTATGACAGGCACGTTTTGAAAAGTTTGTCGAGAGTTTGTCGCGATTATAGTTCGTAATGTCTTCAACACTAGTGAATGACAGTGAATTTTGTGAAATATACGAGTTCTTACAGCATATCTACTGATACTGTACACGATCTGTGTTGTGGTAGAATATATAACATTTAATTTTTAGTTTTTTGTTATTTACTTTTTAATTAAGTAATTTATTTTTACAACCTTATATAGTTTTATGAAGAAACGAACATTCAGAATTATTCTAAAGAGATGGTTAGACTCGCAAAGTTATTTTAAGAATGAGTTAAACATGAATAAATAAAAAGATAAATAAATAAATAAATAAGCAAAAGTATTTGCTGACAATAAAAGTTGAAACTTGAAAATCAGTGAAACAAAATTTCGCACAATTCCACAAAAAGCTTCGATCCAAGACTGGAAAGATTACTAAAAACATCGAGTGAAAAGTTCTGATTTCTTATACAGTTTAACTGACAAGTTTATGGCTGAGGGTCGTTTTTAGGAAACACGTTGTAAATAATTCGTATCAGGTTGTTGCAGTCTAACAGAACAAGTAAGGAGAAAACTGCAGCAATAAAAGCACATCCGACTGAGCCGATCATAACTGAACTTGGTCTTCGGTCATCTGCTGACGTCAGCTTCCGGCGATGGGACGAAAGCGAGGTTTTGTTCAAGGCAAGTTTACTGGTGTACATCGATGTGTCGTTCTCTCCGTGAAACACGGGTGTAGAACTGTTGCACAGACATTCTGAAAATACATCGTATCATTAAGACCGAGAACAAATCAGTGAGCCAATATACCAATGAAGAGAGAGAGAGAGATATGAAATACTAATACTGTTTATTTATTTATTTATTTATTTATTTTCAATTACTACTGTGAAGTTCCAAACTTATAATTTTTCAGTTAGGCATTAAAATATTTTGAATAAGAAAAAGGTTAAATGTTTTCATTTCTTCTGCTTGTTATTTCGCTGGTGTGCAAAATATAAAATATCTGCAAACAATCATTGAGCAGGAACTCACCTGGACAGTGTAGTAGTTGTGACGACGTTTCTAGAAAGGAAAACATCACGGTCGGTGAAGAAGTGAATATGGGCGATTCGTAACGAACGTTAGTTATCTCAGTCGAAAAGACGGCAAAAGTCGGTAATTCCGTTGACATTTCAACAGAGGTAGATAACTCCGTTGAGCTTAGGATAAAGGTAGAGAACTCTGTGGTGACATATTTAGTAACAGGACATGACAGGTACGACGATTCACAACTACATACAAGTGGAGAACATTCCAGCAACGTCGATGATTCCTGTATAGTCATAGATGATGTTGGTGCAGCTGATATCGGTCCAGTCGGAGCTGTACAGTTTATGTGAGGAATTATGGATGAATCAACGTAACTGGTGACCTCATTTATCACGTTATCTGGAAAACGTAGATATCTAATTCAAATAACGTTTGACGTACGGTTATTATTATTATTATTATTATTATTATTATTATTAACATCATCACCGTCATCATCATTATTATTGTATTAATATTGTTGTTGTTAATGTTTCCTTTACTGCTGCTGCTGTTATTCCTGTTATAAATAACTGTTGGTTTAATTATTTCGTTAACAAAGTTTATTAGAGTTGTGTGTTTTGAGAATATATATATATATATATTATGTATGTATGTATGTATGCATGCACGTATGTACGTATATATTAGTATTCATGTGTAAAGGCTGACAGTGTACTTTTAAGAATTACAGGTACAACAACAGTTTCTACGTCGGAACACAAATACAGCTGGCCTACCTTATTGGCGAGTTTTGACCAAGCGGAATTAAGTGAGTGTGTATATATGTGTGTGTTTTTGTGGGCGTGTGCCTGTGTGTGTGTGTGTCCTTGTCTGTGTCTGTGCGTGAGTGAGAGTGTGCGTGAGTGTGTGTGTGTGTGTGTGTGTGTGAGGAAGATCGGTAGTATTCACATTATAAACAAACATGTATTTTTTTCTTTCAGGTTTTGAAAGGTAGAAGCAACATTGTATTTCCAGTAACGTTAATGTGTAATGAACAAAATTTTTGATAAAGAAACTGAATGCAAGAAATCTCTGTCCTTTGCTATAGGATGCAGAACTATGATAGTAATAAAGTGGTGCATTATTACAAAAGAATTGATAATTTAATGCTAAAAGTCACGCATCTATAACAAAAGTCGAACTTACATAGATAACAACGCTTTACTGATGTTGTCGCTCTCTTCTTGAATTCCATGCTAGGAATGTTGTTCTCTACGTAAACTTTGTTTTCCATTAAAAGGAGACACTCGGCTTTCTCCGTGAAGGTGAAGGCCACGCACTCTCTGCTTGTCTCATCTAATGTCAGACAGACATCCTTACACCAGGGCAAGTCGGTTAATCCTATATAAACTAAATATCCGGTTAAAGTTTTGTGTGTGTAAGCATCAAACCAGCAAGAATCTGAAAAACAACAACAAAAGAACTACAGTTACAGATATAAACGTTATCTACTACTTGTACCATTAATAAAACTACCATGACTATGACTGCTACTGCTACCGCTACAACAACAACAACAACAACTACTACTACTACTACTACAACTAATACTTCTACCAGTACTGCTATGTATTAATGATAAAGCCAAACTATTAAAGAAAACGAGAGTATAAGCTATTATTGTTCTATTGTAGTTTCAGTACTAATAAAACTGCTGTGGCTTCTTATACTAAACAAAGCAAGATTAGAGTTACTGCCCTGGATGCTATTACTATTGTTGGTAACAACAACAACTACCACTACAACTACAGCTACATCTACTACTCTTACTACTACTACTATTATGATGTCGTGGTTGTTTTGTTTTTGTTGTTGGTACACACCTAGAGGCACTTCGCAGATGTAGTGGTGTTGACGTTTACAAGACCGCGTTCTCCATTTCAACGTGTCTGTGTGTATTCGTATGCATCTGTCTTCTTCTATAAAGTCTGGTTCAGATGTGTGCCAGTTCGTAAAGCTTCCCAGGTCAGTACAGTCCGTCCAGCTGTAATTAGCTTGATCTACGTCATAGTACAGTCCGAACCATATATCACCATCTCTGAATAATAAATAAATCAATATCTAATAAAAATAAATAATAATAATAATAATAATAATAATAATAATAATAATAATAATAATAACAACAACAATAATAATAATAGTAGTAATCATAATAATATAAAAATAATAATAGTAATATAATGATGACTATGATAATAAATAAATAAGTAAATATATAAATAATAATAATAGTAATAACGATGGTGATGATGATAATAATAAATAATAATAATAATAATAATAATAATAATAATAATAATAATAATAATAATAATAATAATAATATCAACAACAAGAACAACAATACTAATATTTATAATACTAATTTAACTAATACATACATAAATAAATAAATAAATAAAAGATTTAAAATCAACATCATCGTCATCAACAATAAAAACAACAGTGAGAACAACAACAATAATAATAATCATAACAACAAGAACAACAACAATAACAATTTACACTGGATTAGTACGAAGTCTTTGTAAAATTGTGGTAAAAGAAAATGTTCAATCAAGATTTTAGAAATGGCAGTATTCTGTTGCGTGTAAGAAATATTTTACCTTTGTTGCATACTGCAAACCACATAAACTTTTACAATTTTGTTAAAGCAAGAACATTAAGCTTCAATACTGTCGCTGTGTATTTTCTACGTGCACGTCAAAAGCAATGTTAATGTCGTTGTCTGATTACACAATTTTCCGAAAATCGAATCGGATTTGCGAATATTTTCGATACAGAG
>CM022672.1:29879564-29914358 GCA_012295275.1 Chrysomallon squamiferum | reverse complement strand
TATCAAACACTATGAATAGGCCAGTAAAATTATTAGCAAAGGTTTGTTTTGTAAAAAAAAACAGTTTCGAAAGGGAATTTCCGAAAATAGTTCACGTGATCTTATTTGTCCTACTTGGTAATGCATCACATTCCTCCATAGGCATTATAAAATGAATTAATTGAAGCACAAGACATTATTAATTGTATATTAATGATTATATTGAACGTCGTTTGATGAGTTTGTAAAGATATTATAAAGAATAGTTTTCTGTCGTGAAAACCGACAGGAAAACCGAAGTAAGTCGTGCATAAATCCGGTTTTGCCAAATAGAAACCTATCATAAATCACCGATTCGGAAATATTCGGACATGTTTGAATCAACCTCGGTCATGACAGAAATCTCATGTTTTTTCTAGTACTTTGTAACATGTACGACTGCATGTTACTTTTTATGGTAGCAGCGAACTAGAAGATGACTAATCTAGAGGAATGTAAAAGGAAAACATAGTGGTCGAATCGGTGTTAGTCATATTGTTAACAAAAATCTGACAAAAAAGGATAAAGACTTATCTCTGGCGGAGAACCAGCAATGTCCGCCTGAGCTGTTCTCCGCCAGAGGATACTCGGGCTAGCAAATGATGCGAATATAAATGAGTACGGATCGATATGTTAGTTATAAGTGAAATATAGAAAATGTATAAAGTGTATGAATAATTTAGTATGACAGGCACGTTTTGAAAAGTTTGTCGAGATTTTATCGTCGTTATAGTTCGTAATGTCTTCAACACTAATGAATTACAGTGAATTTTGTGAAATAAACGAGTTCTTACAGCATATCTACTGATATTATACACGATCTGTGTTGTGGTAGAATATATAACATTTAAATTTTAGTTATTTAATATTTATCTTTTAATTAAGTAATTTACTTTTACAACCTTATAAAGTTTTATGAAGAAACGAACATTCAGAATTATTCTAAAGAGATGGTTAGACTCGCAAAGCTATTTTAAGGAAGAGTTAAACATGAATAAATAAAAAGATATATAAATAAATAAACAAAAGTATTTGCTGACAATAAAAGTTGAAACATGAAAATCAGTGAAACAAAATTTCGCACAATTCCACAAAAAGCTTCGATCAAAGACTGAAAAGATTACCAAAAACATCGAGTGAAAAGTTCTGATTTCTTATTCAGTTTCACTGACAAGTTTATGGCTGAGGGTGGTTTTTAGGAAACACGTTGTAAATAATTCGTATCAGGTTGTTGCAGTCTAACAGAACAAGTAAGGAGAAAACTGCAGCAATAAAAGCACATCCGACTGAGCCGATCATAACTGAACTTAGTCTTCGGTCATCTGCTGACGTCAGCTTCCGGCGATGGGACGAAAGCGAGGTTTTCTTCAAGACAAGTTTACTGGTGTACATCGATGTGTCGTTCTCTCCGTGAAACACGGGTGTAGAACTGTTGCACAGACATTCTGAAAATACATCGTATCATTAAGAACCGAGAACAAATCACTGAGCGAATATACCAATGAGAGAGAGAGAGAGAGAGAGAGAGAGAGAGAGAGAGAGAGAGAGAGAGAGAGAGAGAGAGAGAGAGAGAGAGAGAGAGAGAGAGAGAGAGAGAGAGAGAGAGAGAGAGAGAGAGAGAGAGAGAGAGAGAGAGAGAGAGAGAGAGAGAGAGAGAGAGAGAGAGAGAGAGAGAGAGATACGAAATACTAATACTGTTTATTTATTTATTTATTTATTTTCAATTACTACTGTGAAGTTCCAAACTTATAATTTTTCAGTTAGGCATAAAAATATTTTGAAAAAAAGAAAAAGGTTAAATGTTTTCCTTTTTTCTGCTTGTTATTTCGCTGGTATTCAAAATATAAAATATCTGCAAACAATGATTGAGCAGGAACTCACGTGGACAGTGTAGTAGTTGTGACGACGTTTCTGCAAACGACAACGTCACGGTCGGTGAAGAAGTGAATATGGACGATTCGTAACGAACGTTAGTTAACTCAGTCGAGGAGACGGAAAAGGTCGATAATTCCGTTGACATTTCAACAGAGGTAGATAACTCCGTTGAACTTAGGATAAAGGTAGAGAACTCTGTGGAGACATATTTAATAACAGGACATGACAGGTACGACGATTTACAACTACATACAAGTGGAGAACATTCCAGCAACGTCGATGATTCCTGTATAGTCATAGATGATGTTGGTGCAGGTGATATCGGTCCAGTCGGAGCTGTACAGTTTATGTGAGGAATTCTGGATGAATCAACGTAACTGGTGACCTCATTTGTCACGTTATCTGGAAAACGTAAACATCTAATTTAAATAACCGTTAACGGTTATTATTATTATTATTATTATTATTATTATTATTATCATCACCGTCATCATCATTATTATTGTATTAATACTGTTGTTATTGTTGTTGTTAATGTTTCCTTTACTGCTGCTGCTGTTATTGCTGTTATAAATAACTGTTGGTTTAATTATTTCGTTAACAAAGTATATTAGAGTTGTGTGTTTTGAGCATACATATATATATATATATATATATATTATGTATGTATGTATGCATGCACGTATGTACGTATATATTAGTATTCATGTGTAAAGGCAGCTGACAGTGTACTTTTAAGAATTATAATACAACAGTTTCTACGTCGGAACACGAATACAGGGGGCCTACCTTATTGGCAAGTTTTGACCAAGCGGAATTAAGTGAGTGTATATATATGTTTGTGTTTTTGTGGGCGTGTGCCTGTGTGTGTGTATGTTTGTCTGTGTCTGTGTGTGTGCTTGTCTGTGTCTGTGTGTGTGCTTGTCTGTGTCTGTGTGTGTATATGTTTGTGCGTGAGTGAGAGTGTGCGTGAGTGTGTGTGTGAGGGAGATCGGTAGTATTCAAATTATAAACAAACATGTATTTTTTTTCTTTAGGTTTTGAAAGATAGAACGAACAATGTATTTCCAGTAACGTTAATGGGTAATGAACAAAATTTTTGATAAAGAAACTGTCCTTTGCTATAGGATGCAGAACTATGATAGTAATAAAGTGGTGCATTATTACAAAAGAATTGTTAATTTAATGCTAAAAGTCACGCATCTATAACAAAAGTCGAACTTACATAGATAACAACGCTTTACTGATGTTGTCGATCTCTTGTTGAATTCCATGCTAGGAACGTTGTTGTCTACGTAAACATTGTTTTCCATTAAAAGGAGACACTCGGCTTTCTCCGTGAAGGTGAAGGCCACGCACTCTTTGCTTGTCTCGTCTATTGATCGGCAGATATTCTTACATCCGGGCAAGTTGGTTAATCCCATATTAACTAAATCTCCGGTTAAAGTTTTGTGTGTGTAAGCATCAAACCAGCAAGAATCTGAAGAACAACAACAAAAGGACTACAGTTACAGATATAAACGTTATCTACTACTTGTACCATTATAAAACTACCATGACTATGACTACTACTGCTACCGCTACAACAACAACAACAACAACAACAACAACAACTACTACTACTACCAGTACTGCTATGGATTAATGATAAAGCCAAACTATTAAACAAAACGAGAGAACAAGCTATTATTGTTCTATTGTAGTTTCAGTACTAATAAAACTGCTGTCGTTTCTTATACTAAACAAAGCAAGATTAGAGTTACTGCACTGGATGCTATTACTATTGTTGGTAACAACAATAACTACCACTACAACTACAGCTACATCTACTACTCTTACTACTACTACTATTATGATGTTGTGGTTGTTGTTGTTTTTGTTGTTGCTACACACCTAGAGGCACTTCGCAGATGTAGTGGTGTTGACGTTTACAAGACCGCGTTCTCCATTTCAACGTGTCTGTTTGTATTCGTATGCATCTGTCTTCCTCTATAAAGTCTGGTTCAGATGTGTGCCAGTTCGTAAAGCTTCCCAGCTCAGTACAGTCCGTCCAGCTGTAATTAGCTTGATCTACGCCATAGTACAGTCCGAACCATATATCACCATCTCTGAATAATAAATAAATAAATAAATAAATAAATAATAATAATAATAATAATAATAATAATAATAATAATAATAATAATAATAATAATAATAGTAATTATAATAACATAAAAATAATAATAGTAATATAATGATGACTATGATAATAAATAAATAAGTAAATATATAAATAATAATAATAGTAATAACGATGGTGATGATGATAATAAATAATAATAATAATAATAATAATAATAATAATATCAACAACAAGAACAACAAGAACAACAATACTAATACTTATAATACTAATTTAACTAAAAATAAATAAATAAATAAATAAAAGATTTAAAATCAACATCATCGTCATCAACAATAAAAACAACAGTGAGAACAACAACAATAATAATAATCATAACAACAAGAACAACAACAATAACAATTTACACTGGATTAGTACGAAGTCTTTGTAAAATTGTGGTAAAAGAAAATGTTCAATGAAAATGTTAGAAATGGCAGTATTCTGTTGCGTGTAAGAAATATTTTACCTTTGTTGCATACTGCAAACCACATCAACTTTTACAATTTTGTTTAAGCAAGAACATTAAGCTTCAATACTGTCGCTGTGTATTTTCTACGTGCACGTCAAAGCAATGTTGATGTCGTTGTCTGATTACACAATTTTCCGAAAATCGAATCGGATTTGCGAATATTTTCGATACTAAGACGAATATATTAAAACGCTTAATAGAAATCCTGTGAACGTAATTTTATTTCTATTTCTATTTTATTTATTTATTTATTTATCTAGTTTATTTATCTAGTTTATTTATTTATTTATTTATTATTATTACCATAATTATAATAATAATAATCATAATAACACAAAACAACAAAAAATGTAATTGATAAAAAAATAATAATAATAATAACAATAACTACAATAACAATAACAATAATAATTATGATGATAATGACAATAAAAGAAATAATAATACATATTGTATGCTTTTGAATGTATATATTAAATATTAAATCATTTTTTTCTGACACGGTCAGAAACAGTTGTGAGTCAAGCCATTATATTTGTATCTTCACTTAAAAATAACTTACGTATCAAATCAATGTGAGTGATTCTACAATACATTAAAAAACACACACACACAAACACACACGCACACACAAACACACACGAACACACACACACAAACACACACGCACACACAAACACACGCACACACACACAAACACACACGGACACAACACACACAAACACACACACACACACACACTGCTACACTGGATATAATGCTTCACGATTATTATAAAGTACACACTGATATAAGATTTTCAACAACACTAAAGGTCTAATTTAAAAGACGAAATATTTAAAAAAAAAATATTAATTATATCTTCTTACATAACAACATCGGTTTTCCACTGAGTAACAATGTCGCAAAGAGTCTGGTTTTTAGCGCTGTCCTTTACAGTAACCAATCGCTGTTCGTCTTTCTCACATTGGTAATTAGCCTCGTTCCAGCTTCGTGTTTCTGTGTGCAGATACAAAACTACGGGCGTTGACGGCGTCCCGGTGATGTCTGAGAAAAACAAACAAACACACACGTTAGAAACAAATACAGGAAAAACTGAATTAAATCACTGGGTGTGGGATATATTATTAATTTCATCAATAGTTATTGCTAATATTTAACATTTTAAGGTATCGTTATTATTACGTAAGACTTGACGTCATGTGTGGATTAAGAAAGGAAAATTAATTTATATAATTTTACCATACTTTATTATTAACAAAGATAAACGATACACGAACTTAGCTAATTTTGTTTGTAATGATGTTAAAACAAGTTTGATCTCTCTTTCGACAAGCACACATACACGCGCACGCGCGCGCACACACACACAAATACACACACACACACACAAACACAGACACACACAAACACAGAGACACACACACATATTCACAAGCTATCCCAGTAAAAGCTATACACGCAACCTGCTACATCTATGAGTTGAAAGTGGGAAATTAATAGCCACTGAAATATTAAATATGCTTTTAATTCCTTCTCTTGGCAGTGTCTGAACTAAAGTGATAATTTTGTGATGCATTTTTAATAAATCAAAGATATATATATATATATATATTCTGTAGGACATCCTGTGCGTGTACACACACAGACACACAGACGCACACAGATAGATATACAAATTCGCGCACAGACTTACACCCGTAGAAATAGATTAACTGTAGAAATTGTGTTAAATTGCTGTAATGGAACTACATGTAACATTAACATGAAAGTAACAGAACAGTCACTCGGAAATATATTATATTTAAACTACATTTTTTTTTTTAAGATCACAACATAGTAACATACACTTTAAAAAGAAAAGAATTTGAAGAATTGAAGAAACAAAAAATAAATGAAGAAATTAATAAAAAAATGAAAAAATAAGTAATAAATAAATAAATAATAGATAAATACATAAATAAAGATAAATGAATAAATAAATAATAAGTAAAACAACAAATAAATATAATCAATAAATGAATAAAACAAAATAAAAATAAAAATAAAATAAAATAAGGATAAAAATGAAATTACTTGTAAGTATGTAAAAATCGATTTAGGGTAATTGTTCACAACTCAAGATTTAAACGTAAATGTTTATTGCATTGTTTGTGTGTTTACTGGGTTGAGGAATATGCCACTGGGTTCATAATTGATTAAAATTTATTGCAGAGGCATCGACAAACTTATTGACCATTGGGAAGAAGTGGTAAATAACAACGGAGAACACATTATTGATTGAATTGCATCTTGTTATGAATTAAAATTAAGTTTTCATCTATGTAATGATTAAATTTAATTTAACCGCAATCAGTTATTCCTCAACCTAATCTGTCTGTCTGTCTATCTATCTATCTATCTATCTATCTATCTATCTATCTATCTATCTATCTATCTATCTATCTGTCTGTCTGTCTGTCTGTCTGTCTATCTATCTATCTACAGATAGATAGATAGATATACACACACACAGACACACACATACATATATACACACTAAATTAATTAACATGCTAATATATAATGGAATTTATCACACTATGAAAATCTTCAACTTTCATTATTAACTTAAAATTAATTTATTACTTACCTTGAAACAAGACGAACATAAATCCAAGACTTATGTATCTGATCATCTGTAACGAATATTAAAACAGTTTCATTTCTGAAATATACGGTCAATGTAGACACAACCATAAATATTTTAAAGTGGGCTGAGAGAGAGAGAGAGAGAGAGAGAGAGAGAGAGAGAGAGAGAGAGAGAGAGAGAGAGACTTCAGAATACCATTTTAAAAAATTGAAGAAATTCTCTAATAAAATAAATATAAATAAGCTAAATTAGTTTTAATTACGAAAAGAAACAAAAATGAACGATAAGAAAAAAGATAAATCAATAAATAAATGGAAGAAAATTAAAGGAAGAGAAATATATAAATACAGAAGTAAAATAAAATATAAACCAACACAACAAAAAACTTCACAAAGTACAAAAAGAAATAAAAATTAACGATACGAAAAAGATAAATAAATAATAAATAAATAGATAGATAGATAGACAGTCAGACAGATAAATAGATAAATAAATAAATGGAAGAAAATTAACTGAAGAAAAATATATAAATACAGAAGTAAAATAAAATAAAAACAAACACAACAACAACAAAAAAAAAAAAAAAAAAAACTCCACAAAACACAAAAGAAAAACAAGAAAGCAAGAGGAAAATGAAGGAAAAAGGAACCAGAGATAATTAAATAAAACAAGAAAATCAACAATGATGATAATAAACATCTAGTTAAATAAATAATAACAAATAAGTGAACGAATAAATAAATAAATAAATAAATAAATAAATAAATAAATAAACATATATATATATATATATATATATATAGATAGATAGATATAGATATACAGAGAGAGAGAAAGAGAGAGAGAGAGAGAGAGAGAGAGAGAGAGAGAGAGAGAGAGAGAGAGAGAGAGAGAGAGAGAGAGAGAGAGAGAGAGAGAGATATGACGTACCGTATAACACATATCCAGTACACAGGTTCAGGAGCACGTATAAGCTTTTGCCTTCACCTGAGTTCAATAGTTGCTAAGAGAGATTATGCCAAACAGTCTGATAAATCATCAAGACAAAAGTATTTCACAATAAACAGAACATGCTCTTTCACTTTTAGTATTTTTACAGTGACGCAAAAGATTAATGTGATGAAAATACAAAATTAATGATCTTGAACAGCAAAGAAAAGACATAAATCGATACTGGATATTGTCACTCTTTTTACAAAACAACAAATGATAGCAATAATAAAACAATCTTTTACTTTCTTGTGTTTTGTGAAGCATCAGTTATTTTCCTGCTTACATAATTATGAGTTAGCCTCACAAAGACACAATTTACTTATTTCAAATCTGGGTGACAATACTGGAAGTCGAAGCTCATCAATCACAGGCTTAGATTTCAAAATTCGGGCTTGTCTGAGCGTCAGAGTGTTAGTGTTAATATGTTAACTAACGAGATTAAGACAAAAGAGGATCCTCAGAAACTTGGGGATTCGCATGGAATTATAAAGACTTAAATTATGGATAAAATATTATTATCTTACGTTAATTATAATGGGAGTTACAAAGATTTGAATTCTGGATCAAATATTAAAGATTATAAAATTATGCTCTCTCTCTCTCTCTCTCTCTCTCTCTCTCTCTCTCTCTCTCTCTCTCTCTCTCTCTCTCTCTCTCTCTCTCTCTCTCTCTCTCTCTCTCTCTCTCTGCGTGTGTATGTGTTTGTGTGTATAGAAACATGGCAAAAATATATTTTAGACTGCATAAATGAAATTTTAGAAAAACTGCTAAGTTAACTGAAATGTAATCAATGCAAAACACAAAGCCCAAACGTAGCAACAGTTTTTGAAGAATAATGATCTACGGTTATAATGAGAATGCACGAAAAACTGAAAAGCACGTGCCTTATGAAAAGAGGTAATAAAACATACAGCTAATGTATCAGAGAACGACATAGACGGCATAACACGGCACACATCTATACTGACAACAAAATCACCACAAGGCTGTCACGAATGACAAATGCAACAACGTCAAACAAGCCGAGGGTCTGGCACAATGTTGGGGCTGTCTGTGCCTTTGTCGCAAGAACCTTTGTTTGTTCCCGTACTGTGCTGTAAGCTTAAAGAGAAATACGACATCAGACAGACAAGGACAGAGAGACCAAAAGTGACACTGCAACTTGAGGACCGGTGTTTGCGAACGTAACATCTAGCAGAGGGTATTCTTCACCAATAAAAGCCGGTTGTGTTTATTCAGAGTTGATGTAAGATGTCGTGTTTACCGTGTTTATCGCTCGGTTCAGGAGGTCGTGCCTTGTGGTGGAGGGTGTGTCAAGTTGTGGGGAGGAATGTATGGAAAGGTGAAGTCTTTAGTGGTCACTGTTAACAGAATCAGCACGACTGTCCTTCCTTTATTCCGGCAGCAGGTCGTGGTGTTATTCATAAGCATAAAACTATCAGACTCCTTTGCAGCCAGAATCCTTCAGAACGTCCTTGGACTCAGCAACGGCAACGTGTTGCTGTGGTCTGAATACTCGCGAGTCATGTCCAAGCAGAAGAACTGTGGGACAACATTCACATTTTCCGAAATTACCTCGTGATTGCTGATCAAGGTGACGATTCTGACAACGTCGAAGGCGTCTGTATCCGTCGCTATGAGTTCTCGAGTGGTTTGTACCTTTTGGTAACGTACACCTGAGGTGTTCTTGTCTCATCAGTGTTTTATATCTAATGACGAAGCGTTACGAACGACACATTTCATTGCGGACAGATTTGATTGGTTACAAGTCACTGCGGGAATGTTGCTGCCCAAATAAGGCTTTGTTTCAATAAGCAGAAGATACTCGTTGTTTTACGGGTTGCTTAAGATCACGCATTCTTTTCTGTTCTGTTATCCATCAAGTTTTACATCAGGTAAGATCGCAGTGACCCTGCTAGTCAAATTTCTCTTTCAGATTGACCTGGGTACAGGTCATACCAGCAAGAATCAGTAACTAATAGCTTTTATAGCAATAGTAATAATAAAAATAGTAGGAGTAATAATAACAGTGATTGTAGTAATAATAGTTGTAATAGCAATAATAACAATGTTAGTAATGAGAATCATCATATAATAGTAGTAGTAGTAGTATTTAATAATAATAATAAATGCAATCAAGTTCCAGAATAATTATTGCAAAAATCTCGTCATATACCCCGTTTAATCTGCCTTGACTTGGAAGTCACGTTTATACAGGGGTCATTACAGACAGGTTTCATGATGAATTACGGTTCCTGTCTTTTGAAAATACTGACCTCATGGAATGTACGCGTTTGTACATAGATTATCGATTGGAAAAAGATTGTGAATCATTTTCACACGATGTTCGAACAAGAAGAGATCGATATATTTCCGGCGTTCGTGATGCTTTGACTTATTTAAACTGTAACATGAAAGTGAAATCATGACGTCAGTTATAAATTGGTAAAATGGCGGGATTTATTGGCAGACATTAAACTGCGGCTTAACTGAAAGTAATGACTTTGATTTAATTTATAAAATGATTAGACATGTTGTTGCAGTTAGAAAACATCTTTATGACTGGAAGATTGAGTCCACTCCACAGTGCCTAGTGTGCGTCGCGGTGGACTCGGTCTTGCATGCTTTTTTTTCACAGGTGCAAAACTAAATCATTTATTAAATGTATTGAACCCATTTTTAAACAACTTTTTGGCATCAAATTCAAACTAAATCCCTGTAGAATGATCTTTGGAATTAAACACAAACCTGGGAACTATGCATCGAATTTAGGGATTTTTCTCTGGAGTAAAGCTGTAAGGGTAATTTGGAATACACTAAAATTAATAGAGGGAGATAATCCATCTAATGAAATGACACTTTTTAAATACTTAATATATTCAAGGGTTGAAATTGAATACTTTGCCGCATTGGAACGGCCCAAGAGAGAAATTCTTAAAACACTGGTGTTTCGAAGGGGTCATTACCTCGTGCAATGACGCTTTCGACATCACATATCAATTATGAAAATTAGTGGCAAAATACACAAAACCTAGAAAAAGTTGACCTGGACGTCCCGGCTGGCATCTTTGGAGACCAGGTCCGCAGACCAGGTCACTTTTTTTTATTATAGCGTTCACGCGAATCCCTGAAAATTCAAAACAAAAATCATTTTCTAAAATCTTCTCAAAACGCCCGTACTGCAAAACGTCTTTCTCTCATTCACTTAGATATTAACTTAAACAATACTGCTGCAACATGAAAGTTTAACTGCCTTCAGTTTAGAGAATTGCTCCAAATAACTTCGTCAACGATAAATGGAAAAGAAAGCCTACGTTTTGCCTTTACCATCAACTCTGTAGATTACCTTGTATCGTTCGTGTAAACTCGCCCAACTTCCAGACTGATAGCTTTAACTGTGACGTCAAATCTCAAGTCAACAGTTTAATTTTTGTCGACTTTCCGCAATTTGATAGCAAACGTTTCTTGAATGACCGACAACGCACGTGTATCACGGGCCTCAGAGAAAACACTGTCAACCATAAAACCTGAAAACGAAATCAAACTGAAAAAATTGTTGCTTTAACGGATATGATCTTCTGTGCGTTTTGTACACATTACGGAGTTAGCTTCCGCTTTATTTCTTTCGTTTATTTCTGTTGGATTCTGTTATTGCAGGTAATCGTTTGTAATCTGTAGGATTACGGTTAAGGTTAGGAATAGCGTTACAGTTAGGGTTAGTTAAATTTCATTACGAGTGTTACGATAATGTCCAAAATAATTTGAGGGTCAGTATTGGAAGTATCGTTAGGGTAAGTATTTATGTTTGGTAGTTGCCTAGGATTATGTTTACAACGTGAGGTAGAGTTATGGTTAGGTTTACGCTTAGCTTTAGGGTAAAAATTGGTGTTTGGGACTTGTGTACGATTAAGTTTCGAATTTGAGATTGGGTTAGACATAGGGTTAGAGTTAGCTTTAGGGTTGGGGTTAGCCTTAGAGTTAGGATTAGGGTTAGGGTTAGAGTTAGGGTTAGGGTTAGGGTTAGGGTTAGGGTTAGGGTTAGGGTTAGCCTTAGAGTTAGGATTAGGGTTAGGGTTAGCCTTAGAGTTAGGGTTAGGGTTAGGGTTAGCCTTAGAGTTAGGATTAGGATTAGGGTTAGGGTTAGGGTTAACCTTAAAGTTAGGGTTAGGATTAGGGTTAGGGTTAGGGTTAGAGTTAGGATTAGGGTTAGGGTTAGGGTTAGGGTTAGAGTTAGGATTAGGATTAGGGTTAGGGTTAGGGTTAGCCTTAGAGTTAGGATTAGGATTAGGATTAGGGTTAGGGTTAGCGTTAGATCTTGGTTAATCTAAATTCTATTACACGTGTTATGATAATGTCCAAGATAATTTGAGGGTTAGGGTTAGGGTTAGGGTTAGGCTTAGAGTTAGGGTTAGGGTTAGGGTTAGCCTTAGAGTTAGGATTAGGGTTAGGGTTAGGGTTAGCATTAGAGTTTGGGTTAGGGTTAGGGTTAGGTTTAGGGTTAGGCTTAGGGTTAGGGTTATCCTTAGAGTTAGGATTAGGATTAGGATTAGGGTTAGGGTTAGGGTTAGCTTTAGAGTTAGGATTAGGGTTAGGGTTAGGGTTTGCCTTAGATTTAGGATGAGGGTTACGGTTAGGGTTAGGGTTAGAGTTAGGGTTAGCCTTAGAGTTAGGATTAGGGTTAGGGTTAGGGTTAGTGTTAGTGTTAGTATTAGGGTTAGGGTTAGTGTTATCCTTAGTGTTATGATTAGGCTTAGGTTAGCGTTAGATCTTGGTTAATCTAAATTCTATTACGCGTGTTATGATAATGTCCAAGAGAATTTGAGGGTCACGGTAGGCTGTGACTTTAGGGTAAAAATTGGTGTTTGGGACTTGTGTACGATTAAGTTTCGAATTTGAGATTGGGTTAGACATAGGGTTAGTGTGAGGTTTAGGGTTAGGGTTAGCCTTAGAATTAGGATTAGGGTTAGGATTAGAGTTAGGGTTAGGATTAGCCTTAGTGTTAGTGTTAGGGTTAGGGTTAGGGTTAGGCTTAGAGTTAGGGTTAGGGTTAGCGTTAGAGTTAGGATTAGGGTTAGGGTTAGGGTTAGCCTTAGAGTTAGGGTTAGGGTTAGGGTTAGGGTTCAGGTTAGGGTTAGCCTTAGAGTTAGGACTAGGGTTAGGGTTAGGGTTAGCCTTAGTTAGGGTTAGGGTTAGGGTTAGGGTTAGCCTTAGAGTTAGGATTAGGGTTTGGGTTAGGGTTAGGGTTAGGGTTAGGGTTAGGGTTAGGGTTAGGGTTAGGGTTAGGGTTAGGGTTAGGGTTAGCCTTAGAGTTAGGATTAGCGTTAGGGTTAGGGTTAGGGTTAGCCTTAGAATTAGGGTTAGGGTTAGCCTTAGAGGTAGGGTTAGGGTTAGGGTTAGCCTTAGAGTTAGGATTAGGATTAGGGTTAGGGTTAGAGTTAGGATTAGGGTTAGGGTTAGGGTTAGGGTTAGCCTTAGAGTTAGGATTAGGGTCAGGGTTAGGGTTAGGGTTATGGTTATGGTTATGGTTAGGGTTAGGGTTAGCCTTAGAGTTATTATTAAGGTTAGGGTTAGGGTTAGGGTTAGGGTTAGGGTTAGTGTTAGGGTTAGGGTTAGAGTTAGCGTTAGATCTTGGTTAATCTAAATTCTATTTCGCGTGTTATGATAATGTTCAAGAGAATTTGAGGGTCACGGTTGGCTGTGGCTTTAGGGTAAAAATTGGTGTTTGGGACTTGTGTACGATTAAGTTTCGAATTTGAGATTGGGTTAGACATAGGGTTAGAGTTAGGTTTAGGGTTAGGGTTAGCCTTAGAGTTAGGATTAGTGTTAGGGTTAACCTTAGACTTAGGATTATTTAAATTTTAGGACTTGCCCTGGATGAAGTTTAGAATTTGAGATTTGGTTAAGGATAGTTTAGGGTTAGGTTTATAGTTAAACTTAGAGCTATGGTTATTTAAATTTCATTACGAGTGTTACAATAATGCCCATATAATTTGATATTCACGATTGGAATTAATGTTTGGGTGTGATGCCGTATTAGGTTCAGAAGTTGAGATTGGATTAGGGATATGTTACTGTTAGAGTTAGGGTTGGGGTTAGCGTTAGAGTTAGGCTAATTTAAATTTTATTACGAATGTGATGATAATCTAAAAATAATTTGTGGGTGACTATTGGAAGTAGCGTTAGGGTAAGGATTAATGTTTGGGACTTGCCTAGGATTTGGTTTGAAACTTGAGGTAGAGTTATGGTTAGGGTTACCCTTAGGGTTAGGGTTAGGGCTAGCCTTAGAGCTAGGTTTATTTAAATTTTATCACAAGTTTTATGTTAATTTCGAAAATAATTTCAGGGTCGCGACCAGAATTATCGTTAGCATCAGAATTAATGTTTGGGACTTGCGTACGATTAAATTTAGAAACTGAGACTGCGTTATGGTTAAGGTTAGCCTTTGAGTTAGGGATATTTAAAGTTTATTAAGAGTGTTACGAAAATCTCCAGAATAATTTGAGGGTCACTACCGGAAGTGGCATTAGCACTGGAATTAATATTTGGGACCTGAATAGTATTAAGTTTAGAAATTGAAATTGGGTTATGGGTAGGGTTAGGGTTAGGGTTAGTGTTTGGTTTAGTCTTAGAATTAGGGTTATTTAAATTTGATTACGAGTTTTAAGATAATGTCCAAAACATTTGAGGGTCACGACTGGAAGTGGCGTTGAGGTAAGAATTAATTTCGGGGTCCTGCATACGATTAGATTTAGAAGTTGAGCTAGTGTTACTGTTAGTGTTAGGGTTAGAGTTAGGGTCAGGGTTAGGGTTAAGGATAGCCTTATGGGTAGGATTTTTCTAAATTTTATTACACGTATTATCATAATGTCTAAAATAATTGGAAGTAGCGTTGCGGTAAATGATAATGTTTGGTTCTTGCGTAGGATTAGGATCAGAAGTTGAGATTGTGTTAGTGTTAGGGTTAGTGTTAGGGTTAGTGTTAGGGTCAGGATTAGGGTTAGGGTTAGTCTTAGAGCTAGGATTATTTAAACTGTTTTCTGAGCGTTATGATAATGTCCAAAATAATCTGTAGGTCACGATTGGAAGCACCGCTAATATCAGAATTAATTTTTGCGTAAGATAATGTTTAGAATTTGAGATTGGGTTAGGGATAGGATTAGGATTAGGGTCCCAAACATTAATTCTTACCCTAACGCTTCTTCGAATCCTAATCCTCATATTATTTTGGACATTATGAAGACATAGGTAATAAAATTTAAATAACCCTAACTCTAAGCGCAATCCTGGCCCTAAGTCTTACCCTAGCCTTACCCTAACGCTACGTACGTACCCAAAATTAGTTATTACGCTAACAGTACATCTAATCATGACCCTCGAATTATTTTGGACATTATCATAACAGTCGTAATAAAATTTAAATAAACCTAACTCCAAGCCTAACCCTAACACTAACTGTAACCCTAACGCTAACCCAGTATCAAATGCTAGTCCTAATCATATGCAAGTTCCAAACATTTATTCTTAACTTGGCGCTACATTCAATCGTGAAGAGAACAAAGGAATCTCCTCTCTTATTTTGTAGCAATCTCATCAATCATATAACTCCTCCTTTTTAAATTCTCGATCTGCCCTTGCTTTTATAATAATAATAATAATAATAATAATAATAATAATAATAATAATAATAATAATAATAATAATAATAATAATAATAATATAATAATAATAATAATAATAATAATACGTTGTTGTTATTACTATTGCTGCTGCTGTTGTTGTTGTCATATTACCGTTAATTTTATATTATTTCCAACCCCTAACAAACAATTTTTATGTTCGCTCGATTTAGGCATTTTCGTTACGTTTTGAAATGTTTGTCGAGATTTTATCGTGGTTATAGGTCGTAATCTTCTCAACACTAGTGAATGACAGAAATTCTCTCATTTCGTGAACTAAACGAGTTCTTAGAGCATATCTACTGACACTGTACAAGATCTGTGTTGGTAGAATATACAACATTTTATTTTTAGTTTTTTGTTATTTATATTTTAATTAAGTAATTTATTTTTTTAACTTTGTAACCTTATAAAGATTTACGAAGAGAGTGAACATTCAGCATTATTCTAAAATGACGGTTAGACTAGCAGCGTTATTTTAAGATAGAGTTAAACATAAATAAATAAATAAATAAATAAATAAATAAATAAATAAAAGTATTTGCTGACAATAAAAGTTGAAATTTGAAAAGCAGTCAAAACAAAATGTCGCACAATTCCACAAAAAGCTTCGATCCAAGACTGGAAAGATTACCAAAAACATCGAATGAAAAGTTCTGATTTCTTATACAGTTTAACTGACAAGTTTATGGCTGAGGATCGTTTTTAGGAAACACGTTGTAAATAATTCGTATCAGGTTGTTGCAGTCTAACAGAACAAGTAAGGAGAAAACTGCAGCAATAAAAGCACATCCGACTGAGCCAATCATAACTGAACTTAGTCTTCGGTCATCTGCTGACGTCAGCTTCCGGCGATGGGACGAAAGCGAGGTTTTGTTCAAGACAAGTTTACTGGTGTACATCGATGTATCGTTCTCTCCGTGAAACACGGGTGTAGAACTGTTGCACAGACATTCTGACTTTTAAAAAATTCTAAGAAATTTTGTAATAAAAATATGCTAAATTAGTGCAGAAACAAATAAAAATGAACGATAAAAACAGAAAAGGCAGATAGATAAGTAAATAAATAGACAGGCAGACAGATAGGCAGATACATAGACAGATAGATAGATAGGTACATAGATAGAAAGATAAGATATATAAATCCAGAAGTAAAGTTATATATATATATTTAAAAAAAATAATAACACTCAGAAACAACCAAACAAAAAGAAAGAGAATGAGCGAAAAAGAAACTAGAGATAAATAAAAAAAAAAAAAAAAAAACCCAGCAACAATAATAATACACATCTCCTTGAATAATTAATAACATGGAAATGAATAAATAAATTAATAAACAAATATATCTATCTATCTATCGATCGATATATATATCTATATATATATATATAGATAGAGAGAGAGAGAGAGAGAGAGAGAGAGAGAGAGAGAGAGAGAGAGAGAGAGAGAGAGAGAGAGAGAGATTTTTAACGTACCGTATAATACGTAGGTAATAGCACATATCCAGTACACGCTTAGAAGCACGTATAAGCTTTTGCGTTCTCCTGAGTCCAGTAGATGGTTAGAGAGATTATGACAAACAGCCTGATAAGTCTTCTGGGCAAAAGTATTTCACAATAAATAGAACATGCTCTTTCACTTTTAGTATTTATGCAGTGACACAAAATATTAATGTGACGAAAAATACAAAATTAATGATTCTCAACAGCAATGAAAAAGCTTAATTCGGTATTCGATATTGTTACGGTGTTATTGAAAGAAGTAATAGCAATAATAAAAAAAATCTTTAATTTTCTCCTCATTTGTGAAGCATCAGTTATTTTCCTGCTTACATAATTATGAGTTAGTCTCGGGAGTTGAACACGGAAGTTAATATGTAAATTTTAATATGATGTAATGTATTTTTGTAATCCTGTTTACCAGTAATATTATTGTTGGTATAAATATTCTATGCAGACCTGAGTTTGAGCTAATAATTGATTCATAAATTAGCATTAGTATTTGACGTCAAAAATAAAATAAATTAAAAATAAAAATAAAAAAATAAATAAATAAATAAATAAATAAATAAATAATAATAATAATAATAATAATAATAATAATAATTACTGATGATGTAGAATAGCAATTATGTAATTGCTGAGCACATGCGGACTAGGCGTGAATGGTTAAAAGCCACAACGTTTAAAATGAAGATAATTTTTATTCTTTCTTTCTTTTTTTTTTTTTTTTAACATTATTATTTTGACGATAACATTTTCTTCAAAATAATGACCACATAAATATTTTAATTTCTCTTTTCTGGTAAGAGTAAATTAGCGTTAAATAACTATAAAAGCCAGTACTATTACAACTTACGTTATAAGCTATCAGTACTACTACTACTACTACTACTACTACTACTGCTACTACTACTACTACTACTAATAAATAAATAAATAAATAAATAAATAAATATAAATAAATAATAATAATAATAATAATAATAATAATAATATTAATAATAATAATAATAATAGTCAAACAGAGAAGGTGTGCGCATACAGTTTTAAGGTTTCTTTATACTGTAACGACTTGTTATTTATTTATTTTGACCGATCTGTCATCGCTAATAAAAAATGACTGCCATTTTGAACCTCCAAAATTCTCTCTCTCTCTCTCTCTCTCTCTCTCTCTCTCTCTCTCTCTCTCTCTCTCTCTCTCTCTCTCTCTCTCTCTCTCTCTCTCTCTCTCTCTCTCTCTCTCTCTCTCTCTCTCTCTCTCTCTAAATAGTCTGTTTCATAAATTTTGATGAATATATATGGTCTTGTAATTACTTGTTACAAAATCAGAGAACAGTTCTTCCTTATTGATTAGCAGCGATAAATATTTAATATGCAAATTATGTGATACGTTACATCGATGTTTTACCTACTCTCGGCTTGTATAAGTTGTTCTGGGTTGATCTCTGTCAGACAGCAGTGTCAGCCAGTTTCTGCCAGTTTCTGCTTTGTATTTGTTCACCCATTCACAACTTACATGTACATTCAGATAGTTCAATAATGCTATGCTACAGAAATTTGCAGTTCGAGTAAACATGATAATAAAGATTTATGGAAATTCAATGATGTTTATAAAATATTGTAATAAATAGATACTGTCGACGTGAGAACAAAAACCATAATAGTGTTAATCGTTTTCTTTTAGCTATGACAACAGTTCTGTGTGTCTATGTGTTTGTGTGCGTGTATATACACATGCACACATAAACACACACACACACACACACACACACACACACACACACACAGACAAAGATGGTCGGAAGAACGTTTACCACTGCATAAATGAAATTTTAGAAAAAAAGAAAACAAGATGAAATTTAATCAGTCCAAAACACAAAGCCGAAACGTAACAGCAGTCTTTGAAGAATAATGATCTACGTCACGCCGTTTATGATGAGAATGGGCGAAAAAATGAAAAGCACGCACGTGCCTTATGAAGATCAGTAATGACACATGCAACTCATGTACAAAGTCGACGTAGACGGTATATCACGCTATCACATATCTTCAGTGGCCACAAAATCACCAGAAGTCTGCCACGAATGACAACTGTAACAACGTCAAACAAGCCGTGGGTCTGGCACAGGACAAGGCTGTCTGTGCCTTTGTCACAAGAATCTTTGTTTGTTCCCGTACTGTGCTGTAAGCTTAAAGAGAAAAGCTGTATCAGACAGACAAGGACAGGGAGACCAAGAGTGACACTGCAACTTGAGGACCGGTGCTTGCAGACGTAACATCTTGCAGATGGTATTTGTTCACTGATAAAAGCCGGTTGTGTTTATTTAGAATTGATGTAAGATGGCGTGTTAGAAGAAGAGAACGAATGGGACGACTGGTTCGGTTCAGGAGATCGTGCCTTGTGGTGGAGGGTGTGTCAAGGTGTGGGAAGGAATGTATGGAAAGGTGACATCATCAATGGTCACTTTTAGCAGAATCAGCACGACCGTCCTTCCATTATTCCAGCAGCAGGTCATTCATTAGCATAAAACTAACAGACCCCTTTGCAGCCAGAATCCTTCAAAACGTCCTTGGACTCAGCAACGGCAACGTGTTGCTGTGGTCTGAATACTCGCGAGTCATGTCTAAGCAGAAGAACTGTGGGACAACATTCACATTTTCCGAAATTACCAAATTTTCCGTTAAGACCACGCATTATTTTCTGTAAGATTATCCATCAGACGAGGCGTTTGGCATCAGGTAAGATCGCTGTGACCCGTCTAGTCAAATTTCTCGTTCAGATTGACCTGGGTACAGGTCATACCAGTAAGAATCTGTAACAACACCAACACCACTAATAGCTGTTATAGCAATAGTAATAATAAAAATAGTATTAGTAATAATAACAGTGATACTAGTAATAATAGTTGTAATGGGAATAATAATAATATTAGTAATAATAATCATCATATAATAGTAGTAGTAGTAGTAGTAGTAGTAGTAGTAGTAGTAGTAGTAGTAGTAGTAGTAGTAGTAGTAGTGGTAGTAGTAGTAGAACTAGTATTTAATAATAATAATAAATGCAATCAAATTCCAGAACAATTATTGCAAAAATCTCGCCATTTACCCCGTTTTATCTGCCTTGACTTGGAAGTCACGTTTACAGAGGGGTCATTACCGACAGGTTTCATGATGAATTACGGTTCCTGTCTTTTGAAAATACTGACGTCATGGAATGTACGGGTTTGTACACAGATTATCGAGTGGAAAAACATTGTGATTCAATTTCACACGATGTTCGAACAAGAAGAGATCGATATATTTCCGGAGTTCGTGATGCTTTGACTTACGTAAATGTCATGACCGCATTTAAACTGTAACATGAAAGTAAAATCATGACGTCACTTGTAAACTGGTAAAATGGCGGATTTATTGGCAGACATTAAACTCTGGTTTAATTGAAAATAATGACTATGGTTTAATTGATCAAATTATTAGACATGGTGTTGCAGTTAGAAAACATCTTTATGACTGGAAGATTCAGGCCATTCCACAGTGCCTAGTGTGCTACGGGGTGGACTCGGTCTTGCATGCCTTTTTTTTACTGCAGCAAAACTAAATCATTTATTAAATGTATTGAACCCATTTGTAAACAACTTTTTGGCACCTAGTTCAAACTAAATCCATATAGAATGATTTTTGGATTTAAACACAAACCTGGCAACTATGCAATTTTTCTCTGGAGTAAAGCTATGAGGATAATTTGGACTATATGAAAATTATTAAAGGGAGATAAGCCATGAAAAGAAATGACACTTTTTAAACACTTAGTATATTCAACGGTTGAAATTGAATACTTTGCCGCATTAGAACGGCCCAACAGAAGAGAAAAATTCTTAAAACACTGGTGTCTAGATGGGGTCGTTGCCTCGATTAAAGACTCTTTCGACATTAGGTATTAATCAGTCTGCAGCTTTGGAGGCCAGACCCGCAGATCACATTATTTCTTTCTTTTTTTAACTCGAGTATGTAATTTTTTAGTGTGGGGGGTTTGCGTTCGCGCTAACCCCTGAAAATTCAAAACAAAAAACAGTTTGTGAAAATTTCTCAAAATGCTCGTATTGCAAAACGTCTTTCTCTTATTCACTTAGATATTAACAATGCAAAACTGCTGTAACATGAAATTTTACCTGCCTTCAGTTTAGAGAATTGCTCTAAATAACTTCGTCAACGATAAATGGAAAAGAAAGCCTACGTTTTGCCTTTACCATCAACTCTGTAGATTACCTTGTATTGTTCGTGTAAATTCACCCAACTTCCAGATTGATAGCTTTAACTGTGACGTCAAATCTCAAGTCAACAGTTTAATTTTTGTCGACTTTCCGTAATTAGATAGCAAACGTTTCTGGAACGACCGACAATACACGTGTATCACGGGCCTCAGAGAAAACACTGTCAACCATAAAACCTGAAAACGAAATCAAACTGAATAAATTGTTGCTTTATCGGATATGATCTTCTGTGCGTCTCGTACACATTACGGAGTTAGCTTCCGCTTTATTTCATTCGTTTATTTCTACTTTGGAGACACTTCACACTTGACGACCGAGTACCGGCCCTACGACTGAATCGTTTAGCGATATTTCAAGCATGCTGTACTGGAGTGAGTTTGTGGAAACCATTTTTAGATATCGTTTCAATATCTCCTCTGCACCAGCAATAACCTTTTCAGTGGATTATAAAATGTTCATGATAGTAGTGTGCTGCATACTGCAATATACCGGAATAGATGAAATCTATTCTGATACCCTTTACTTAGGCTTGGATTCTGTTATTACAGGTAATCGTTTCTAATCTGTTATCAAAATTTTATTTTATTTTTTATTTAATTTTTAAATTTTGTTTTATTTTATTTTATTTTATTTTATGTTTTGTTATTATTTTACTTTTCTAGACGATGTCACCATTTAATGGCTTTTAATTTTCAGAGTTTTCGCTTGCTACAATGTTTTATTGCATAATACTTGGGTTAGAAGTTGTGTTAGAGCTAGGGTTAGGGTTAGGGTTAGGGTTTGGGTTAGTCTTAGAGATATGGTTATCTAAATTGTATTACGAGTGTTATAATACTATCCAAAATAATTCGATGGTACCCGAATGCCACATCCAATTGTGACCTTAAAATTATTTTGATCATTATCATAACTCTCGTAATAAAATTTAAATAACCCTGACTCTAGTCTTAACCCTAACCCTAACCCTAACCCTAACCCTAACCCTAATCCTATCCCAATCTCAAATTCTAAACCTAATTCAACGCAAGTCCCAGACATTAATTCTTACCCTCACGGTACTTCCAATCGAGACCCTCAAATTATTTTCGACTTTATCATAAAACTCGTATTAAAATTTAGATAACTCTCGCTCTAAGGTTAACCGAAAATCTAACCTTAACCCTAACACTAGCTCAACTTCTGAACCTAATCCTATGCAAGTCCCCAACATTAATTCTTACCTGACGCTACTTTCAATGGTGAAGAGAACAAAGGAATCTCCTCTCTTATTTTGTGCCAATCTCATCAATCCTGGTTTTTAAATTCTCCATCTGCTCTTGCTTTTATGAAAATGATCATAATAATAATAATAATAATAATAATAATAATAATAATAATAATAATACGTTGTTATTATTACTATTGCTGCTGCTGTTGTTATTGTCATATTACCATTAATTTTATATTATTTCCAACCCCTAAGAAACAACTTTTAGGTTCGAAATACTTAGGCTTTTTTATTACGTCATGAAATGACATAAACGAAAAACTGAAAAAACGTTTGTGACCATTGATTGTTCACAGAACATGTCTCGCTCTAAGGAATATTCATCGCGTTTTTGTTTCGTGGACACCATCACAAGTGGACATTTGTGACACAAAACAAATTGATGTTTAGATATATATTTTAAAAACGACTTACTTATATGATACACTTTCTGATTTCAATTACGCAAAAATATTGTGTTCAGATGTTTTTTCGAAACATGTGCTTTATTTTCATTAGTTACATTTTACTAGTTACACAGTAGACCACAAAATACAATGACGCTTAAAAGTTGTTACATTTCTGAGAAAAGACTTGAACTTCTGATAGTCTTCCACGTTTCACTTGAATATATAAACCAGAAAGTTTATACAAAGACAATTAACAGTTTAAATATATAAAGTAATTTAAACTGTGAATTTTCTTCATATAAACTTTAAATTATATAATACAACCCAAAACAAAAACCACATACACTAAAAAACAACAACAACAAAAATAAATATAAAAAAATAAATAAAAATAACTAAAAAATAATAATAATAAAATAATAATAATAAAAAAAAATAATAATAAAAATAGAATAAAAAATAAACCCACACCAAACAAAAACATCTGTCCTATCAAACACTGTGAATAGGCCAGTAAAATTATTAGCAAAGGTTTGTTTTGTAAAAAAAAAAAACAGTTTCGAAAGGGAATTTCCGAAAATAGTTCACGTGATCTTATTTGTCCTATTTAGTAATGCATCACATTCCTCCATAGGCATTATAAAATGAATTAATTGAAGCACAAGATATTATTAATTGTATGTTAACGATTATACTGAACGTGGTTTGATGAGTTTGTAAGGATATTATAAAGAATAGTTTTCTGTCGTGAAAACCGACAGGAAAACCGAAGTAAATCGTGCATAAATCCGGTTTTGCCAAATAGAAACCTATCATAAATCACCGATTGGAAAATATTCGAACATGTTTGAATCGACTGCATGTTACTTTTTATGGTAGCAGGGAACTCGAAAATGACTAATCTAGAGGAATGTAAAACGAAAACATAGTGGTCGAATCGGTGTTAACCATATTGTTAACAAAGATCTGACAAAAACGATAAAGATTTATCTCTGGCGGAGAACCAGCGAATTCCAGAAAAATGTCCGTCTGAGCTGCTCTCCGCCAGAGGATACTGGGGCTAGCAAATGATGCGAATATAAATGACTACGGATCGATATGTTAGTTATAAGTGAAATATAGTAAATGTATAAAGTGTATGAATAATTTAGTATGACATGCACGTTTTGAAAAGTTCGTAATGTCTTCAACACTAATGAATTACAGTGAATTTTGTGAAATAAACGAGTTATTACAGCATATCTACTGATACTATACACAATCTGTGTTGTGGTAGAATATATAACATTTAATTTTTAGTTATTTAATATTTATTTTTTAATTAAGTAATTTATTTTTACAACCTTAGAAAGTTTTATGAAGACAACGAACATTCAGCATTATTCTTAAGAGTTGGTTAGACTCGCAAAGTTATTTTAAGAAAGAGTTAAACATAAATAAATAAATAAACAAAAGTATTTGCTGACAATAAAAATTGAAACTTGAAAAGCAGTGAAACAAAATTTCGCACAATTCTACAGAAAACTTCTATCCAAGACTGAAAAGATTACCAAAAACATCGTGTGAAAAGTTCTGATTTCTTATTCAATTTGAACGACAAGTTTATGGCTGAGGATCGTTTTTAGGAAACACATTGTAAATAATTCGAATCAGGTTGTTGCAGTCTAACAGAACAAGTAAGAAGAAAACTGCAGCAATAAAAGCACATCCGACTGAGCCGATCATAACTGAACTTAGTCTTCGGTCATCTGCTGACGTCAGCTTCCGGCGATGGGACGAAAGCGAGGTTTTGTTCAAGATAAGTTTACTGGTGTACATCGATGTGTCGTTCTCTCCGTGAAACACGGGTGTAGAACTGTTGCACAGACATTCTGAAAATACATCGTATCATTAAGAACCGAGAAGAAATCAGTGAGCCAATATACCAATGGGAGAGAGAGAGAGAGAGAGAGAGAGAGAGAGAGAGAGAGAGAGAGAGAGAGAGAGAGAGAGAGAGAGAGAGAGAGAGAGAGAGAGAGAGAGAGAGATGAAATACTAATACTGCTTATTTATTTATTTATTTATTTTCAATTACTACTGTGAAGTTCCAGGGATCAAACTTATAATTTTTCAGTTAGGCATTAAAAAATTCGGAAGTTGGTATGCAAAATGTAAAAATGTTACAACCATTGACGTATCAAACAATGATGTAGCAGGAACTCACCTGGACAGTGTAGTACTTGTGACGACGTTTCTGCAAACGACAACGTCACGGTCGGTGAAGAAGTGAATATTGGCGATTCGTGACGAATGTTAGTTAACTCAGTCGAGAAGACTAGAAAGGTCGATAATTCCGTTGACATTTCAACAGAAGTAGATAACTCCGTTGAGCTTAGGATAAAGGTAGAGAACTCTGTGGTGACATATTTAGTAACAGGACATGACAGGTACGACGATTCACAACTACATATAAGTGGAGAACATTCCATCAACGTCGATGACGCCCGAATAATCATAGATGATGTTGGTGTAGCTAATATCGGTCCAGTCGGAGCTGTACAGTTTATGTGAGGATTTGTGGATTGATCAACGTAATTGGTGACCTCATTTGTCACGTTATCTGTAAAACATAAACATCTAATTTAAATAACGTTTGACATACGGTTCTTCTTCTTCTTCTTCTTCTTATTATTATCATCATCACCGTCATCATTATCATCATCATCATTATTATTATTATTATTATCATCATCATCACCGTCATCACTACTATGGTATTAATATTGTTGTTAATGTTGCCTTTACTGCTGCTGCCGTTATTGCTGTTATAAATAGTTGTTGGTTTAATTATTTCGGTAACAAAGTTTATTAGAATTGTGTGTTGTGCACACACACACATATATATATATATATATATATATGTGTTTGTGTGTGTATATATATATATATATATATGTATGTATGTATATGTGTTTGTGTGTATATATATATATATATATATATATATATATATAGACAGATAGATAGATAGATAGATAGATAGATATGCATGCATTTATGTATGTACGCATGTATGCATGGACGTATGTACGTATATATTTAAGAATTATAATACAAAACAGTTTCTTCGTCGGAACGCAAATACAGCTGGCCTACCTTATTGGCGAGTTTTCACCAAGCGGAATTAAGTGAGTGTATATATATGTGTGTGTTTTTGTGGGCGTGTGCCTGTGTGTGTGTGTTTGTCTGTGTCTGTGCGTGTATGTTTGTGCGTGAGTGAGAATGTGCGTGAGTGTGTGTGTGTGAGGAAGATCGGTAGTATTCACATTATAAACAGACATGTATTTCCAGTAACGTTACTGTGTAAATAACACAATTTTTGATAAACAAACTGAATGGAAGAAATCTCTGTCCTTTGCTATAGGATGCAGAACTATCATAGTAATAAAGTGGTGCATTATTACAAAAGAATTGATAATTTAATGCTAAAAGTCACGCATCTATAACAAAAATCGAACTTACATAGGAAGCAACGCTTTACTGATGTTGTCGATCTCTTGTTGAATTCCATGCTAGGAATGTTGTTCCCTACGTAAACGTTGTTTTGCATTAAAAGGAGACACTCGGCTTTCTCCGTGAAGGTGAAGGCCACGCACTCTTTGCTTGTCTCGTCTATTGTCAGGCAGATATTCTTACATCCGGGCAAGTCGGTTAATCCTATATTAACTAAATCTCCGGTTAAAGTTTTGTGTGTGTAAGCATCAAACCAGCAAGAATCTGAAAAACATCAACAGAAAAAGAAAAAAAAAAAAACTACAGTTTCACCTATAAACGTGTTACAATTTCAGCTATTACTACTGTTAGTGCTTCTACTACTACCACTACGATAATGATAACAACGATACTGCTGTTACTATAACTATTATAATATAGTGAGAGTGGAAGCTATTATTGCTCTATTACTAATACCATTGCTGTCTAGTACTGGCACCACCACTACTACTCCTACAACAACTACTGGGGATAATGATAATAAGAATACAGCTATTACTATAACTATTTCGATACAGTGAGATGATCAGTTATTATTGTAGTTCTAATGCTAATACTATGGGCCACTGCGACTACTTTCGCTATTACTACTGCAGATACTTATTACCACTACTTCTGTTATTATTTTAACTATTACAAAATATTGAGAGTTTCAAATATTACTGTTCTGTTCTAGTTTAAATACAAATACTATTGCTATATACTACTTGTACAATTACTAAAACTACCATGACTATTACTACTACTGCTACCGCTACTAATACAAAAACAACAACAACAACTACTACTACTACTACTACAACTAATACTACTACCAGTACTGCTACGGATTAATGATAAAGCCAAACTATTAAACAGAACGTGAGTATAAGCTATTATTGTTCTATTGTAGTTTCAGTACTAATACAACTGCTGTGGCTTCTTATACTAAACAAAGTAAGATTAGAGTTACTGCCATGGATGCTATTACTATTGTTGGTATACTACATCTAGAACAACAACAACTACCACTACAACTACAGCTACATCTACTACTCTTACTACTACTACTATTAGGATGTTGTCGTTTTTTTTGTTTTTCTCTTGATGTTGCGACACACCTAGAGGCACTTCGCAGATGTAGTGGTGTTGACGGTCACAAGGCCACGTTCTCCATTTACACGTGTATGTGTGTATTCGTATGCACTTTTCAGTATCAAGTTTGTTTGGTTCCATTGTGTCCCACTGGGTCCAGCTTCCTCGCTCAGTACAGTCTGTCCAGCTGTAATTAGCTTGATCTACGTCATAGTACAGTCCGAACCATATATCACCATCTCTGAATAATAAATATAAATAAATAAAAAATATAATATATAATAATAATAATAATAATAATAATAATAATAATAATAATAAAAATAATAATAGTAATAATAATGTTGATGAATATAATAATAAATAGATAAATAAACATATAAATAATAATAATAGTAATAACGTTGATGATGATGATAATAAATAATAATAATAATAATAATAATAATAACAACAACAACAATACTAATACTAATACTACTAATTTAACTAATTAATAAACAAACAAATAAATAAATAAATAAAAGATTTAAAATCAACACCATCGTCATGAACAATAAAAACAACAGTGAGAACAACAACAACAACAACAATAACAATTTAGACTGGATTAGTACGAAGTCTTTGTAAAATTGTGATAAAAGAATATTTTCAATAAAGATTTTAGAAATAGCAGTATTCTGTTGCGTGTAAGAAATATTTCAACTTTGTTGTATACTGCAAACCACATAAACTTTTACAATTTTGTTTAAGCAAGAACATTAAGCTTCAATACTGTCGGTTTGTATTTTCTACGTGCACGTCAATGCAATGTTGATGTCGTTGTCTGATTACTGAAGTTTCAGAAAATCGAATCGGATTTGCGAATATTTTCGATACTAAGACGAATATATTAAAACGCCTAATAGAAATCCTGTGAACGTAATTTTATTTCTATTTCTATTTTATTTATTTATTTTTATTACCATAATTATAATAATAATAATCATGATAACACAAAACAACAAAATATGTAATTGATAAAAAAATAATATAACAATAACAACAATAACAATTACAATAATAATTATGATGATAATGATAATAACAATAATAATAATATATATTGTTTACTTTTGAATGTATATATTAAATATTAAACAGTTGTGAGTCAAGCCATTATATCTGTATCTTCACTTTAAAATAACTTACGTAGCAAATCAATGTGAGTGATTCTACAATACATTAAAACACACACACACATACACACACCAAGAAACACGGACACACACACACACACACACACACACACACACACACACACACACTGCTCCATTGGATATAATGCTTCACGATAATAATAAAGTACACACTAATATAAGATTCTCAACAACACTAACGGTCTAATTTAAAAGACCAAAGATTTAAAATACAAAATATTAATTATATCTTCTTACATAACATGATCGGTTTTCCACTGAGTAACAATGTCGTAAAGAGTCTGGTTTTTAGCGCTGTCCTTTACAGTAACCAATCGCTGCTGGTCTTTCTCACATTGGTAATTAGCCTCGTTCCAGCTTCGTGTTTCTGTGTGCAGATACAAAACTACGGGCGTTGACGGTGTCCCGGTGATGTCTGAGAAAAACAAACAAACACACACGTTAAAAACAAATACAGGAAAACTGAATTGAATCACTGGGTGTGGGATATATTACTAATTTCATCAATAGTTATTGCTAATATTTAACATTTTAAGGTATCGTTATTATTACGTAAGACTTGATGTCATGAGTGTATTAAGAAAGGAAAATTAATTTATATAACTTTACTATACTTTATTATTAACAAAGATAAACCATATACAAGAACTTTGTATATAATTATGTAAAATAAATTTGATTCTCTCTCTCTCTCTCTCTCTCTCTCTCTCGCACACATATACGTACAAACACACATATATACGTACAAACACACAGACGCACACACACACACATACACACACAGATACACATACAAATTCGCGCACAGACTTACAGCCGTAGAAACAGATTAACTGTAGAAAATGTGTTAAATCGCTGTGATATTATTAACCGAACTACATGTAACGTTAACATGAAAGTAACAGAAATGTGAATCGGAAATATCATATTATATTTACACACCTTTTAATATACACTTAAAAAGAGAGAAATTTGAAGAAAAGAAGAAACAGAAAATAAATAAAGTAATTAATTAATATAAAAAAATAAAACTAAGTAAATAAATAATAGATAAACATTTAAATAAAAATAAAAAAAATAAAATGAAATAAAATAAATCAGTAAGTAAATAAATAAATAAATTAATAAATAGAAAAACAATTAGTAAATATAACAAATAAATAAACAACAGGTAAATACAAAATAAAAAATAAATAAATTAAGGATAAAAATGAAATTATTTATAAGTATTCAAAAATCGAAATAGTTTAATTGTTCACAACTCAAGATTTATACTGAAATGTTTATTGCATTGTATCTGTGTGCGTGGGTGTGTGTACATATACACACACACAGACGGTTCATAATTGATTCAGATTTATTGCAGAGGCATCGAAAAAGTTGTTGACCGTCGGGAAAAAGTGGAAAATAACAACGGAGAATAGATTATTGATTAAATTACATCTTGTTATCAAGTAAGATTAAGTTTTCTTCTATGTAATGATTGAATTTAATTCAACCACAATGACTTATTTCTCAACCCAATATTTTCACACTCACACACACAAGCGCGCGCGCGCAGAGATACACACACATACATACAGATTCAATTAATTAACTTGTTAATAGATAATGCAATTTACCACACAAAATCTGAAATTTCATTATTAACTTAAAATTAATTTATTACTTACCTTGAAAGATAACGAAGATAAATCCAAGACTGATGTATCTAATCATCTGTAACGAATATTAAAACAGTTTCATTTCTCAAATATACGGTCAACAAGAGACACAACCATAAATATTTTAAAGCGGGCTTAGAGAGAGAGAGAGAGAAAGAGAGAGAGAGAGAGAGAGAGAGAGAGAGAGAGAGAGAGAGAGAGAGAGAGAGAGAGAGAGAGAGAGAGAGAGAGAGAGAGAGATTTTTAACGTACCGTATAATACGTAGGTAACAGCACATATCCAGTACACGCTTAGAAGCACGTATAAGCTTTTGCCTTCACCTGAGTCCAATAGTTGCTAAGAGAGATTATGACAAACAGCCTGATAAGTCTTCTGGGGAAAAGTATTTCATAATGAATAAAACATGCTCTTTCACTTTTAGTATTTTTAAACTGACACGATGAAAATGCAAAATTAATGATCTTCAACAGCAATGAAAAGACGTGAATCGATATTCGATATTATCACGGTGTTATTTAAACAACATATAATAGCAATAATAAAACAAAATATATTTTATTTACTTGAGTTTTGTGAAGCATCAGTTATTTTCCTGCTTACATATTTATGAGTTAGTCTCAGGAGTTGAACACTGAAGTTAATGTTTACATTTTTTTTAGTAATCCTGTTTACCAGTTATATTATTGTTGCTATAAATATTCTATGCAGTCCTGGGTTTGTGCTAATAATTGTTTCGTATATTAGCCTTAGTATTTGACGTCAAAAATAAAATAAAATTAAAATTAAAATAAATTAGCTAATAAAATAAATAAACAAATAAATAAATAAATAAATAAATAAATAAAAATAATAATAATAATAATAATAATAATAATAATAATAATAATAATAATAATAAAATAATTTATTACTTCTAAAACTACTACTTTCACAGCCAATACTATTACAACTTACCTTGTTAGTTATTACTTCTACTACTACTCCTAATACTACTACTACTACTAAAACTACTACTACTACTACTAAAATAAATAAATAAATAAATAACAAATAATAAAAATAACAGCAATAGCAACAACAACAACAACAACAACACCAGTAATAATAATTATTATTATAATAATAATAAAATAATTACTGATGGTGTAGAATAGCAATTATGTAAATGCTGTGCACATGCGGACTAGACGTGAATGGTTAAAAACCACAACGTTTAAAATGAGGTTACTTTTTATTTCTTTCTATTTCTTTTCTTTCTAACATTTTTATTTTGACGATAACAGTCTCTTTAAAATAACGACAAGATAAACATTTTAATTTCTTTTCTTCTGGTAAGCATAATTTACTGATGAGGAACAGGTCTTATAGAGATTAACACAAGACGCTTGAGATAACAATAATAATCGATTCCTATTCCTGCTGTTTCTTTGACAATATATCATGACCGTAATGTACTAATATTATTAGTAGCGGAATCAGAACATGACTTTTGTACCTCCAAAATTGTATTCATGACATCACTGTGTATGTAGAGAACTGATAAAAACATCCCCCCAAAGACATCATAAGAAACTTTAGAATGAATCAGTTCGGCCTAAACACAATGACGTCATGCAAGAGCAAAGACATTTATTCAGATTATATATGGACTATTTGTTTGTATCAGCAATGATTCAGTTTAATTATTTCAAATATGACTGACAATTCTGGAAGTCGAAGCTGATTTATCACAGGCTTAGGTTTCAAAATTCGAGCTTCTCTGAGCGTGAGAGTGTTAGTGTTAATATGTTAACTAATGAGGATAAGACAAAAGAGGATCCTCAGAAACTTGGGGATTCGCTTGATATTATAAAGTTTTAAATTCTGGATAAAATATTAAACATTATAAAAGTATGTCTCTCTCTCTCTCTCTCTCTCTCTCTCTCTCTCTCTCTCTCTCTCTCTCTCTCTCTCTCTCTCTCTCTCTCTCTCTCTCTCTCTCTCTCTCTCTCTCTCTCTCTCTCTCTCTCTCTCTCTCTCTCTCTCTAAATAGTCACTTTGATAAATTTTGATGAATATATATGGTCTTGTAATTATTTGCTACAAAATCAGGGAATAGTTCTTCCTTATTGATTTGCAGCAATAAATATTTAATATGCAAATTATGTGATACGTTACATCGATGTTTTACCTACTCTCGGCTTGTACAAGTTGTTCTGGGTTGATCTCTGTCAGACAGCAGTGTCAGCCAGTTTCTGCTTTGTATTTGTTCATCCATTCACAACTGATATGTACATTCAAATAGTTCAATAATGCTGTAGTATAGAAATTTGCAGTTCGACTAAAGGTGAGAATAAAGGTTTATGGAAATTCAATGATGTTTATAAAATATTGTAATAAATAAATACTTTCGATGTGAGAACAAAAACCACACACGCAGAACATGACCAAAATATATTTTACCACTGCATAAATGAAATTTTAGATAAACTGTAAAGCTAGTTGAAATTTAATAGTGCAAAACACAAAGGGAAACAAACAACAGTGTTTGAGGAATAATTATCTACGTTAAGCCGGTTAAATTGAGAAAGCGCGACAAAATGAAAAGCACGTGCTTTATGAAGAGCAGTAATGACACATGCAGCTAATGTATAGAATACGACATAGACGGTATAACACGTCACACATCTACAGTGATAACAAAATCACCACAAGACTGCCACGAACGACAACTGTAACAACGTCAAACAAGCCGTGAGTATGGCACTGTTCTGGGCTGTCTTTGCCTTTGTCGCAAGAATCTTTGTTTGTTCCCGTACTGTGCTGTAAGCTTAAAGAGAAATACGACATCAGACAGACAAGGACAGAGAGACCAAGAGTGACACTGCAACTTGAGGACCGGTGTTTGCGAACGTAACATCTAGCAGAGGGTATTGTTCACTGATAAAAGCCGGTTGTGTTTATTCTGAGTTGAAGAAGAGAACGAATAGGACGACTCTTTGGGTTCAGGAGGTCGCCGCTTGTGGTGGAGAGTTTGTAAAGGTGTGGGATGGAATGTATGGAAAGGTGAAGTCTTCAGTGGTCACTGTTAACAGAATCAGCCCGACCGTCCTTCCATTATTCCAGCAGCAAGTCGTGGTGTCATTCATAAGCAGAAAACTAACAGACTCCTTTGCAGCCAGAATCCTACAAAACTTCCTTGGACTCAGCAACGGCAACGTGTTGCTGTGGTCTGAATACTCGCAAGTCATGTCCAAGCAGAAGAACTGTGGGACAACATTCACATTTTCCGAAATTACCTCGTGATTGCTGATGAAGGTGACGATTCTGACAACGTCGAATGCGTCTGTATCCGTCGCTATAAGTTCTCGAGTGGTTTGTACCTTTTGGTAACGTACACCTGAGGTGTTCTTGTCTCACCAGTGTTTTATATCTAATGACGAAGCGTTACGAACGACACATTTCATTGCGGACAGATTTAATTGGTTAAAAGTCACTGCCGGAATGTTACTGCCCAGATAAAGCTTTGTGTCAATCAGCCGAAGATACTCGTTGTTTTATGGGTTGGTTAAGGCCACGCATTCTTTTCTGTTCTGTTATCCATCAGGTTTTACATCAGGTAAAATCGCAGTGACCCTGCAAGTCAAATTTCTCTTTCAGAATGACCTGGGTACAGGTAAGAATCAGTAACAACACGAACACCACTACAGCCGTTATAACAATAGTTATAATAAAAATAGTAGTAGTAGTAATAACAGTGATACTAGTAATGATAGTTGTGATAGCAATAATAATATTAGTAATAATAACCATCATATAGTAGTAGTAGTAGTGGTAGTAGTAGTAATAGTAGTAGTACTAGTAGTAGTAGTAGTAGCAGCCATTTACCCCGTAAAATCTTCCTTGACTTAGAAGTCACGTTTACACAGCGGTCATTACCGGTTTCGTGATGAATTAGGGTTCCTGTCTTTTGAAAATACTGACGTCATGGAATGCAGTCATTTGTACATAGATTATCGAGTGGAAAAACATTGTGATTCATTTTCAAACGAAGTTCGAAGAAGAAGAGATCGATATATTTCCGGCG